>VUYV01000082.1:2541564-2912639 GCA_008711295.1 Anarhynchus alexandrinus
CCCCCCCCCCCGCTTCCCTGCCGTACGCGCCCAGAGCCGCGAGTGCAGCCCCGCACACCGCAGTCAGACCCGCACAAAACTTCAGTCAGCCGTTTCGCTCCCCAGGAGGTGGGTGAAACGTAGCATGGAAGGGTAATTTAAAAATAAGCATTTATTACTGTTATTATTGCCGTTGTTATGATTTTTAAGTGCTTGCTCCTCACTCTTCTCGGGTTCGCTGCAAGTTGCATATGTTTTGGTGTTGCTCGTTTTCCGTCCCTCTGTCTCCCCCTGACCAGTGCTGTGTGAATCCCTGCATTCTGACTTTGTCTTTATAGCTTTCTGTGAAATCCCAATGCCTGCTCCAAGAAGCAGACATTTTGGGAAGATTCTTCATGAGAAAGGACGATTTATAATTTTTACTATTATTTTGCTAAGGAAAGGAACCACCAAAACTGAATCCCTTCCCTCCCCCAACCCCCAGAAAGCAATCCACCTTTCACATCCTCGTTTTACACAGAAAGATGCATGAGCTGAATGGATGCAGACCGAAATCTATCACTGCTTAAGTTTCCTGTGTCAGACACAACCCGATAGTACCGGGAACATATACAAAATTGTGCAATACTGACATCTAAGTATGTCATAATCCTCTCTCTCTTCCTTAGCAGTATCATTACACCAGGTTAATTACATTAGTCACCTCCTGGTTCTATACATGTAGCTGCTCATTAATGCAACAATCATAAAGAAAAGAAATAATCTAATTCTCGATGCTACCGATTTTGTTTCTCTCTGATCGGATTCATTGTTCAGTGAAAAAGAGAGCAGAAGAGCTGCTTTAGGTTCACCGCTGTTCTGTGCGGGGGTGTGGGGCTGAGGGAAGGGGGTGCTGGGAAGTTGAACCAGTTGGAGTGCTTCAGCCACGTTGCAATTTCATAATTCCATTTATCTCTCCTCTCTTCTCCCTCTCCGGGCGCAGACCGGTGCTGCCCTTTCAGGACAATCTGCCCCAGGACTGTTGGACATGAAGGGCTCCATAGCAAGTAGCAGGGGGGGTGGGGTGGGGGGTGGGGGGCATTGACTGCCCTACAGACCACTGATCGTTTCCCCAATTTAGAGGGCACAGACCAGGCTGCCCCAGCAGCTGAGACCGAGGTAGAGGTGTTTACCAGCAAGCACTCGTTGTGTCTGGCATCAGCCATGTGCAGATCACTGCCGGCAGGCAGGAAAGGCCCTGAGAGAGGCAGGAGAAGGGATGGAGGGAGCAAGGGTTGGTAGGAGACTGTGCAGGTTGAGACCACTGACTCATTTTGGGGGGACAGACACAGCCCCGAGCCTCACCTGGGGGAATCCTGGCCTTGCCCTTTGCCACAGGAGCTGGGGAGTCTCTTTCTGCACTCATGGAGCTGCCAAACAGCTGAGGATGGGCAAGGGGGGAGGTGGCCTCAATGCAGCTTTAGCACTCTGAGCACAACCTGATGCAAGAGTGTGGAGGATGGCAGCTGCAGACAGGCTCTCTGAGCTGTTGTCCTTGGTTCAAAGGGATTTGAGAAGCAGAGAGATGTAGAGAACACCCCTAAGCTGGTGGGAGATTATGGTTCTACAGGGATGGTGTGTGTTGAGGAGGAGGCTCTGTGAGACTCTTAGCTGGGGAAGCTAGAGAAGATCACTCTAGGACCTCTCCTCACCTTCTGAGACATTTCCACTGAAAGAAGGAAGGGGCGTCAAAGAGGAATAAGTAATTCTTGGTACTCTAAACCATTTTCTTTTACTGTTGGTGGTCATCCCCCACCCCAGTATTCAAGTCTTCTCATTCTTCAAAGGAGGGTAGAAAAGCTGGGTCAGGAGCCTGAAAAACTCTGAAGAGGAAAAAACTTCAGCTGGTTATTCTGGCATTCAAATCCATCAGGTACCAGCATAGCATATGTGGAAGGGAAAGGCACTCTGGAAATCTGTGGAGCTCATAGCTCCAAAGAAGGGGGGCTCCTCCGTTACTCTGTACTCTCAAAAAAATGTAGCATAGCTCTTCTAGCAATGCCACACAAGTCACCTGGCTGGAGTGAGTGGAAGCAAAAAGGGCTTAGACCTTCTGAAAGCTCACCTAACCTTACACACCAGGGTCACTCAAATAGGAGAGGGAGGGAAGGGGTGATGCTACGTGTTTTCACTTAGGGCTCACCTGTGTGGCCCATGTGGTTAAATGTTTATTTTACTGTTACAAATGGGAGTGCTGCTTTGGGTCAGGGTGCGCTGGGCTGCACAGACAGGGGCTGTCTCTGGGCTGAGGAGCTTGCTGCTGTCTGTACCTGAGTCCAGCAAGACTAGTAGGGTGAGCAAGCGGTCACTGCAGAGGTTGTGGGTTTGGGCTTGCAGGGGATCCCACTGTGAGAAATTACAGGGTTCATCTATAACAAGAAAAAATATTGCTGAAATGTCAGGATTACACATCTTTACGTTTAATGAATCCCATCAGATGCAGAGGATGTCGCAGCAGCTGGGCCAAACCAGACACCCTCAAACCAATCCAGAACTGTTGCTTTTATTGCATATTTCTACAGCTTTGGTGAGTTTGCTTTCAAGTGACTACAGCAACAGGAGAGGGGCACATTGTCCCCAAAGAAATTGCCAGTGTAAGAAGGCCATGTTTGCAGGGTGGTGAGTTCTTTAATCTCTGGCTAAGAGGAGTGAGACCTCTGAGGGCTCAGCACATCTCAGGATCAGGACTAAACACAGCTTCCTGCCTCACACTTCCCAATTTCCAGAAATAATTCTCTTCCTGCTACCCTACTTATATACTCTTAGACCATTCACAATAATCCCTCTACAGTTCTAAATGCCACAGGAGAAGAATGGAACAAAGGCAATGCAAATGCCAGAATGTCCTGTGTGACTGCTTGTGCTGTGGCGAGATGCTGTGCTGAGATTTTATCTTTCCTACAAAGAATCATTAAAAATGATAATACAAAACAAGAATACAGAATAAAAACACTGTGGCAGATTTTTACAACAGTCGCGTCTTACTGAATAGCGCAACACAGAATGACATCTATAGAAGAGTAAGGAGAGAGAAATTAATAGTCTGGAGGAAATAGAGAGATTTTAAATTACATTTTAAATTACTTGAAATGAGAAGCTGATGAGACAGAGAGCCGCAGGAAGTCTGCTTCCAATGGCAAACCAAGAGTGCTGCTATTTGTGGATAGAAGGGGCAGTGCTGTAGGAAAAAAAGGGGCACAAGAAAGATGCAGGAAGGGAGATGAAGGGCACGAAGTCGGAAGCAACTCCGTGGGATGGTAATGGAACTGAATAGAGTGTTTGTGGATTGAGTGCTGCAGTGGAGCTTTTCGGCACATAGGAGAAAATCAGACAGCAATCGTATATGAAAACTGGTATCTAGGAATCTTCATCCCGGGAAGGCCAGCTCAGAAGGAGCTTCTGTAATGACATGTAAAAGAGATGGAGTTGATGCAGCTGTACTCGCAGGCAGAGCAGAGGTGTTAATAGACAGATGCACCAGCAGAGGAGATGTTAGGAAAAATAAATTGGGGTTAGGGTGATGATTAAAGAACTGGAAGCCAATGGGGCAGAGAAGACAACAGTGAGATATGATGCCAAAAAAGAACTAAAATTTAAGAGTTTTCACCGGAGAAAGTTGAAAAAAGTCACATATCTGTATGGTTAGACAAGCAGAAAGCGTGATCAGAGCAGTCACCGCTATTATCCAAAGCTGAGGGTCCCAAAACACTTAAGAAACATTCACATCATATCTACTTGCTGGTGGTTTTCTTAGACCAATTTGACAAACTAGCAAACTAAGGAAAGAAGATTTAGTTTGGGTTTGTTTTTTTTTTTCTAGAGAATTGCAGGTGGAGATGGTAGAGATAGAGATAGGGAGACAGAGATAGAGATACGGATAAGGATAGAGATAGAGATGGAGGTGGAGATGGAGATGGAGATAAGATAGAGATAGGGAGATAAATACAGATAGAAAAAGCCTCAGTGGTCCTCTCTTCTTATTTTCAGGTTCATATAACTTGAGGATCAACATAAAAGACAGTTTAAACATCAAATATTCAAATACTACAGGAGAGTCATCTCTAGTGTACCACTGTGACCAGAAAGGAAGAAATAAAGAAGATACAGGGCACAGAGGTCTAACAATTAAAATTAGCAGCTTTCCATGCAAAAGTTGTGCTAGTGCTGCCCTGAGAGTGCGTAAAAAAATTCATGTGTTAGACAGGAGTGGGACTCTGGCAAGTATACTACTCTTATAGCCAAGTATGAGGCTATAAGGCTGCAATACATAACTCCCTCAGTTTCTGACCTATATCCTCTTCCAAGATAAATGTCGTGCAAACAATTCATTTAGCCTCATAACACTCTTACAAAGAAACATGTTCATTAGTTTGCAGAGGCACTGAGGCACTGAAAAATTCAAAAGATAATCGCGAAGCCCACCAAAGAGAAAGTATTTGCACTGATTTTAGTGGGATCTGAGTGCTGTTATAAATGAGTTAGGTACTCTCGGATACCCAAGAAATCTGTTCCAGATTGAGACTTGAAGCTAGAACCCCTGTGCTTTCCATGCAAGACTCCTTTTTCTCATGTAACCTTTTCTTCCATTGAATGGTAACCTTTGAAATGTTTGCTACTTGAAGATGGTTGGGAAAAAAAAAAGTGTCATCTCAAGAGCCCCGTGGGTTGATTTCTTCAAAAAGTGAAAGGCTTCCTTTTTTACTTGAAAGAGATAGTGGGAGAAGACTGGGATTCCCACGATGAATTTTCAGCCATGATGAATTGTTGGGATGTGAACTGTTTTGTCTCCCTTTCTCTTTCCATGCTGTGCTGAGGTTTGTATGTACAGCAGCCTCCTAATCAATAGGAATAGAAAAAAACTAATCAATGCCTGCAACCCATTAGCTCTAACAGAGGGCAGGCTGCTAACAAGTCACTCTAGCTGGAATTCCAGTGTTTGCTGAAGTATCCTCTGTGAGGATTATGCATGCATACATACATATACAAACTTACAACATAAGACTAGCAGAGAAAATAAGCTGTGAGAACATTCCCCCTCCCACCAGCATGTCTATCCCCAAGTATTTGCATAACTATGTTAAACTAAAGGCACTATCTCCCCCCTCCCCCTCTGCAGATGCTGTCCCTCGTACTTTTCCACTCCAGAGCACACATTTTTATACACTTGATCTATAATCCCAGGTTACCTTCATGCTGGACCATTTTGTACATAAATACACGCCTCTACACACCCTTACCCCTGCATAAACCATACACCATAGAAATCCCATTTGAGACCCACTTGTTCACAAGCATACCACCATTCCTTCTGCTTTGCTATATCCCTGGATCCTTCATGGAAATCCTCTTTTTTCTTCCCATTCATATCCAAAACCAGGCACAGATAGTTCACACCTACATCCACATACATCCAACCCGGGAAGCTCATTCCAGGAAACAAAAAGTTGGTGAAAGGGTTATGGCACAGGTTTTGTAATCAGAATCTGTTCTAATGTCAAAGCACAGGGAAAGTGTCTCCAAAATGGATCAGAGAAGCAATGGGTCTCTCTGCCCATTTGCACGAAAAATGGGCACAAATAACTGTCTTGCTCCCAATGAAGCCTTTGTCCATCCATCCACTGACTGTAACTAGGATAGACTCTCAGTCCTGATCTGCCTCTTATGGAAGGGACGGTCTCTCCTGGTCAACTTCAGAATGCACGAGTTAAAAAGTCATCATTTCTTGACAAACAGGTTTAAGAAACTCCTGTGAGGAAACATGCATTGGCTGTGGTTTGGTTCTTAAAGAAGAAAAAAGCCTGTTTTCATGTAAATGTAGCAGTAATCAGAAAACTGCAAAGAATAAGGCAAGAAAGAGAAAGGCCTTGATTTTTTCTGAACTGAAGGTTTTCAGAATCTTCCGGGAAGCATCAGCACAATGATAAATGCTGAGGGAAAGGTAAGGTCTACAGTGAGGATGGTTCATGTTGACACTGATCGATATTCCGTGATATCAGGCTTTCTTCCAGTGTAAAGGGCACAGATGGGGACAGAGAAGAGGATCCTGTGCAGCCTCATCTATTCAGTATCATCATTTAAAGCCACAATCCAGCCCAAACATGAGCTTTTGCCATCTGGTCCTTGGTAGCCACAGAGTTATCACTGGGATATCTTGTATGGGGCAGATTTGCTCTCCTACGTCTGGTGGTACTGATGCAGGTAACCCTTCTGCAAGCCAGTCACACACACTTTTGTCTTCTTTAGGGCATCCCTAGCTCTTCTGTCAGATAGTTTAGGGTATCAGGGGAGGAATATTGGACTTTTAATTTCTCTGATGCTCAGTAATAAATCAGGGTTAAAAGAGACTCTTGAAGGAGCATCCTAAGAAAAACAAGAGAAATGGTTAGGCTCTGGGGTAGGTTGTTTAGTCCTTCTGTCTTTTTAGAGGGACAAATCAAGAGAAGCATGTATCCCAACACCTATTCGGGAGTTCAGTGAGTGGGCAATCTTAGAAAATTCAAAATCACCAGGTCCCACTGATGTCAGTAACAGGCTGCCGATTTTAATGCAAGAAGGATTTCTTTTTGTAGTCCCACATAGTCAGGGAGACATCCCATGAGATGTACACATACTTTAGACACTGTTTCAGAGAAAGCCAGCTGGTGTATTGTGTCCAGAGGAGCTATTATATGAATTCCTAGGATTTCGTTTTACATTACCATTGTAATGGCTTAGGATCCCCAATGTGAATTCCTACAGAGGAAGTAGGTTAAACACATCAGATTAAGCCAGTCAGATGCTAGACTGGAGCATTATGGTGATGCACAGAAGAGTATACCATGGACAGAAATTGTAGAGAGGTGATAAAGGCCTATTTTTAAAAGAAAGCAAAACACATGTCTATTTAGGCTTCTAACTCCGTGTTTAGACATCGAAGAACTGCCCTGATTTTCAGTTGTGCTGAGCAGTCAGCATCTCACATTGATTTTGCAGAGATGTAGAGGCTCCAAATACCTCTGAAAATCTGGATGTCTGTTTTGATGTCCTAATGTCATTTTAGCAGATTAATTTTGACCTTGTATAACAACAAAATTCTTAATAGAAATGAAATCAGAAGTCCCAAGGCCAAATGCTGGGCTCATTGGGATTTGCCACTTTCAGTCATTCACTGCAGTTACTGACCACTTGTGAAAATTTCTGGGAAAGGTCTGAAAGCAGAGTTTACTCATACAGTGGCAAATCATGGGAAGTGAGGAGCCTACTGCAGATCAAAGCAATTCCCAGCAGTGCACTTGGCTCATGCAGCTCCACCAGACAGAGCTCAGGACCTGGATGATGCCTCTCTGCTGGCTATGTGGGTCTCCTTGGCAGCACCAACCCCAGAAGAGGCTGGCCAAACACTCCAGCCCGTCCTCCAAGAGTGTGGGGCTACGGTTTTCCTTCCCTAATTTGTTTGCTCTGTTGTTGTCTGCTTTGACGCAGTAAGCAAGTCTGGCAGGGGGCATGGGGAAGCTTATCTCAGCCATGCTCCCCCCCTCCACATCAGGGACACAGGAACGTGTGCAGAAGACAGCTCAGAGCAGGAAAAGGGAATCTGGGGCTGGTTATTCCCTGGGTTAAGGGGGTGGCTGGGACATGACCAGTCCCTTGTGCAGATCTGGTCCTCCTCCCATGCTCACCATTACTGCATTCTTTGACAGGACACTTTTCCAGGTTGCTTGATTCTGTTAGATAAAACTATCCAGTTGCCATCTTTCCAGTAGCCCGTCTGAAGCCACAAAGCACTTCTCTATTTCACAGAGCATTGGGACTCTTCTCTGCAACTGACCTATATTAGTTATAAGCTTCATTCGTTCTGGCCTGCACTCCTCTCTCTTCTCCCACATGGAGCACATGCACTGCTCCTCCCCCTCAAACAAACACCTTTACACATCCAAGGACATTGTAAAAATAAAATGATCACAACCTGGCCCTCCGGGAACCTCGGTTTTACAGTTTGTCCCGCTCTGATGCCAACAGAATTCACAACCCAGTTCAAGAGAGACAGACAGTGAGTGAGAGAAAGCAGGCAGACAGGCACAGGCAGAAGGAGATGGAGGAATCGGGGAGAGATAAAAAGGAGCAGAAGAAAAGAAACAGGGCAACCGTAAGGAATAAGCTGCAACAACGAGGGAAAGCATGTAAACCAGGAGTCTAGAACACAACAGAGAAAGGGGGATGGAGTTACAGGCATGAATAAAAATTTAATATGAAGGAAAGTTGAAGGAAGAGAGAAAGAAGGAGATGAAAAAAGGCAGAGGAGAGAAGAGAAGAGAAGAGAAGAGAAGAGAAGAGAAGAGAAGAGAAGAGAAGAGAAGAGAAGAGAAGAGAAGAGAAGAGAAGAGAAGAGAAGAGAAATGGTCAAAGGGAAGGGGGGGATGTCAAGTCAGGCAGCAAAGCAAGGTGGTGTCTGTGACATGAGGTGGAAGAATGAAGAAGGTGCCTGTGAATTTAGGCACTGGTTTTTTCATGTCTCCTTTTCCATTGAGAGTACACTGTGAGGAAAAGGGCAAGAGGAGGGGGAAGAAAAGGAAAAATAAATGCCTGAGCTGCCATCTTAAACAGCTTGCCAACTTCAACAGTCAAGCAGGTACACTGGAAATAGGCAGTCCACAGGTTGTAAATGCTCAGATACGCACTGCAGTTCAGCACGCAGGAAACAGTCTGCACTAGCACGGTGGCATTTACACTGCCTGGTCCACTGGGTCTCTCCGTGCACTGGCAGTGAGCCCCGCGTACGTAAAAATGCTTCTGTTTAGTACCGGGGGACGGTGCTCTGATCTCTGCCCTGCATCCTCTCTCAGGTCCCAGTAAGAAAACCTCAGCCCCAAACACATGGGCGCTGTTAGTCTCCCTTCTTCTCATATGAATCCCCTTCGCCCCCCCTGCCTGATCCCTGTTCTTGTTTGCACTCTGAGGGCTGCCTTGCCTTCCCGTGCCTCTCTTTTCCCCACGGTTCATCTCTAGCCTTGCTCTTTTGTTCCTCTGCTTTCTCTCTCTCCTCTTTCCTTACGGCTCTCCTTCCTCACTGTCATTCATTCAGCTCCCCCTTACACAAGCCTATATAAACAGCTCCCCCCCCCAACTCTTTATCTCCATGTCTGTACGTTATCCACTTACCTATTACTGTAGTACCTGGCTGACACACCTCTCCCACAGTCAACCCACCTATCTCCACACCACACACCTGCCAAATCTGCCTGTCTTTCTGACCTTCACAGCCTTTCTCTCACTGTCCCCCCAGCCAACCCATTTCTTTGTCTCCCCCCACCCGGTTCTTCTCTTTCCCTCTCTACAATCCATTCCTCTTTCCTTCTCCCTGACTCTGCCCATCTGTCCGTCCGTCCCTCCTTCCCAACACTTCTCTCCAGCTGATACACATGTACCCCAGTCCGTCGCTCTCACTCTCCCCTTCTTCCCTCCCCCCCCTTCACACATTTCATCTCTTTGTGTCTCCTACACACCCAGGCCCACGCTTGCTCTCTCCCATACTGAGAGGAGGCGGCAGCAAAGAATTTGCTGCTGACCGCTGCATTGCTAGGAGGCAAACACATGGCCGGCCTTGTGCAGGCCAGTTTCTGCCTGAGTGCCCCAAGTCACATATCCCCAGCATCATCTCCAGCACTGGGAAAACAGATGGTATAATAAATGAGCGCAGTCTGATAAAAGGAGGAAAGGGTGCCTGCCTCGGATGCCCCTCGCCCGCGCAGAGACACACATCCAACGTGGGCACAGCTCTCTCGCTCCTATACCAGTCCAGTTTCATGCCAAAACTAGCCAGCTGAGCAAGGCACAAGCTCTACCCTAGCACCAGATGGAGAGGAGAGGGGTAGGAGAGGGTGGTACTGGATAGAAAGACCAGTGGTTTTTTTTTTTTTCTGACAGCAGCTTATAACCCCAGAAAGAAAAGTACATGGGGCAGTCTTAAGGTAATGGGGAGGGCTGCTAGCACGGGAGGTGTAACAGAATTGTGGTGATGTAGACCTCCATGTGCAGAGACGGGAGGAAAAAGGCAAGAGGCATGGACAGTGTAGAGGAATCAGATAGCAAAATGGTTGTGGACCGAGACCGGCATCCAGTGATCACTTCTGCTTTGGGGAAGAGGGAAAGCCACCCTACTGGCAGTCTTAGCTCGGAGGGCCATCAACAGCAATGACTTAGTCCACTGAAGGGAAATATCCCCAGGTCTCAATAGGTGCAGAAACTAGAGGACAGAGTCTGCATTATTCTGCTTTTGCGCATATCGGAACTGTCCTCCTGCCCTTACCCAGTTTCATGACATTGTCCAAGAATGCTCCTTTATCTCCTCCACTACCTGCTGAGACACCTGCATTCAGACACTTGCAGCATCCTTTCCTCTGCATTTACCTCAGTTACAAGAAACCCACACTTGTTACCCATTTCCAAACCCACCAGCGTTCCTTCCCCACCTAACATTTTCACATTCATTGCAGCCTCATCTCCCTCTGCTGACACCACCACTGAAAAGCATTATCTTAACCCTGTAAGACATCTTTCCTAGATACTCTGTTCTGCTGTTCTTGCGAGATGATTTTATGCCTGATGCTTCCACTGCAACCTGAATTTAAAAACTTCCAGTTTCACAGTCCCCAAACGGAAGCCACCCGACATCACAAAACCAAAGTCCTAGGAATAGCACACAATGGCCACATGCAACTGTTAGACTAAGAGAAAGTGATGCTTCACAGGAATCAAAATATGTTAGCAAAAGCAGAGAAGGCAAAACAACACAGAAAAGAGATTCCTCCCATGCAGAGCTGAAGGCATTTTTTATTGTAGGTAATTGTATTCATTTACAGAGTGACTTCTATCTGCTTTACATTGACCTCATACACATTGTATTTTTCTGATTTTTTAGGTGAAATATTAATATTCTGGGGAGGTCTTCTGCTGTATGAACTGATTGTGAAGTTTTTGTTGGGAGATGTCAATGCTTAAGTTGTAGCGGGCACTTCTGCTTGGTTGGGTGAGATGCAGGTTCTCTTTCCATTCCCTGAATGGATGAACATAATGTATTCAGGATGCTGCAGCACAATTACGCATACGATTTTGTGTTGTTACCCCCACCTAACCCCCTCCAAAAAGTTTGAAGCAAATAGATCACCCCACTTTCTGGCAAAAGAAAATAGAGATAGTGCTGGAACTAATTTGTATTTTAAGTTTTTAAACTATACAGAGATGTGTGGGTAACAATTGTAGGGGTCTACTTCCCTCCACTCAGAAATCGCCTCAGAAGAACTGTACTCAATCTGAATTTCCAACACCTCTTCACACTCTTCCACCCCAACAGTCTGACAGTGTCCTTGTCTTACCTACTCTATTTTTTCTGGTCTCACCTGGATATGTGTCTCCAGCCACTGCACCTCACAGCATCACAGCTTGCTGTTCTTATCTCCCCACGCTACTCCTTGGCTTATCATTCCGGATTCTCGCTGTCGCCCTATCAAATCCGAGCATCAACTCTGTCATGCAGACTTGCCTTGTTCTAATGTTCTAACTCATCCTGTCTCGTTCTAATGCTGGCCCCACATCTTGAACCTAAACTGATGGCTACCATTGACCTTCCTCAGCATGGCTCTGAATTCCCCAAACTGATCTCGGCCCTGAGATCTTGGCCCTGAAAATCTCTGTTCAGTTATTTATTCTTACCACCTGCCCTCCCACCTGCACTGTCATCCAGCTCTACCCTGTATCCTCATTTTCCCTCAATAGCTGATGCAAAAATTACTTTTCCTCCCACTTTATTTCCATACATCATTCTACAAGCCAGGAAAAGCCTTAGGCCTTCCCACCCCTAATTCCCACCCTCTCACTCTGCCTCAGCAAATCCTTTGGGTGCTTCATGAAGGGATATAGACCCCGCTCTTTCCTAGATATTCCTGTTCTCCTACTGCTCCTGCATTTCCCCTGTTCGGGACACAGCAGCTGATCATTTCTGCCTTTATACCTTTCTGCTCACAGTCCCTAACTTGAAGCCCTCATATTGTATATTTTTCCAGTACTTGTGCAGAAAGATTACAGGCTCCACATTTCTCCAATTGATGCATATCTGGCTGGAGGGAAACTCATCAAACTGACCCCATCCCTGACCCCGGCTTGACATGTAGGGTCTGTCACATTTCCCTTTCAAACATTGCCAGATTTGGATTTGATCTCAGAGACCAGGAAAGAGAGCAATTCCAGGCTTCTCTTGACAAACAGCTCCAGGGGAGGAAATATGTGAAGCTGTGACAGAAGAATGAGAGAAAGACCCCCAAGGAGTAAAAAACAAAACAAACAAAAAAACAAACAAAAAACCAAACAAAACTCCAAGTCAGAATGAGAACAGCCAGTGTCTATGAAAGTTACACTGCAGCAAGCTCTGAAGAGCCAAGATGAGGCTGCCAGGACTCAGCTGGGGGTCTTCTGCCAGGAAATTACACTCTAGACTGAGCAACATCCCCATCTCTCGGGTGTCTTCAAAAGGGAGTCACAACACCTAAAGAGGCCTGAAAGGACTAGAGATTGAGCAGTTCTCTTCTTTCTCCCTTCCCCCAGGCACTGCTGTTCCGGGTCAACAGAGCCAAGGGCAACTGGCACAGAAGACATTGTTCTCAAGGCAAGATGACAGCAGGAGGAGGAAATAGGATGCGAGAAGCAGAGAGATGATGTGGCCTTAGGCTAACAGAGATGTTGCAGGGGCCAACACGGCCCTTGAAGAGCTCCTGCTCAGACTCCACCTCTGCTGCAGAAGGTCCTAGAAGGCCCTTAGCCCCAGCTTCCACAGAGTACCATCTGCAAGATGGAAAAATTACTTGCCAAGAGCAAGCAGAGGTGGATATTCTCCATCAAGAAGTGGATATGAGATAGGAAAAGAAGGACTGAGAATGCATGGGGGGAGAGAGGTTGCCTCATGGATGGTGTCAAGAATAGGAATGTCTTCCTGCCACTAGCAGACAATCTGCCATCACACTGCTGGCTTTACACAAGCAGATGAGACAACTGAAAGCAGTTGCCACCTGAACATCACAGATACAGTAATTATTAAAAGCAGAGCACAGTCTTGAGCGGGGTATGGACCCCCATGGATCTGTGTAAGCACCAGTAGAAAGCAGTTGCTGCCTACAGAACAGAAATGCAGTGTTTTCCCTGCTGTCAGCACCTGCGTCAGGCTCCTGGTTTCTCTTGAGATACAGCCCTTAATTGGGATAGATTGTACGTTTTCTGCTGTAGCCCAGCCCAGCTCCCAGTTTAATTGCTAGTTTATGACTTAGCCTGTTTTGTGCTTTCCACGCTACTTCTTTCCCCACTTAATCTAATAGAATTATAGAAAGTATTGCTGGGAGGACCTCAGGAGGCCACACAGTTTATCCTTCTGCCCCAAGGCAGTATTTCATTTTCAACAACATCATGTGTCTTTTGCTATCAGGTCAGATCGGTCCAAGATGTATAGCGGGTGAAGAAATGAAGCTTACCCAGGGGAGTCAATTGGCATAAAAGACTAAATCCAGCCCTTTAAGTCACTGAAGTTATATCAGAAATAACCCTGGTCCAAATGGTGTCATTTATCAGATCAGTTTGCTGAAAGATGTCCTTTCTTAAGTTTTAAGTCTCTAAAATGAACAAATCTCTAGAAAAAACTGTTCTGACAGCCCCATTTCAGTATATTTAATACTTTATTATGAACAGCAGCGACCACTCCATTGTTAAGACTGAACAGATCTTATCACAGTATGATCAGCTTTGAAACTCCTATTAACTCCCACAATAAAACCTGATCTTTCTGGAATTTTACATCCTGCATTTCACTCCACAGTAGAATATGTCTGGCAAGACAAAACAAAACCATTAAAGCATCTTTAATATGACAACTTTACACAAATGAATTCCCAGTAAAATTTCAGAATGTCAGTCAGCTTCTTAAGGTTCTTTCTTCCAAGACAATTTGACTAAAAATTCCACTTTTGTTTTCTTTCGTCTATTAGTCTCTCTAAGAAGAAATGTCTTGCAGCCTTGGGAATAGATAATGCAGAAATTAGAAGGATAAAAAAAAATCAGCTGGTGATGTATCAAGCTAAGTAAAGCAGGGCACAAGTATAACAGGGATTCTGTGCAGCGGAGCCATGAGGACCAAAGGAAAAGTAAGGAGGGACTCCAAGAAGGAAAGAATGCTTTTGTCTAATCAAACAAGCAAGCAGGAAAAAGAAGTACTATGTATCTCTTAAAAATGGTTAAAGGCCTGAGGCCTGTTTATTTCCTTCCTTCCCCTTCTTTTGAAATTTCAGTTCTGGTTAAGCCAGGTCTCTTCTGGGTTGTAAACACCCATGCTGAGCACCTGCAGCACTGCACAGCTGGACAAAGTAGGGGAGCTGTAAGAAGACAACAAGCTTCCTGGTCAGCAGACAGGCTTTCTGCCTTCCTCCCACTGTTCTCCACAGTGGTTATAATTCAGAGTGATGCTAAGGCTACAAGCGGCAAACATGCATCCTCACCCTACAGACGTGACCGCAACAGTTAGAACACAGTAAGAGAAACTTAATAATGGCTTCGGACTCTTACTCATCCTGCCTGTCCAGCTCACCTACTCACTACCCTGAACTCCTTCACACAGGCACAAAACTATTTTCAACAGCCTTCCCGTACCTGGCTCCTACGTTCCCTACCTACTCTTCACTACTAGTCTCTACAACGAGGTCACAAATAAGCTAGGAAAATAGCAACGCGCATCACCTGCATCATTCTGGTATTACATAGCACATTAACCAGGAAGGACAACATATTATGCTTTTTAAATGCATTCCAAAGGACCGAGATGGTTATTGTCAAACATACCATTTTGAAGGACATTAAATTGTGTCTACATTAGTGCTTGAAACGGTCCTGTAAAAAGCAAGTTGGGCAACACACTTTAGACACAACCTCTTTTCTAATTCTAGTCATGGCCTGTGGAAAGAGGGAAACGGGCAGTGGGTGATTCCCTACTGCTAGCTAATTAGATCATACATTTCCTCTCCCAGGCAATATATCTTTCCCTGCATGGGATGCATTTTTCTTCACTAACCTCTCAAAAGCAGCTTCCCTATAAATCACAAATCACCACTGCAAGCATTCCCTTAATGAGATCCTCCAGCTTTTGCAT
This sequence comes from Anarhynchus alexandrinus, assembly GCA_008711295.1. Taxonomy (NCBI): domain Eukaryota; kingdom Metazoa; phylum Chordata; class Aves; order Charadriiformes; family Charadriidae; genus Anarhynchus; species Anarhynchus alexandrinus. Next base: position 2,556,740 of record VUYV01000082.1, read on the forward strand.
CCATTTAATAAAACAGTGTTCACCAATCTTCATCTTACTGGTGCATTTAGACTGTTTATTTGAAGTTATGGGAGGTCCTTCTGGTGCAGAGAGATTGAACTCCCTGGTTAAAGATTGCATAGGATTCAGTTTATCATCTATTCCCAAGGCATTCATCCCCCATATATTCCACGTCACAGGTGGCATTCACACCTGGCATGCTATTTTCAATACGAAAAAATATCTGTCTTGTGTTGTAATCACATCATCAATAGAACCAGGGGGAAATGAGCTACCAAATCAAAACAAACCTTCTTTCATTCTTTAACTAGATCAGCAAAGCATCCAAAATAACTTTTATTCTTAATAGTCAGAGGTACTAGCACCTGCAGGCAAGACTCTATTCAGCCCACGTAAATCAACAGGCACCCCCCAGGATTAACAAGACAACCTTTGTAAGATACAAATGCCAGTAATGCTAATCCAATTCAAAAAAGAGAGTAGTCTAGTTACCCTAAGCCCATGGAGGAGTCCTTCCTTCTTTGGAGGAAGCAAGAGCTTTCCCAGCTGGTTCTGTCATTTTTTGAGGTGGCTTCTAGCAAAAGAACCTATTAATTTTCTTTTCTTATGGGCTGAGTTCCTACTTAACCTCTTCAGCTGGTATTCGTGCTCCCTAGCTAATTCCCAGCCTCAACACAGTGTTGCCAGTGAAATGAGCCCAGCTGCTTCTCCAGATTCTTGAAGTGCTTCATAAACTCTGCTACAACATCTGCAGCCATATTTCTTATGTTCAATTCAATGTACTTTTCCTAGCATTGGGCATAAAAATAGTTATAAAAGGCACATATAAAAGTCTTGAAAGACAGATTCCTGAAAAGTCTGCCTCAAAAATCATTCAGTGCTTACTCTCTACAAAATTCTTCTTCCCTTGCCCAAGGAAGGCTAACATAATCTGGGAGAAGAGAAAGGTTACAGTTTTGAACTCCTTGGTGTTAGGGTCAGTTACATGGCAGTACCTTACCATGGATGCTTTCACATACTGCATTAGCAAATAGACTCTCACACATGCAACATCAGTACTCCACACAAAAGAGCTGTTCTCTCTAGGATTTTACCCTTTCTGATACAAAAATTCTACCCAGACAAGGCTGAGTCAGAGTAACTTAGCCAGGCTGTCTTTCCTTTCTTTAGTCCTGTTTCCACTAGCGACATCAGAATTGCAGTCTTTAATCCGAAATTCAAGGACAAGCAGGGAAAGTTTAACAACAAAGAGGACTCTGATTCTAGTAAGGGACCGAGAACTGAACCTAATGAGAACATGGTATTGCCAAGTTCATCTGACAAAAAGAAAAATGACACAAAACCACATAAGATGACAAAGGCATGAAGAAGATAATTTGTTTTAAATCTTGGACTCGTCTTTAGAATAAAGGGTATTCTTGCTATCTGACCCCATTTTGCAGATAAGCCAATTTGGATGTGCCTGCAGGAAGTCCTGCTCGCTTCAAGAGAGGTAGCTTCTTAAGAAATCTTGTGACCTGGGACCAGCAGAGGGCACTGCGTTACCAAGTGTCAGCAGTACAGATGAAAGACAGTTCCTACCAGGCAGTGAAAGTGAGCCGCGTTGAGGAAAAGAACCAGATTCTAGAAGTCAGAAAGACATATTAGTCATCAGCATATCAGTCCTACAACTGATAAGAGTAATACTGTTAAAACAGGCCTCAAACTCTGGGCACTGCTAGAAACACACCTAAAGCCAGCTTAGTCCCCACACATCTCTTTTAGGCCATAGACTTCCTACTGAAAATGCATTTCAAGCAGCAGGGCCAAGTCAGCCCAGCCCTGCCCTGCAACATATGCATCAGGCCGGGTTGCTTAAGTTGAAAAACATCCTGTCAGCTTCCTCCCTCCTTCTCCAAACCTCTAAATGCTTGCTTGTAGCAGCAGGAAGTCTGTGCAGACAAGACACAAGACAATATCAAAGCAAAGAGCTGGCAATTTCCATTCTGCCCTCCCCTTTTACTCCCCGCCTCCTCCAACCTAGCAGACTTTCAGTGAGCAGAGAACCAAGTTAGAGGACATGAAAGGAATGCTGAGGTAGCAACTTCAGAAGAGTGTCTTTCCACTTGCTTATTTCTAGTTTATTTTGAATTACCAGAAGATGACCATGAAGAAGCAAATATCTCATCCTTTTTCTTCTTTCTGTATTCCATCCTGTAGTATTCTGGGCACTGGAAGAAGCTTAGAGGATAAATAAGTCATCCCAGCCACAGCCCTCAAGCTAGTGAGTGAAAAGTTTCCACTTTCTCTTTGTACAGTTGGTGGAATGACTTTGCCAGGATGTGGAAAGGGGCCTCAAAATTTTTCATCTCCTTCTGTAAAGAAATAAGAAATTTGTGAATGACAGGAGGAAGCATTTGGCTATTTTTGCTCTAACTGCTTCACAAAAGACAGATTAAAACTGACGGTGAGTTAGATTACAAACAAGTGGAAGAGACCCCCCCCCGTTATCTTTCTTTACGTGAAAGAGAAGATAACTTTACAGACACCCACTTCCACAGATGGTGAAAGGAGCAGATACACACCACTGACATCTCGCAGTATTCCAGGCCATATTTCTCAGCCCACTCCTGTGCTTGTTTCTGCTCCACAACTCGACGACCAGCCAGGTCTGTTTTATTCCCCACTAAGACACCTACAGAAAAAAAAAAAAATTAAACAAAGGAAAAGCAACAATCCAGAAATGCTGACTTGTTAGCAATAAATGCTGGAATATTTGTAGAAGTAACAGAAAAAGTTGGAGGCGTGGAGAACAGTCTACAACTACCTAGAAAAGATTCCACAAAGGAAACACATTCATACCTTATCTGCTTTGCGATAAAAGCAAATGAGTTGGAGGAAGCCATGCCTGCCCCTGGCTTAAAATAAATGCTCTATGCCACATCTCAATGGGAACAACTGCTGTGGTACAAGAGGGGAGCAGATAACAAGAATCTCACCCATTTCTTACCTGGGATGTGGACTCCAACTGCTTGAGCCCTCAGTTTCTCCAACCACTTGTCACAGTTGTTGAAAGATTGCTCGTTAGTGACATCATACACAAGGCACAGGACGTTGGGTTGCTCCCACTGCACAGCAAGAAAGGAACATTGTCAGCTCTAATGAAACTGATGTGGTCAACAGCCAGTCTGTAAACATGGCAAACACAGATGCTAAGACAAAAATAAAAAGCCTAACATACAGGAATCCTATGCCCTGGCTGAGGTTTCACATTTCAGTTGAGCTGACTAAATGGATAGCTGGCACTGGGAGAGGTGGTCTTGCTCTCTTTCCCCATTCCTGCCTGCACGGTCCTGCTCCTTTACTTGTATCAGCTCTGGCACTCATCTGATCCCTGGGCAAGCTGATTCTTGATGCTGAATCAGCGCAAAATTAATCCTAGAGAAAAAAAGTAGAAAGGTTTTCTTCCAATTTGAGAAGCTGAGCCAGCTTCTAGAGGGGTCCTTTGCAAACCAGGCCTAGTGCAAGGGCAAAAGTGGAATGGTGTCTCATAGAGCAATGAACCATTAGGTTGACTTAGCCATCTTACAAAACCTTTACATCAATTAACTGATTTTACCTCTCAAAATAAGATAACACAATGGAGAACTGTACAGGTAAGGACACAAATGTGTGAAGGAAAAAACCCAAGGGCAGTATTATGCTCAAGGACAGGAATGAGTCCTGTTGGATCAAACACATCACTATAACACAAAAAAAAACCCTGCTGTTGGAGTAGCAGCAAAATAGATGTTTTTCTAAGAAATAAAAATAACTGTAACCAACAGACCACAGCGATTCTCAGTTAAACATCCCTATTTCTTTTGTAATAAAACTGAATGACTATCTGCCTGCCTTCCTCTGGAAAGTATTTCTTCTAGTACTTTTACAAGTTTTAGAGAGGTAGAACAGGATGCATTGGCAACTGAGGTAATTGCTCCCATTTACACTAAAGACAAAGTTTGCTACATCTGCTAGACTGGGGAGTTCAGATCTTCAAAGCAAAAGTACTTCTTTGGAAGAAGAGGACTGTTACATAAGACTTACCAGTTTCTCCAGCATTTCAGAAAATAGATCTTTTCCTGCAGAGTCAAAAATGAAGAATTCCTGAAAGCGGAAGCAGAAAGAAGGCTCTCGTCAGGAAAACTGCAGTGTAGAGAAAGTTTTTGAAAGTAAATACTGGAACCTGTAACTCCTGCATTTTGTTCAGTACAGCAGCATCATGTTCCTACGGCACAAGTTCCCCACACTGAGAATACTCCAGTTCAGATAGTATGAGAAAAGAAATAGCTATTTTTCATGTATAATCAATAAAAGGGTTACCTCCAAGGCTGCAAGTCTGGTTCCCATCCCTACCGAAAACAGAATATGTGGAGCAGGACAGTAGCCAGCACTATTTATACAAAGTTATACGTGTGGTCCACATTCCACTAGTGGGAGTATAGGGCATTAAGGAAAAATAACAGGTAAGTTCCAGCTTCCATACTTCTAAGAAACATGAACTAAATCTGAGTGCCCTAAAGGACAGAACAGAATCCTAACAAAGCTGGCAACAGCTTTGGTTTAAGATGTCTTGTTGGATACAAGTATGTAAAACTTATATATTTAAGATTAAACTAACCCTGGAATATCAGCAATTGTACATGATCAGCCTCATTTCCTTAATGCAACTTAATGGCCTTATGAACACGCAGAGTGATCATCCACCAGAATGAGACTGAAGTGAGGTTTGAGCTCTGAATGTCTCTTTCTGACCCAATTTATGTCACAGAAAAACTCACCACACTATCACTTGTCTCTGGAACTGATACAGCCTTCACCAACAGTTCTATGCCCGTTGTCTGTCAAGAAGAATCAGGAAAACAAGGATCAGACGAGTTTTTAAGAGCCTGTCCAACTGCATACCAACTATGCATTGGATTGAGGCAATTCTTGTGAATCATTACAATCCCATCAAACATAGACTGCTGGGAACTCCTCAGCTCTCGTAACATACTCCCACCTACATGTCAAAGCCACGTAGATTTGCTCTGATGGGGGAAAAAGATGGAGAAGATCTAATATCCAAAGATTTGCTTATACACAGCTAAGAGTATTAGCTGAAATCTGCAGGGCTACGCTCACTATCACATTGCTGCTCTAAAGCACGCCTTAGAACGTTTTGCACCAACCGTGTGATCAGCCAACATATGGGACTGAGGTTATTTGTGCCTCTTCCACCTTTTATCTCATTCTGCTTTGTAGCTTGTTTGTTTGTTCTATTTCTATCCTTAACTTCTGGTTTCCATCTTTATTTCAATGAATAAACATATTTTAGGGTTTTTTTCTCCACACTCATATTTTCCTTTTTTTACTTTACTTATATTTACTTTTATTTTTATCCTGCTTCTGATTAGTCATCACCATTGATTCTCACACTGAAAGACTGCAAACTGTATCCTCTTCATCTGGGAACAGTTTCTGTAGATTATAATTATCTTGGGGCTATGCAGCACATCTTCATGTTTGCATAGCGATAAGCGCACTGTCCACACGCACATTTAATAGTTGGAATTAAAAGCTTTCTCCTTCAGCAATGCTTTTTCATACAGCACTCCCTAAAGGGGGAAGCTCTCTAACACCACAAAAGCTTGTGAAAACATCGGTTCAGCAGGAAAATTATAAAATTAACTAAATTACTCTGCATTAAGTTTCAAAACCAACACCCACATAATTTAAAGCCTTACAGAATAGTAAAAGGTTTCGCTTCAGAATCTAGGGTGTAAGAGAAAGAAAACCCTATAAGATCCCACCTCGAATGCCTCAACTTAAAATCACATTATTTATTTTGTTCTAGACCTTCTTAGTTTTCTCATGCAACTTCAAAAAATAATGGATAGCAGTTTGAGGCTGTTGTATGCTTACCAGTGTGTAGTTCTTCTGAAAATGAGCCCCATCAGTGCGGAACATTTGGGCTAATGCACTCTTCCCCACAGCTGGATCTCCTGCAAAACCAAAAACATAGAAGATTTTTGTTTCATATTAGAGAATCTTATTTTCCCTCAGTTCTGTTACTACCACATGTCATAGAAGATTAGATGCTGTAACTCTGAATACAGGCAAGATAACTGTCATAAGAAGCACAAAACAATCTAAAAGGTAATACCCACGTGAGGAAATGAATATTGCCATTACGCATACTGATGCTGACATCAGATTTCTGCTCTATGAACGACAGTAAAGGTCCCCCAGATCAGGGTGGATCTGCTGTTTGTTCTAAAATTCATGTCTACCCTACAGCTTTTACCTAAGAATTAAAATTTCCCAGATATGTAATCATGTAGAGAAAAACACAATGTGATAAGTGAGACTGAGCTGCATAGGAGGCTATTTCCTCTCCTTAGAGTACCCATTTCCTCAGATTCAAATCCTTGTTATATACTGAGTTTAGGGAAGACACAGGCCATTTATATACTACAAAGCTGCTTAAGCTGGTAACATTCCTCGATGAACTCTTCTTGCTGACCCTGCTAAGAGAGCAGCTCTTGCTGACTCAATGCTGCTGGTGGCTCATTAGTTGCATCCTGGGCATAACAGAAGCAAATGTCACTTGGCTGGAGAGAAAGAGCCTGCTGATTCATCCCTATATGGAAGGAAAACCAAGGGGCTTTAGTTTTTGCTCTTCTAGAGCCAAGGCTTTCTGGTATGGCTTGCACAACACTTCAGGCAAACCTGGCAGCTGCCTGCTTTGGCCTGCTGTTACACAACTCCCCAAGATCCAAAGCAATAGCAGAGAACTGCAGAATTCACATATGACCATATCACTCCATGACAAATATAATCCTTGCAAAACAAAGACTTAACTTAGTGTTCCCAAAGAGCTTATCCTCTCTTCACATACTGTCTTACTAGCCTGGACAGTTCGAAGGACAGGAACCAGGAATTAAATACCCCATGGTTCTAGCTTTACCCTTTAAGGAACACTCATGACAGCCAGGCCTGGGATACAAATCTTTAACAATATGTTAATAAATAAACCCAGAAAGGGGTGTATTTTGACCCTATTACAGCTTCCTAGATGGTGTTTTGAAGGAAATTGGTAAAGCTATCTGCTTACATAATATTATAGAGGAGGAAGGATGTTTTGGATAGCGACAATTGCTCCTAGATGCATTAACCAAACGTAGCTCTTGTTTAAACATTTTTAGCGTGCTTGCTTACTTTGAGATGAGTTGGGCTCATAATATTTAGACAGGAAAATCTGGTAAGTCAGCTTGTTTGTTCCCTGATCAGTTCAAGCTTATGCTGAAGACAACACTCTGTTCTGAGTGGAAGCTATTCTGTATTTCAATAGACAATTAGATCTGTCTTTGTAAAATGAGATAGAGAAGCATACGTTGCTCCAAACTGTGCAGGCATCATCCAGTGCAAATTCTTAACTAATGTGTTGCCTTTCTTCTATTTGACAGCCGCAGTTGTTCTTTCCCTCTTCTTATTCTTTGCCACTCTCTTAGCCCATTACATCACTACACTTTCTCAAAATAAGTTTCCTTGCCCTTTTCATGTAGTTTGGTCTGATCTGCCAGTACTGCATCCCACGGTATTTATTCCATCCATATTTCTGTTATTCTGCCAGAATCTGTAGTGTGTCTCTGAAATGCCTGCTACTGCCAACTGCCTTTCTACAATGAGAACCTTTTCGCAGTGTATCCATAGTAAGCTCAAACAACAGTATCTTTTACTGTGTGTCTGTAAATTACCCTTGAGATAACACAGGAATCACTTTCTATTGTCAAGTTAATAGTCTCTCTTTTGCTAATAAAAGCCCTTTTCCCCTGTTGTTCTCTTTGACCTTGGTGCAGCTCCCAGTACTGGGAGCCGCTCTATTCTTCATAACCATTTCCTTATGTACACAAGGCTTCCCTGTTCCATCTCTGATGTTTTTGCTCCTACCTATGTAATTGCATTTTCCTGTTCCCTTTGGGTTGTTGTGGTTACTCATCTCTTATGTCTCTTTCACTATATTGGTCTCTTCTGCAAGAGAGAAGTTATTTTGCCTGGTCTGCTTCATCAATTTATTATTTTTAATAATACATGGATATTACTGTAGTACTTAGGAGCGCTACATATGGGACGGGGCCTTCCTGTTGTTTGTGTTGTGAACAGAATTGAAAAGGCAGCTCCAGACCCAATTAGGATTAAGCACATAACTGGATCATCCAAAGAAAACCCATGTAAAGTTAAAGTGGTCATGGAATTGACCTTTGGTAACACTACACGACAAAACTTGAAAGACTTGAGCAAAGCCTACATACTGGGACCTGGAAACTTCCAAATTGGAAACTATGTGTAAGTTTCAAATCTAGAAGACAGGCAAGATACTTATGCTGTCCACAGTAACTATAAAAAGAGGCACAAGGCAGATTAATTCTGTTGCATTTACCAAAGATCATACCTAGGCTTGTGCAAGTTGATGGTTAGCTGCTTCTGAGGTCCAAAAGAGGCAAACATTTTATTCTGGATGAAAGAAAACAGGTTTGGAGCAAAGACTTAAACTTGGGAGTTGTCTGCACACAAAGGTTTTATGGATTTGTGCTTCTGGCTGAGGCCGCACAGAACTTCAATGTAGAGCTAAGGAAAAAAAAAGCTTTCTTCCCACAGTGTTAACAGTCAGCTGCATTTACTTTCAACACCTCCATAATCCATCCTGACTAAATAAACCGGTGTCTTCACCTCATTTTTTTTTCAGGTTAACCTCCAGTCTGCTTGGGGGAAAAGACGCTTCTGTGAAGCACACATGCTTCATCCTTCAACTCTTTGCTAAGGCTCTACCTTTCCATCACACCCTCACAGTCATCCTGATTTCTGCCATGAATTTTTCCTCCAGCACAAAGGGAGCCTCCCAGATGAGGCAGGACTCGGCTGTCTACCCCACTCCCTTCGCGCTTTCTCCATCCTCAGCCCACCTTTCCACGCTGTAAAATAACTCTTTTTTTCTTTCTTTCTTTCCTTTTTTCCACCGTTCCCGTCCCGGGGGAGCTGAGGTCCCCCACCTTTCTCCTATCACCGCTTTCCCCATTTCTTCTCCGTCGGGGCGACCCCTCGACGAGGGGCTGAGAGAAGCCGGGCCGCCTCCCGGCGCGGCCCGCCACCACCCGCCCCGGGGGTCCCCCCTCACTGAGGGGGCCCGGCCGCCCCAGCGCCGCCACGCTGCCGGCCTCGCCCCACCCCACCGAGCCCGCTCTAGGCCCCTACCGCCGGCGGGGCGGATGGGACCGGACTGGCCGGACTCACCTGCCAGGAGGCATTTGGCAGCCAGCTTCACCATCGCCCCGGCCCGGGGAAGGCGGCGGCGGCGGGCCAGGAGGGCAGCAGTTTCCGCCACTGCGCTCTGCCGCGGCCCTAGCAACAGCGCGGCCCTAGCAACCGAACGCCCCGCCTCCTTCAGGAGGCGACCGCCCTGCCCAGCTCGGTTGGCTGTGAGCTCTGCTCATCAATGCTGCTCAGCGCTGCTATTGGTTCTCTTGTCTTTTCCCGCCCACCAAACGTCCTGTCATTCAAACCTGACACACACCCCGCTCCTTCTGGTAGGTAAGGCGGGGCAGGGCCCTCAGCGGATGGCGCCATGGTGCTAAGGGCATCACGCAGTAGTTTCTGCCCAGCAACTAAGTACGTTATCAGGAGCTGGTTGGTTATTGGGTAGAACACAGGGGACCGTACCACGAAGCCAAAATTAACCCACTGGGGACAGGGCAGAAAATAATAAAGTTGTGGGCCAAGAGCTGTGTAATAAAGGCGCGGCAGCACCAGGGAGGGACAAGACAAGTGAGAGTGAGGGGGAGAAGCCTCCATTTCCTCTCTGAGATCCCACGGAATGGAATCTTCCGGGCAGAGGCGGTGTCAGTCCCGCGCCTGGCGAAGTACCTTCCTGCGCATGCGCGCGGGCGGTCCGTCATTTCTCCCCCCGGCTCCCCCTACCGCTTCTCTTGTCCTGGGCAGCGGGGACGCTCTGTTCCCCCTCCACACTCACCTCCGCTCTGCGCATGCGCGGGCGGTTAACGGCAGGGGCGCCTGCCGCGCGCTCTCGCCCGTTAGCGGCGGGCGGAGTGTCCGTTATGCGGGCTGAGGAGTGGGGCCGGCCCGAGGAGGAGGTGGTTCGGTCAGCGTGCTTAAACTGGCCAGTTTACGAGGCCTGTGTGCCCAGCGTGGAAGTTGAGCAGCGTTTCTCCTCAGCCTGGGCCAACATTTGATCTGTTATCCTTTCCTCCAGTTCATGCTTTTTAGAATCATAGCATCTTGCTGAATTTTTCTTGCTTTTGACTGTTACTGTTTGCCCGGAGAGACTTCTCTTCTTGCTGAGCAATTTCTTGGTTGCCGCCTTCTTAGTATCTCAGAATTTTGTTCCTTTTTTTCCTCTTTTTTTTTTTTTTTTTTGCTAATTTTGTAGTCTGCAGTAGGTTGGTTCCTTTAATTATTTGCTTTTCTTCTTTTTTAAAATATTTTTACTAAGATTTGCCTTGGCTACTCTTAAACTATCTCTATGCCCTATTCTTAATCTTTAAACTGATCTTCTGCCTTCCTTAAGCAGTCCAAGTCAACTATAGTGGGTTTGGGTTAGAGCTGAAAAAGCTGACTGTGAAGCTTCCTGGTTTTTCTCCTCCTTCCAATCTCTTCAAAACCTCTTACACTGTTAGAAAGCACGTCATTAATAACAAACAATACTTTTTCAGGGTATAAACTTTGCTTGGCTGCACTTTAGGTGGTTTACTGTGCAGCACAGAATCTGCTTACTATGAAAAGCAGTAAGTAAGCTTGGGAAGGAGGAAATAATCAATAATGTGCCTGTATTTGGATTATAAGGTTGGACGTTACAGGAGTAGAGCTGGTTGAAAATAAGTTTTTCCAAGTTATATTTTAACCTCAAGGTAGCACCTGCTTAGAAGACAGCTTTTTTGGTCTTTTCGGGTATAAATGACCTGTTTTACATGTGTGGGACTATGTGACATGTTTGCCAGATATCTAGCCAGGCAAGCAAATAACATAAAAATAATAAGTACCTATACCAAAATCAAAGGAGTTAACAAAACATTATTTCTGTGATAAAAATATGAAAGGGACTTCTCTAGCCTGAGTGGGCAGAGACTTTAGTTGTAGACGATGACTGTAGCGAAGTATAGTGATGGAGTCACTACTAGGGGTTCCTTTAAAAAGGAAAAGAAAAAATTAATTCCAGGTCTCATTATTGTTTTCACTGTTTTCTCTTCCATTCCCGAATCCTCCATTACATAAAACAGGTGTGCAGTTATTGATATTCTCCATCACTTAGTCTAAATGGCTTGCCTCCTTTTTCATCTTTTCTGCCTTCCGCTCCATCTTCCAAGAATTTCACTTGTCTCCGTGTTGTTCCATTTTTGCAATCTTTGCATTATCCTTTGTTGTCTATTTGTAATATTGTCCTAGTTTACTGACAGGTCTATATGCGAAGGCTTTGAGGCTCCATTATGATGTACTTGAGATTTATTGATCGTGGCTGTAATGTAGCGGTATCCATCAGCATTTACTGAGGTCTCAAACATCTCTACCGTTTTACACTGGGATCAGTGTCATGGAAGGCATAGATTATTTTGGAAGTGTGATTTTCATTGCTGTTGAAAAATTCTGCATGGAATCTGGAATCCTTTCTGTTTGCTACTTTCCTATTAGCACCATGATCCTTCTTCCCATTCCCTCATTTTCTACTTAACTCCACATGCACTTGCACATAGAGCTCTTAATGGACTTGTGTCTTCTCTATTTCTGCTGTCTTTTTGCCCCACACTTTTTTTTTTTTCCCTATCTCAATCTTTTCCTCTGTCTGACTTCTTACGCATAAAAGTTGTTCCCTTACTGGCATTGACAGTGATAGATTAAGGATGGAATTACTTATCTACACTTTGTAATCCAAGCAGAATCGCAGTCTGCTGTTAGCAGTCCACAGGGGTTGCTGCTGAATAAATTGGAATACTGGTAGCTGTGCTCACTGAAGCTTCTCTCATCTTGAATACGTGAGAGAGGGGAAGAGAAACCCTGTGGATTTAAAAAAACCCCAAACCAACAACAACAGAGGATGATGTCCTTACCCTGGAGAAGTGTTTATTAGGTTAAATCCTGTATTTATCAGCTAAGGAGAAATAGAGCACTCTTTTTATTCACACATTTCATTTCTTCCTCTAATAAAGCAAGATTCCTGTTGCATGGGAAGTGCCCCTTCTCTAATGTGAGCAGTATAAGTTGCCCTGACAGCCACAAGACCCTGAAATTTGAAGTCACGTTCCTTTAGGGACTGGTCACAAAACGGCAGATAAACTGCACGTGTCTATGTGCAGTTTGCATTTCATCAGGCTACGCAGAAGGCAGCGATGGTGGAACTGCAGCTCCAGTAGGAGCGGCAAGGAATTTCAGAAGCAAGGTAAGGCTTTACAATGAGGATTAAACCGAGGTCATGCAGTCTTTTAGACTGATGTATGGCTTGTGTTTCAGACTCTGTCAGGCACTGCATATGTCACTTCATTGTCTCCTTCACAACATATACCTCTTAAAAAGTGATTTTTTGTGAGGCAGAATTCACTAATATTCCTAGGACTTGGTTTTATAGTTATTCATGTGTAGATGCAAACATTCTGGATGTGTTCTGAGTTGAGCAGGTTACAACCTGTAATTTGAACGTGCAGCCTGATAAAAGCTACTGAGGAAGTAATGTAACTTTCCTTGCAGTAAGCATTGCTTCTCAGGAGGGCATTAACGTTGCGGAAGGGAATTAGTAGATCTTTCTGTAAGAAATCTCTTAAAGCCTTTCAGCAGTTCTTTTTTAAATCTTATGTTACTAAAAGGAAACAGTGTGACAAAACAACATCAGAAATACCTTGCAAATGGATGAATATTCAGAGTTCATGCAGCTTTTTAAATCTGTATGGAGTCTTACAGGATTGACTGTGAGTGTTTACAGATATGTCTGGAGAGCATTGAAAACTGAAAGAACGGATGTGTAGACTTTATTGTAGATTTCCGTTCTTGACACTTTCCCCAAGTAGTAGCATAAATAGAAACTTCATCTATTTTGAGGACTACTTCATTTGGCATCCCCCAAAATTGCATTTTGTTTCTTTTCAGAGTGGGGCTATTAGCACAGAAGAATGAATTTGGATGCTTTCTATATCACTGTTGATAATGGCATTATAGTTCCAGGTCTTCAGATTTTGCTCTTTTGTGGTAGGGACTGAGACATGGATATGAAGGCTTTTTGGCTGAGACTCGGTACACTGAAATGTAAGATAATTATGAAGTGGTTGAATCAGCCAAAGGATTTGTTGGCAGTTACAACAGTGCTTCTGACTGATCTGGCGTATCTGTCATTTGTTTTCTGATGTACTATGTTGGGAAAGTGGAAGTTAGAAATGAATGGCAGTTATGGCATCAATGAAAAGTGGTAAATTGTTAGAGGTAGGGTAGGTACCTCTACAAGACTGTAAACTCAGTTCAAGTATGCTAATTGTAGCTATTATGTCCTCTCTTCCGATGAACATGGAATGAGGGACAGATTTCTCAAGGATGCATTCAAATCCACAAGAATAAAGATAAGGAGAATTTTGGGGGAATAAAATTAGCACAGCTACATAATTCTTATTCCTCTTTAATATAAAACAGTAATAAGTGCTTGATAATTTGCTATTACCTATATATTTTAGTATTTTTCTAGTGATACATTTTTTTAAACTGTGTTGCATTATGAAAATACAGGAAGTGGAGTTTGTTAACAATTAAAATGTTAGAATTTAAAAAATCCTTCCAGGCAATATTTCCAAAACCTGAAAATGTCTCTGAACCACTTGGCTTTTCAGCAACCCACGGACCTTCCCTCCAGTAATCAGCAGTTAAGCATTTGACCTCCTGTCCTGTGCCTCTTCCGACCTGTCTAGAAGCTCTAGTGGCAAGGTTGGAATTAACAGAGAGTTACTGTGTGCTTACCCCCTGAAAGCCTAGGTATCTGTTTGTTAATGCCAGTGTTGTACCACTGTAAGACCAGTGAAACCAACTGTATTTTTGTACATAAACCATTAATCACTCAGCCAAGCATCTCCTGGAATCCTGCATATGTCTGGAAAACTTCCAGCTTGAATCTTTCTTTGTTCTTGCACATGGAAGCTAGGAAAATCAGAGTCACAATTCAGTGTCAGGTTGCAATGAAAAATGAGAAAGCTAGAAGTACTGGGAACAAAACCTAAATCTTTATTTAGTTTTTAACAATATACCCCACAGCATTAGACATGGATAGTTGATCATGGATCCGGAACTTCATACAGAAAGTTTTAATGCTGTATAGATCTCTGCTTGGGGGAGTGTGTATGACAGACTGAGGACTTGCTGTAGCCTTGTGTGTGGCCTAGAACCTTTCTCAGCTGTGAGTACACTATTTTTGGAGAAATCATTGTCATGCTCTTTCGCACAGAGTTGTGCATAGGGTGTTTGGATGCTGGTAAGTGAGTATGCTTCTACATCATGGGGAAGGAGTTAATCTGTCGAATACAGAATATATGACATCTTTAAATGAGCTACCCGTAATTCCAGCATGCCAGTCATTATGTGGTGATGATGATTATGATATCAGCTGGGAATCTTTTTTTGGATCTCTAGCTGCTGTCTGCTTAGAAAGCAGCTTCTAGGTTTACAGTAATGCTATATCTTAAGTTAAAAACTATAGGACAGACTACATTCAAATAATGAGATTTATTAAAAAATAAAAGGTTGTGTTTTGGTTTATAATCTGTTTATATTTTTAGGGTTTGTATGTTCAAGGTTTTCTCTGCAGGCATGACCGCTAGAATTTTTTTCCCCATGCTGAAAACTGAGTCAGCCATGTGACTCCAGGATCTGGAGCTTTAATGGAGGAAGGAGAAGAGAAATATTTGAGGCTCCTAATTAAATTTTCAAGAGTTTACAACACTTTGTTTTCCATCATCTCCACTTTTCTAACAGGTTGATTTTTAGGCATAAACTTTTCCATCTTATCCATGTCCTTTCTTTTCAAGGTCAATTTATTACAATGTATTTATATTATAATAAAACCTCTTCTGCTCTAAGCTTTTAAAATCCTCCCTCTAATCATCTCCAATCCTTTCTGCTCTGGATTTCCTTTTCCCGAAGTCCTGGACCCTGAATTTCTGTGTTGTTCACCCTCTGGCCCCTGTCTCGGAGCTCTCTGTCTATGTAACGTTGCCCTCTCCTTCTTCAAAAGCAAGGCTCCCCCTCCTGCATTCCCAGTAGCTGTTCACACCAGCTACTTCCTTCCCATTTGCTGCTGAGCCTTGCTGGTTGATGTCTTTGTGCCTTTCTTCCTACAGACATAGGGCCTTGGTTCCTGCTTCTGATGAAGTCTTAAACATCTGAGCTACACAGTGAACTTGAAAAAATTCTGAATGAGAAGGATACTGAGCTTGTAAAAATAGGATACACACAGAAAAAAAAATTACTTGGGAGCCCTTCTTTGTTCTGTGTTCCGTGTTTTGTATTCAATAGACCAGATGAAATTTCAGGTTAATTTTGACCTATCAGGCCTTCAGTGAGAAATAATTTAAGTTCTATTGTATCAGTTATCTTCCTTTGGAGCATTCAAAATGAAGATGCATTTGAACACTAGGATCCTCAACAGGCCAAAAAAAAAGATGTAGACTCATTAAATCTATGGGCAAATGTCTCTTAAGACTCCTCTGCTTTGCTAAGGCGGCTATCACATGTGAACGAGAAAGTTAATACATGCAGAGAGGAACAGAAAAACACTGGCTCTAGTAATGGAGATTTTTACAGAACATAATTGAACACTGACTGCAGCAAAGCTAAAAGGAGACTTGCATTACAATGACATAAAATCTTTATTTTTTTCCCCTAACCTCTGATTTCAGCTGCCTGACTAAGAGCAGGTGCTGGGCAATAGCTTAATTTCAACAACCCATTGCAGCTGAAAGAGTAGATGCAATTGTGCTGTATCCAGCAAAATTGGAAATTACTTTAAGGGGGGGGGGAATGCAAATGTTTTAAGACAGAAAATCTTCATTCATCTGCAGAAGGAAACATAAAATTAGCACAGCCACATAATTCTTATTACTGCTTTAATATAAAGAGGAATAAGTGCTCGACAATTTGCTATTACCTATATATTTTAGTATCTTTCTAGTGATACTTTTTTTTAAACTATGTTGCGTTGTGAAAATACAGGAAGTGGAGTTTGTTAACAATTAAAATGTTAGAATTAAAAATAATCCTTCCAGGTAATGTTTCCAAAACCTGAAAATGTCTCTGAACCACTTGGCTTCTCAGCAACCCACAGACCTTCCCTCCAGTAATCAGCAGTTAAGCATTTGACCTCCTGTCCTGTGCCTCTTCTGACCTGTCTAGAAGCTCTAGTGGCAAGGCTGGAATTAATAGAGTTACTGCGTTCTTACCCCCTGAAAGCCTAGGTATCCGTTTGTTAATGCCAGTGTTGTACCACTGTAAGACCAGTGAAACCAACTGTATTTTTGTACATAAACCATTAATTGCTCAGGCGAGCATCTTCTAGAATTAAAAACTGTTGTTGCAATAGGACTTTGACATTCTGATTCAAGCACTGACAAGATCCTTTCACTTAGATTTTCCTAGGTGGAAGACCGAATGAGTTTATGAAAAAAACACCTTTTCTAGCTGTGTGTTCCATAGGCTTATTAAGTGCCCTCCAGTATTTTTATTTGGATCTTCTGATCCATTTATTGTTGTAGCTCATGCAGTCCCTTCTATTTTTCTGGTGGCTGGAGAAGGGACTGTAATATTTGTATTTATATTAACTTCTGTCTTTAAAACTGTATCAACCTTTGCTAAGCTTTGTTATTTTATTAACCAGAAGAGCAGTAACCAGAAATGTACTTCCTTCCTTGTGAAGTAATTATCCCACATTAGGAGATCCTACCATCTGGGAAAGTTTTGACGATTGATCTCCCATGCACACAGCTAGCCCCCTTTAGACACATTTGGCTTCCCTCTATTTTGTTTAGGAGTAAAGTTGTTTTGAATGTTGGAGCTCTAGAGAGTGTTGAGATTTCTACAGGGTTTGTCTCTTTGGAAAAGAGAATCTGCTAAAATACTTGCTCAGAATGAAGGTGCAGCAGCTCAGGTTCAAGCGTGTGTTAGCAGCGAGAGAGACCAGGACATAGAGGAGGTATTTTAATCACTGGCACATGCTAAAGCCTGTTCTCTTGTGTCTGTGTTACCCATGGTTCCTGCGTGGTGTTAGAACAAGAATGTCAGCACATGCTTTAACCACAGCTGAATTTTGGTGTGTTAATGCATGCCATATAATTTCTCTTTCAGTTGCAATTGATTTATAAATAAAAAAATGTGTTCTCTATCTGCTGACGACTTAAATCTCAATCTGGAATTTTAGAGTCAAATGAGGTTCTTTTGTGCTTTATGCTCATTAATAAAAATTTTGTGAGCTAATTTGTGCTGCAATGAACCTCATAATATTTGATGATATTTTGTTGAGGCAAAACTTGTTGCAAATATTGTGCAATGCCACAGTTTTTAATTCCATAACAATATCAACTCTGTTTCAGACAGAATATTGTTTATGTTTAGATACTATAGCACAGAGGATTTGATAAAACTATGTGTGTGTCACCAGAAAGGAGAACATGAACTGCATTTCCAATCTTTGAAAATATTCAGAAACTAGGGAAAAGTGTCCTTACTTACCCCCAAAAAATGCAAAATCAGAGAAGGCAAAAGAAGCAAACAAGCAAGTTTTGCTTTGATGAAGTGAACAAAGGGTGGAAGCAATCATAGGACATTAGGCAGTGATTAGCTCAGGACTGGTGGATAGACTGTAAATATAAATCCAAGCTCAGCTTCTGCGAAGTGAACAGGTGTTATGGCCTCCAGTCCATTGATTCCCAAAATAAGACATGTGGAAAATTGCTGATCCATGAAACTCCATTAAAAGCTTGGCAGGACTCTTAAAGCATAAACAATTATGAATTTGTTGGTTAAGAGTTTGGTAATGGTAAATGGTGATCTGAGAAATTTTAAGAGTTGGAGGTGGTTGGTTGGTACAAACCCTTTTTATTAAATGCTAATGTCGTTTGTCAGGAAATTATGGTTTGTTTATGACTTGAGGATTTGGCTCTTCTTCCTTTTGAGTTGTAGCTGAGACCGAGCTGTATTTCTTTCCTAGCAATATATAATACCAATGTGAACAAGTTGTGTCTTTTTTTATATGTGTAAACATAATTTATATATCTTAATTCATCCAATTGTGTCTCATTATAAACCATTAGCTGTGAATCTAAGGAAAGGATGTGTACTGATTATTTAAAATTTTGTCTTCAGCATGATGGCTGGAGTTGTTTTTTTCATAACTTCTACTGTATTACAACAGGGGAGAACATTATGGAAGACTTACTATTCAGGACAAAGAAGATGTAAAATGCCAGTTAAGAAATTTAAGGTAAATGTTTCTTGGAGAAACTTAATTTTGCTCCTTTGCTTATGCATGTGAAAATTAAAGCACCTTTCTTCATGAAATAGTACATTGCAGGGTAATGTAGATATTTTTGTATTTGTCAAGCGTACTATAATCCACACTCTGCTGAAAACCTGATTAAATTTTGTAGTAAATTCTGCTTTCTTCAGTCTTTACAGTAGTTTCCGTGACAGTCTTAAAGACATTAAAATGAGTGATATGAAAATTAATAATATATTTCATGTACAATGTTTTATCTTATATTTTATTGTAACTTAAAATTTTGCATGTTTGCTGCATCTCGAGCCATGACTAGAGAACTTCACCTAACAGGAAAATTCTGAAAATTTTTGTTAATTGGAAATGGAGCAATTCAAGATTTGGGGAAGGTTTTGAAAATTTGGGTGGGAAAAGTAAGAATCTAAGATAAACACTGAAGAGCCAGCAGTGAAAAAAAAGTAATAGCTTGATGATAATTGATAAAACAGTAATTTTTGTTTGGGCAGAGATTTTTTTATATTAGACATGTTTGATTTTTTTTTTTAAAAAAATATTGACACTTGAACTTGGAATTTAAATTACAGTTAGAAAAAAAAGTGGTTTAAAAACGATTTCATGAGAATTCTGATTACATGGCTTCTGACTATTCCAGTTGCATATTTAATAAATTGACCAAATGCATGTTTAGAATATCGGGTACTGTCACCATGAAAAGTAAAGATGGTGTTTTTGGAGGTCTCTCTACCCATTAAAGCATCATCCGTATTTTAACTTTTTCAGTTTGAAAGTAAAAGGATGTTTCTTTTTATCTTATCCATTACTATATAGCTGAAAAATTTCAGGCCAAGTTAGGCACTCAGTGTTGCTTGTTCAGGAGTGATTGAGGGAATAATGTGAAGAAAGACTGATACAGGAATCATTGAGGTCTTCAGACTTTTATGCCAGTAAAATATTCCCCTTAATGTTGCTGTAACTTACTTTATTTCACATAATGTACTATAAATAATTTTTAGACTCATTAGTGCTATTTTTTGTCAAAGCCCTGGATAAAATTCCAGCTTTCATGCCATCAGGTGAAGCTTTAAAATATAAATCCTTGAAGGTTCAAAGAACAGAAAGAGACTGTAAAGGGCTTTGTTTATATAGCGATTTTTATGCCGATTCTCTGATTCCATGGATCTTCATTCATGATACTTCAAGAGCTGGGTTCCTAATGTTTTTTCTGTAGCCCTGTATACTCTTGTAATTACGCTTTATCGCCACTTGAGGTCAGCAGCTGCCGAGAAAAAGTAAATAACGCGTCTCGCTTCACTGCAATCCGTTTTCATTTGCTTTATTTAGAATACTTAAAAATCAATACATTCTTCAGATCCGTATATACATTGTGCAAAAGCAGAGGATTTCTTTTGAACGCACAGCAGCTTCAGCAAAAAGTCTTCCTTGCAAGTTACTACAGAGTGAAAATCTAGAATGGCTTTAGGGACTGTTTATTGGATTCCCGAGTTGCATTGAGTAATCGCTGTGGCAGACAATGGTATTCTGTACAATGTGATGGTGACAGGGTTTCAGCCTTATCTTTTTGTTTATACTGAATTAGTTATAATAAATCTGAATGGAATAAGGTATTATTGCTACAGAGAATAGTTTGGAATCCAGAAATGGCAAATATCCTTCCTTTTCATTGCAGTAGTAATCAATGTTCCGTCAAGATATGGGGAAGATGTTGCCTAAAAGTGATCCACCCACACTTTAATCTTTGCTTTAAAAAAAAAAAAAGATAAAAAGCATGACCTTGGTGCCAAAGTTACTGAACAGGATTTGGGAAACAAGTGTTTAGCTCTTGGCTCTGTCATAGGCTTACTGTTGGCTAGTCATTTCCTTAGCTTGAGTCTCAGTTTCCTGTATGTAACTCAAAGAAAGATAGTAACTTCTCTGTTAAAGTTTTAGAAGAACTATTTTTGATGGGATTTTTTGATATACTAAATTAACAGTGGGGGTGTCAACAGTAGCATCACATCTGAATCTTGGTGTCCCCTTTCCTGAAATTCATACTGTTGTTTCATGTGAGTATTCTGTTCTTTCTGTCCTAGATAGTTGTGTAACATTGCTAGTAAACATATCCTGTTTTTCAGAAGTGACCGCTTTTTAATAGTTTACGAAGCTATCCCCATGCATGATTGGCACCAACTGATATTCCTGTCAAACCTTTTATCCAAAAATCCCCCTGCACCAGGCAAATTTAACAAATGATACAGACAAGTATTGATTTACTGATCACCAAAATGCAGCAGGGGAGATGTAGGTTAAATATTAGGAAATACTTTTTAGCTATAACACTGATTAAGTCAAAAGAACAAACTGCCAAATGAAGTTGGGTAATTGCCATCACTAGAGATTTTCCAGGCTATGAGTATGCATCCATTTAGCAGGGATGGCTTAAAAATAATGCAGTCAGTTTTGCCACAGTTCAGAACTTGGACTGAATGACTCATTATATGTATGTTTTATCGCAAATATTTTTTTTAAATTTCTTCCTACTTTACCCTAGCAAAGGATAAAGCAGCAGGGATGTCAGCAAAAAAGAGTAAAATTTTCTCTCAGCGTGTGCCAAGCCTACATGACATAAGAAACAAGTTATAGTGAGAGAGAATAAAGCCCAGATTGATGTGACCTTTATTATTTTAACAGTGTCTTTCAGCACAATTACAGAGTTGCAGGATTGCAGAGAACAGAGCTGGAGTATAAAATAACATAAATAAATAGAACAGGAGCCAAAGCAGTCAGCAGGAGGTGGTTGGAATTGGGCAGTGAAGGATGGGTGAAGGGTTTGCATTGGTCAAAGCCTTTATGATTCAGCCACCAGAGTTGCAAATTCTGGAGAAGGGAAAAATTAAAAAAAAAATATTAAAAAAAGAAAATGTAAAGAAGGAGGGAGCATATTACAATGATTACAGAGTCACTGGTGTAGCAGAAACATCACAATAACAGAAGAACAAAGAAATCCAAGTTAATTAAGGGGAAAGTATGACTTGGGAAATCTTACAGTGAAATGAAAGGATTATTTGAGGGTAAGGGAGATATGTTATACGTGCCAGACTGTCCAGACTGTCTACCGCTATTAATCTGAAGAACTTGATTAGTTCCCTGTTATTCCTTTGTAAATCTCAATGGGATGAAAGCAAGAATGAGAAATTTAATTTTGCAGTGAGATAAATTTCCTTTGTATCAGAGTTTGGCAAAGAGACTTATTAATGACTCTTTCAGAGTATTTGTGTCCCTATATTATAAATATATTACATTTAAACTCAATTCTGTAATGGCAAATTGACTGAAAATGACAGATTACAAAACCAGAAGGCTGACACAAACCTACGTAGTTGATGATAACGAGAAAAATTCCTGTGATGTCAGAGGGCCAGGATTTTACCCAGTGGTGTTTATTAGGGTTAACATCCATAATATTTACATAAATGTATCTATCTGCAGTTTGGGGTTATTTTATGGTTTGGTGTATACATAATGCCTTTCAGCAGGGTGATAAAGCATGGAAAAGGCACGTTTGTATCCCAGTGAATAGCTGCCTGGCATACCGCGTTCTGAATACTGTATTACCCAAGGAGGTTATAATTCCTAACTCCATCTAACCTTGGAACATTTACACTTGAGAATACCTTGCACAGTTGTGTGTGCCTCGGAGCGTTAAAAATGATAGACTGGAGGGAATCCCAAGAAGGGCAACAAAGATGATAAAGGGATTAGAGGGTATACAGAGAGAGTGGTTTATAGGTTTAACATAATCAGCTGAGAGGAAAATGACAAATAGGGGAGGCAGTCATCTGTAAAGGCTGAAGGGAAAATTATTGAAGTTTGCCATAATGAAGAGTAATGTCTTGCAACTAAAAAAAGATAGAAGATGAAAATTAGGCATTTTAAAAAACATTCTAATGTTCAGTTGAAAAATGCTGAACTCTTAACAAGTGAGATCTTTACTGACTGGTGTGTACAAACAGATAGCGCTTTTGACAATGTGTCCAAAAAAACATGTTGCCAAACGCTGACAAACCAGTCTGAGAAATAAAAGTGTCAGAGGGTTTAAATTAAATCTAAATGTATCCATCATTTTGAAAGATGTAAATCCAAATTAGGATTAGTGATGCAGATTACTTAACACAAAACGTGTATAAATCCTGTACATGGTGGGTACCTAGATTGAAAGTATTGCAAACTGAATTTAAGAGATAACATAAAGTACGTGTGTTAAAAACCCAGACTGTTCTGGACAAAAAACAAAAAAGGCTATGATTATTATATCGCTGTGTGAACAAATCCTGCAGAGAGAAACACGAACTGCAATGGATGAAACCTTTCCAAAAGGGAAAACTAACTATACATATTCTATTAGAACAAGTCGTCATACTTGCTACAGCTAAATTTAATCCTTTTTGTAAAAATTTATATCTACGCAATATATTTGGAAAAGGTTATTCAGACTTGCAGCCAACTATTTTCTATAATGCATTATGATAGTGATATTATCACTTAGTGGCCATATATTTCATGGGTACTTTCTGATAGCCAGCAAACCATAAAATACTCCGTCGTGAATAACTGCTATGCGTTTTATACTTTTTTCCAGGATTTTCAATGTATTTTAAATACTTCAAAGATGTTCCAGGTGAATAATCTTGTAAACTGGTTCACTATTTATTTTTCTATGACAGTTAGCCCAACCACAAGTGGCTTGTGGAGGTACTTTTCTTTCTTCACTTTTCTTTCTTTGCACAAATAATAGCTTTAAATTAAAAGGATTTAGACTATTTTATCATGTAAAACAATTTACTAGCTATCTTGCGTCAAAGCTCTGACTTAAAAGGAGAAGATTGTTTCACTGTGTTCAGTATAGTTTAGTAGTTTATAGCAGTCTAATGCATACCCTGTAGTATTTTACTGAAATGACAGATATAATTACAGAGGACATGTTGTAGACTAATGATTTCTTTCATCAGATTGTGTTTTTTACATTATCCATACAATAGCAAATCTGTTTAGGAAACTTCATAAGTAATGACTTACACTAATTTATTTTAGAAGATACAAGAGCACAAAGAGGGATAAGAAAAGAAGGACTTCCAAAAGAATTTTCTTTTTTGTCTTGACTTTTACCTGTGGCAAGGTCATGACTTATCAGCTGTAATTTTGAATGCTTGATGTCTCATTTTTACAATGTTTAAAGAAAATAAGTGAAATATTTCAAAATATCTGCAGAAGCTGAGCTGTATCAAAGAAAATATTTTGACTTACTGGGGTAAGAATTTGGATTTGTTCTGTCTACAGTGCATGAACTTTAAATTCTCTATGTACTTTCTCAAGTCTATTAACATCAAGAAACTGAAGGTCACGATGTGCATGTCCAGTGCTAATACACAAAATAGACTTAAAAAACTTTATCAGCAGAAATCTTCATTTTCTTTTCTCCTCTTTCTTATAAATGTTCTCCTGAAGCTGACAGAGTGGCTTCAGCATCGGTTCCCAATCCAATCTGGAAGCTAATGTTTGTAGTTTTATTGGGTAACCTGGCCTTGGCCTGCAGTTTTTTTCCAATTTGTCATCTTCTGTTCACATAAGTGGAAGATGGAGGGAGCTCGACATCACATAGAAGATGATCATGTCTTGCATGAACAGGCTGCAAATTTTCAACTGTTTGAAACTGGCAGACCAGCCACAAATTACAAATCTTGATCAGTCAAGAGGTAAGCTAGTGGAACTATTTTTGAGCTGAACAGTCTTGCAGGAATGATAAAAGGTTTAAAGCAGGAGACCTAAGAGAAAATCTGTAACGTGAGGCCTCTAACTGGAAGAAGGCTGCTTAGGTTGGGATTAATGTTTGTGATGATATGTCAGAGAAAGATGCCTCTGCGGTGTTAAAAATCCATGAAGATCAGTTCTTACAACTGCTATGGACTCCCGAGGGACAGCGTTCAAGGACCGTATAGTGAATTAACATTAACCCCTGTGAAAGGCTGTGTATTTGTGATCATTTAGTGATGTACGAAGCTGATGTTTGAAACAAGGGGTAAAAGTGAGGCCTGAAAATTCAATTATAGGGAAACAAACAAATGGTTTGCAACAGAAATATAGCATTGCAATACTGATATCAATGTTATGTACATTCATGACTTTACATTTTATTTACAATAGGTAGTTGTAGTCTGGAATTGGATTTATAAACCAAAGGAAAAGCTGGAAAGTATCTGTCATCCTCATCCTTTGGTCACAGTCCCAGCTGTTAATTTTGCATGTATTTCAAGCCTTTCCAGTGTAACAATTTGCTGTTGGAGTCAAATTTAAGAAATGGAAAAAAAAACCAGATAATGTTATATAGTAGGGATATGACCAGAAGAAGCAAAAGAAAAAGGTGCTTCATTCTCTTCTTATCATCGTGTATAAATTTGGAGTCATTCCAGTTCAAAGTTAAGGATGGGTAAAAGTTACAGAAGAAAGAGATAAGAAGCGGTGTTTTATATTGCTTTGTTAAAATGTACTAGCTTTCAGGCATTGTTTCAACTTTAAAAAGAAGTTATGGTCAATCTTAAAAAAAAAAAAGTTAATGCTGTATCGTCTTGTATAAGCCAAAATCATTCTGCAATATGCTTCTGTTATTCCAATTGGTACTGCTTTTGTTTTGTGGCCTTCCAGGAATAACTGAAAATGTATCTGATATGAGGTTGGTGGATCAGTTGTAAGCTTACTTACCTGAATCAAGTTTTCTTCTGAAAATCTTGCCCACTGATTTTAGTACCACTGCCACTAATTTTAATGGTAATAAGGAGGACCCATATAATAGAGCATATGGAATGTTAAATAATGACACACTCCTTGGGTTCAGTAGCGCTGCTGAAGTTCAGCAGGAACTTCCCCTAGATGCTTCACAAGTGCTCCTCTGCAACTGTAATATAGTCATGATCTAAGAAATTCAGAGGCTTTAGTCTAGAAACAGGATAATAGTCACTGATACACCAGTGTGCTATGGAACAGTTTTGCTAATATATCAGCTGACTAATATGTCAGTGGGTGATTTTGTATGTCATTTTTTCAGCTTCTAAACTGGGATACTATGTTAGCTAACCTTATTTTGCTTTTTATTCCTTTTTTAATGGCTTTTTAGTTGGAGACAACATATTTTATAAATCCCAGAGGTCAGGTAACACAGAGAGATGTGAGTTTTTTTAGATTTGGGTTTTTTTAGATTTCACCCTATCATATGGCTTGTCAATATGGTGAAAACTTAGCAATTGCCTGCTGTCTAGATGATTTAGTACTCTGACTACAAACCTCTGCTACTATCTCCTCCAATGAGGAAAGATTTAATTCAGAGATGCATTTCTTTATGTCTGTTCCAATGTAATTCAGGGATACAGAAGAAAGAGGAGAAAGGAGAAATGTTGTATGTGGGTTAATTTGATTCATTGCAAGGTGAATAGAAAACAGCAGTAATTTTTTAAGCAATGCTGTGAGAGGAAAAGTTGTTCTTTTCTTGTAGTTCTCATGTTTAGTAAAAGGGAGTGACAAGCTTTCTTAGCTGTGAAGACCCACATAAACACTAGCAAAAGCTGGATAGACAGTTATTGTATAGAAATTCCGTAGCAGACTGACTGTACTTTGAATTCTAAGAGCATTGCTTTGCTAAGTCATGCATTGCTTTCCTATTTACTAATCGTCAAGCAGAAATGCTGGTACTGAGCTTTTTTTCTTTCTCTTTTCTAAGTTCTATAGTCAAGCACGGGTCTTTGAACTGTCAGTGTCCTGATCCTCACTCCACTGAAATCAACAGAACAATTAAACTAATTGAAGTAGAAGTTGCATTGGTACTTAGTCCTGTGCTGTAGTGTGCCTTAACTACATCTCGGTTTCTGAAAACTCTTGCCCCCTCTAGTGTCAGAACTTGGCTCATGTTTCCCCTGAAGCCTGCAAGCAAGGTATGGCAAATGTAGCAGGACTTGGCTTTTCATTAAATCCAAATTGTGCCCTTCAGAAGGTCACAGCCCCCAGTGATTCCTAGATTTCCTCAGTTCTTGTATGTAAGAGTAATATTCGATAGTTACTGTCAAAGTTTACTCCTCTAATCACATACCATCAGCGCCAATTTTACCATCACCATCCTTATCTCCAGCAGCCAGAAGAGCCTTCGTTTCTTTGTCTGATAGGTCTCTTCCATCTGGGGTAAAACCCTTCAGTACAAACCTAAAGAGGAGGCATGGAAAAAAAGGAAAGTTTTTTCCCAGAACAGTTTCACATTTTATGTATTTGTACCACTGTTTTGATATGTCAGTTGGAATCCAGGGTTCTATCTTCTGTTATTGACCTTCTTTAACTTTCAGGAGTGCTTTACTCTGAAACTGCATTTGACTGAATAACTATCTGTAAGGTATCGATCATTCATGTATTTCAGGGCCCTGCAATAAAAGCTACAGCTAGCTATTTCCAACACACTTTAGATCATATAATCGGCAAACAACGGATTATTGCACACAAATAATAGTCAAGAGATTGAATTATATGCTATTATCTAGAGTCTTGTAAAAAAGAAAACAGGAAATTAGACTCTTAAGGCGAGGTTACTTGAGAAAGGACGTATCTTTACTTACTTTAATTCTTCCTCTTCGATGAAGCCGCTTCGATCTTTATCAAGAATATGGAAAACCTTCTTCACATCCTCTGGGCTCTTCTTTTTCAATCCTACCATCTCGAAAAACTTCTTGTAGTTGAAAGATTCAGCTGCTATAGGAGATGAAAAGCCAGAGAACTGCTTAGAAAAATCATTGAAACATATACCAACACATACCCATGGTTTTCTTCTGTACTGCTGCGTGTCCTACCCTGGGAGTCACAGTTGAGCCCAGCCGTGGTAGGAGCTGGGTGCATGCACTGTATTCATCCATGCTTCACAGAGACCAAGTGAAATAAAAGAAGGGGGAGAGGGGCAGTGTCTCCGTTTTGCAGATGAAGAGCTGAACTACAGAGGGATGGAGACTTGCCCAAGGTCACACAGGAAGTCTGTGATAGAGTTGGGAGCTGAAGTCTAACCTGCTTGGTCTCATTTCAGTGCCTTAAACCCTTTTTTTTGGAACTTTTACACTAAAACAGTCGTCTGAGAGCGGACTCTGACCATTAGATCGCTGTCACTTTTTGGCATTTCCACCCCTGGAAAAAAAGCCCGCTCTTGCTCAACCATGAAGCCTGGCAGTGACGAGAAGTGTCGCCGAGCACATGGCTGTTTCAATTCTGTTTCGTTTTTCCTGAAGTCTTACTAGAAATCATTTCGACCGCTAAAGGTATGTGCAATCGTGGTTTGTAAGCTCAGACGCTGCAAGGGAGTGCTGTACTGTGTGCTGCCTGCAAGACCTTGCGAGGCACCATCGCCGGGAAGGGAGGAAAAAAAAAACAACCCAAAAAAAAAAAAAACAACCAACAAACCCAGAGCCTTTGAAATCGGAGCTGAGATAAATGAGTTTACCTGCTCCACCTCTTCTGTCCTTTAACCGCACCCGCTTTTGTTCCACCCATGTAGCCTAACGACTGTGGTGTGGATTAGAAATCCAATAGAGTGACCTCCAAAACGTACTGTGGACTTTTTTTTTTTTTCCCCTTCCCGACGCATCCTTATTCCCGCCGCAGCTTTTCCTATTACGTAAAATTAAGGAGGTTCAGTCTTTCGGGATCTGCTTGACTGAGATGTGTCATTAGTTGCTACTAATTGCATCTGCTCCGGGACTTGGAGCAGACCCCAGAACAATGGAAGCTAATGAGAAAAACAGCTGCTAGATGGAGCAAAGCAGTTTGTTGGTACCTCTGACTCTCCGGCTGCTGAGTTTGTTCGGGCTCAGCGGGTTTTGCGCTTCTGTCTGTGCGGGAAGGTCACCGCACAGAGCAGGAGAGAAAGAGGCTGCTCTCCTGGGTGGTGCGATCAGCCAGGTAGTTTGGGGGAAAAATAACCTGTGCATCCCGCAGCACCATTTCTGGCGGTTCCTTGGGAGCAACCTTAACTGCCTGAATAGCGCGAAGAGGGTTTGCTGTTAGTTTGGGGGTCGCGATGAATTAGAGAGGTAGGGAATATCTGAAACCCCGCGGAGGCTGAGAGGGGAGTGTGGACCGCTGCAGCCATTCGTCCTGCAGAAAGCTTCTGCAGTCGAGCAGTGCACCCGCTTGCTCTACTCTTGCCTTCTGCTCCGTCCCGAAAAGCAAAGCCCACCCGGGGATTACGGATCGGAAGTAAGAAAAGAGCGGTTTCTTATCTCCTTGAAACGAGAAACGGTAGTTCTGTAATACCTGAAACTGAATTTCAGGGGTGAGTGGGAAGCTGCCGACATCCACGGCTGACTTCCCTATCCCACATGAAGATATAATCCACCCTGGTTCGCCGAGGGTTTTGTTCCCTTTGAAAGTATCCTCTCGGTAAAAGCAAAGTCTGTCCGCAGTTACTGCTTGCCTTCCTTTCAAATAAGTATTTCACCTCTGTAATGTGCAGAGCAACTTTGCTGAGGATGCAGCCCTGCACTTGATAAACCTGTCACGCTTTCACTGCACTTCTGAAAACGCATCCTCATTTGATATTTTGTCTTGCTGGATCCTCTAATCTTCCCTGAGTTGAAATAAATGCACTGCTATCCTTAGCTGAAGAGACGAAAGAGGGTAAAATAATGGGGGGAAGAAAAAAAAAAGCACTCACCTGAAAAGGCTCCCACAGCCTTCTTGATATCCTCAGCGCTGAGCACGTCAGTCATAGCCATCCTGCAACTGTTTGAACAGGGAAGCAAGTGCGAAAAGATTAAAAAGTGCTTTTCTCATCATTTCTGCTCATATGACCAAAGCTGCAGTGCTGTGTGGGGATGGCACACCGGGAAAGGCTGGAGCCGTGCCAGCTATATAGCTCTGCGTGGATAAGTGCCACGGGCTGTCGCTCTCCAGTTCGCAGAGCACCAAGTAGTCCACAGACGCGAGGGTTCGGCTAAAGAGAGGGGACGGGGATGCCTTTTGCGGGGACCGGGGTGGGGGAGGACGCGAGTGGGGGTCGCTCCCTTGGAAGGTTGGAGCCTAAGCCTTACTGGAGCAGCGCCAGAATCTGTCGTGATACCGGCTGGAGAAAGAGTTGTGCCAAGGTCAAGTTCTCGGGTGCGGTGGAAGAGCTAGTGGTGCAGAGCAGAGCCTTTTCCTTTAGTCAGTCGGGACGAGCTTTACCAGTAATATTCGGTGATGAGTAAGGAACTGCAGCATATGCCAAGCTTCAAGCTGCTCTTGAGGTCGGGAAGCAAATGTAATGTAGCTTTTGAACATTTGCCTTATCGTTCAAACACTTTAAACATCTCTCCCTTCTCCCTTCCCCCTCCCCTTCACACACATACTCCTTTTAGACCTCGTTTCTTGCGGGCCAGTCCATATTAAGCATCATCCTCGCTGAATTAATTATCACATCCCCGCGAATCCTACAGATCCCGTTTGTAATGCACAATATGCTGCAGAATCTTCCGCGATATGATATGGTGAGACGAGATGCGAGGCGACAACACGCTCGTGCGGAGCTCCTGTGCAGTGGTGGGCTTCTCAGGCGGGACCGGGCACTTCCCGACATCGCCTCTCNTTTTTTTCTCCAAGAAACGGTGCCCATATGGCAAGTAGTCCAGGTCGTTCTCAGAGCTTGGGCGGGAGCCATTAGGCTGAGATAGCCAAGGTTAGGGCCCAGTAGTAGGGCAGATCTCTGCAGGAGCGTTGGCATCTCTGCTTCAGGACAGACGGGGGAGGGCAGAGTGGTGGCAGCGAGGTCCCCACGCTGCCACCAGCGGGTACAGCCCGGTCCCGCTGACGCAGTTGCACCCTTGTCCTGAACGGGACGGTGAGAGGGCGGCCTGGAAAAGGAGGCGGGTGCTGCAAAAACTCGGGTCGTTCCATCAGTAATTCCTCGGCGCTTTTAAAAGTACGAGCCCCCATCCTTTTCTCGGCGGCCCAAGTTGAGCTATAACGGGTGAGTCATTAGCATGCCACCGAGCGCAGAAGGACGGAGGAGGAGGTGACATTGGGGTCCCCCCTTTTTTTTTCCCTTTTCTTTTTTAAACAGCGACTCTTCGTTGTGGGTGGGACTGTCGTTTTTCTCTCGTTGGAACTTTCCCCCCGCCGTTTCCGTGTATTTCCTGAGATACAAGAGTGGCTTGGTTTTCTCCAAGGACAAACAAGGAGACGGATGGGGGGGACCCGAGTCCCTATCTCCAGGCTGAACGCATCTTTTCCCTGATGGAGAGGGAGAGAGGAGCTGTGCGCTCGGATGCTGACCCGAGATAAGCTGCGGTCCCGCAGAAGGGCTCCACGCACCTTCCCTCACGGGTAGTTCTCGCTCAGCTGCCCCCCTTGTTTGGGCGCTGGGAGGTGAAAGGGGGTGCAGTGAAGACATACCTGGGTTACTCGGGTCTCTTGTGGGGTACGGCTTGGAGAACGGAGTTGAAAAAGCCTCGTGTAGCGCAGGTTAAAAGCCAATCGTTAGTCTGTTTTACGCTTAGGTTAAATGTAGACCCATCAATATACAGCTATTTACAAAAGAAATCGATGCTCACGAGCTTCTGTAATTGGCGTCCCTTCACTTTTCCTTAACTGATGGAAGAGAGGGACCCTGGTCCCTCCTGCTTCCCAGTGCAGACGCCTCCGGCCTGATGCGACATGGCCGTCCGCCTCCCTGCTTTGCTCCGCTCGGCACCGGTGCGGTCTGCAAAGGAGCCGGGCCCCGGGCTTCACGGTTTCTTTTCTTTCTTACGAACCTTTCGCAAACCCGTTGCTGAGTTTTCCTCGTCCTTGGAGCCATAGAACCTCCTCTTAGGGTTCCCTACAAACGGCAACGCTCCCGACCCATCCGCCAGTGAAGATGCTCTCCTGGCGGGTGACTCGTGTTTCGGTGTCAGCCCGGCTCTGCTGACAAGGCAGAGCACATTTTGGAGGGCTGCCCTCGGAGGTAACTCAAGCCGGTAGCTGGCAGAGGCGATGAGCAACGCTGCCTGCCGTGCTTGGCACACGCCGAGCAGCTTAACTAGCCCCATGCCAAGCAAACCGGCTCGCAGGCGCGATCGCAACCCGGCGTCGGAGCCCGCATTCCTCTCCCGTGTCCCGGGGACGGCAGCCCGGCAGCTCCCGCCGCATCCCCAACGATGCGCGAAGCTTTCTCCCGTCATCGGATCCGGCAGGCCGCTACGGCCTAATCATGCTGTGACGGCGAAAAGTGAGAGGTGCCAGAAAAACGAGGCTTCAGATCAGGTGGAGCCGTTTGTAGAGCGTAAATAACGTTTCCCCCCCCCCCAGTTTCCCGTCCCCTGCTCAGGAGTCGAGAGGCCGATACCGTCCATGGCCAGAAAAGTGAAAGCAGCGACATACAGGTTTACAAAGCGGACAGTTGGGGGTCTAACATGGAGGGGTGGCTCCGTCCCAAATCTCAGCGGTGCATCCTTTTTAAAGACAGCTAGCAAACTTCTAGAAGCTTTCAGCCGCCGAGCTTTAGTCAAAACTGTTATGTTATCCTAATATAAAAGGCGTTTCACGAATTGGCAGTTTCACACTCGACCCTTCACCTTTTTCTCATCATTCCTGCGAGATGAATGACGCGTTTTTCTTTATTTCTGAGATTTTGCCAATTTTCCTGCCCGAACTATCTGCAAAATCCACACCGTGGATTTCCAAGTTTTCTGCACAGAAGCTTTCGTGTAGATCAACTCCCCCTTCCGCCGGCGCCAGAATGATGATATTCTTACTAAGTAAACGATCAACTAAATTAAGTAGAAATCAAACCACCCTTCTCGAAAGCAAACGATTCAAGGAGAATTTCATGAACATCAAGAAGCCGCCACGCCAAAAGCTGAAGCAGAAAGCCGGGCGTCCTTTGCAAAAAGGGCGACACATTTCCTTTGTCTTCCTAATGACCGCACCAAGGAGAGCAACTTCATCCCGTCGCTTACAATCGTCTGTGCATCAAGAGAGATCTGACTTCTGCGATGTGTTTTGGAGGTGTGGGGGGGTTGCCTTTGGTCCACGACTGAGCATTTCAGTAAATTCGGTTCACCGAGTCCTTCCTCGCGTGCTCCTTCACTTTCTCCCCTCCCCTTCCTTGTTTCGTTATTTCCAT
This sequence comes from Anarhynchus alexandrinus, assembly GCA_008711295.1. Lineage (NCBI taxonomy): Eukaryota > Metazoa > Chordata > Aves > Charadriiformes > Charadriidae > Anarhynchus > Anarhynchus alexandrinus. The sequence continues at coordinate 2,589,415 of VUYV01000082.1, forward strand.
TTTCTCACTTTCTCCCCTCCTTTTCTCCTCATTCCCCCTCAATGTGTTCACCTATTTCCTCCTTTTAATAGCCCTTTCTTCTCGTTTTCAGTCTTCTCTGCGGGAAGCCATTCCTCTGTGTTTGGAAGATTCGCACCTCTTTGTCTCTGGGCTTTTGTTTGTGGGAAGGGGGATAGGGTCGCAGTGAGGGAAGATACCCTTATCTGTGTTCCTTCGGGCCAAGGTCCTGGGTTCCTGCCGGGAGCGGGCGAATCCAGGTTTGCTGTGGGAGTTTGAACATTTTCTTGCTACTTACCTTTTGGATCTCTCCTAAGCACGGTTGAAAAGGGTGTTAGATATGGAGGTGGTCAAAAAGAGGTGGAACTCGGGGTAGGAACCCCATTTATATAATCTCCCTTGCTCTTTCTATTTTTAGCAGGTGATACCCACTCCTCACCGGTATCAGATATTCGGGGATTTTGGTGGCGGTGTCACATTTATCTTTCCCTTAACTAATCAAGGAACACTATTAATAATCCTTGGCACTCACCTTACCCTGGCTGTGAAAACCTATTACCTCGGCAAACTGACGGTCCGCTTGAAATTTTATTGTTAAGGGTCGAGGCAGGCGGTATGAATCAGCTGTTTGGGGCAAATAGGCGCTTCATCTTCCATCAGATGGAGGAGGTGGCGTCGGGGAGGTCTGTCACGATGAATCAGGAGGTTCAGTTCGAGAGTTGGAACTCTGCTCAAAAGGAAGGGAATACAAAGATGCAGCCTCCTCATCAGAGTGAGTGAATGCGAAGACTTAGGCTCAGGAGTTTTTCCTTTTCTCTCTTTAGCCCCGGCAGATACTACCCGAAACGAGAGAACAGCCCTAAACTGCCTCCCGCACCCAAAGCTGCAACATTCAGCTTTACCTCTTGGCCTTGGAGGAAGGCAGAAATAATTTTTCCTGCAGGCAACAGCTTACAGGGGCATCCAAAATCTCCATTCTGGGCCCAAATGGGCAAGGCGCTGTAGAAGTCTGAAAAATTTACAACCTGAGTTTCCTTAGGAGAGGCAGAGAGCTGTAAATGAAGAGATACTATATATACAGTCATAATACATTGACTGTAACCTTTCCAGCATATAAATTCTCTTTATGCTGAGTTGCTCATTCCAGGGAAAGACACCTTTGAAGACACCTCTACTTTTACTCTGTCAAGCAATAATAACAACAATAAAAATGCCATTGAGACCTATTTCCCATTCTGTAATCCATCTGGGGACACTTTTCCTGATATTTAATGTTTTTCTGGCAAGGGGAATCATTTTATAAAGGACTATGAATCACATTTATCTGGAGTATATTTGTGAGTAAAAAAAAAAATCTTTTCTCTTTCAGGACTCAAACCCAACAGTTCTTAGGTTAAAAAGCAACCAAGACTGTTGTGATACAACTGAAATTATCTTTTGGAAAAGACAGGTGCTGCAAAAGCGAGATTTGTTTTTCCTACTTCGATTAATTGATCCTAGAAGGAAGGAAAGATAATTGAGGTATATATGGGAAAAGAATATTTAAAAATATTTCTCTACTGCCAGTATAATTTTGATGCTGACTGATGTGATAAATTGGAAATTCTCCAGCAGCTTTAGATAATTTCTAAAGAGGAAGCTTTATTGAATCAAACATGACAAAGGTTAATTCAATCAGTTTCATGTTCTCTCTCTTTTGTATTTGTATTACACTTCCTGTAGTGGTTTTTGAACTTTCAGTGTGCTACAGTAGCAGGGGAAGTAATATTATCTTTCAGGTAGCCTCTTTTATTTCTTACAAACACTGTGTCTGTGTCCCAGCTCAGAACAGGTGAGACTTTGTATTTAATTACAATATGAGATAGCTGATTCTTGCAGGTCCAAACGTTTCAACCAACTGGTGCATTGCCTTTGGAGCAGTATGATTCATAGTGCGCTGTTCTCTAAGTTCAGTGGTGTGGCGTGTGCTTTACACTTTCACATATTACATACCCTTGATGTAGTACCAAGATTAGGTTCTGGTTTAGAGATACCAGTATCTTGTGGTGGTTAGCTGGATGGTCTATTTCCATTTGGTAGCTGGAAGAACAACTATTCTCTCTTACCTTCTTTTGGCAGCTTAGAGAGGATAAGGATTGTTGGGCTCTTTTTGGCTACTGGACTGTGACTTCCATTTCTGTCTGCTCCATTGGAATGAGAGCGTTTGTCCACTGGTGAAAGGAGGGCAAATGCAGGGCTAGTCATTGTGATTCCTCTGTGTAATTCAGCCATGTGAAAGCAATCCTGATTAGTGGAAATCCTTTCTTATCCTTTTAGTTAGTTCCTACTAAGGCTTATTTACAAAGAGAGAAGCAGATTTATGACCTCATTGGGCATATAGTGAGGTCTTTGTTATATCTCAAGTATTTAATTAATTAAAAGGGGTTTTGTTGTTGGGATTTTTTTTTTTTTTTGTGGTAGGAAGAACACAATCAAAATCTGACGCTTCTAGGTGATTCGTACAAATCTGCCTGAAGCTGAACGACATGGAGAGCTGGGGCAACAGGATCACTGAGAGTTCACCTATGCGAAATGCTAGAATTTAAGGAGGAAGTTAGTGTTACTGCACTCATCAGTTTCAGTAATGTGGTTACATATTTACTATCGGCTCAATCAGGTTAATTCAGGAAAAGATTAGGACCGGGCTTCCCCTTTAGGATATGTATACACTGCAGAGTTAATTTGGACGCTCATCCATTATAATTTTTCTCTTTCCCACCACACATAAATGACTGTAATCTGAATAATAAGGTGCTCCAGGTCCATATCAGCCAATGTACCCAAAATTTTTTATGTTATCATCGTAGTGCTAGCTTAGCACATTAAAAAGGAAGTTTGTCCTGCTGCTGTCTCCCATGTCTAGTATGTGTGTTGTGACAAGCAACTTCAGTCCTCAGGGATACCAGTCAGCCATCATGCGCTTGCTCTGCATTTCTTTTCCTACTTATTTGCTACAGAAGCCACGTGACTGCCTTTATTTGAAAGTATATTCTAAAATTTAGAGGTTTCATTGATAAGAAATGTTTCTTGGTTACCAGTTAACATTTCTTTTGTACATTTTTATCTCATCAATATCGCATATAAGTCTCTGGATCAGCCTTCTTTTTCACTGTCTTCTTGGTGCTTATGCCTTTCATTTGATTTTACAAACAGTTATAATATCCTTCAGTCCTTGGGTTAACCAAGCTATACAGAATTATTTATTTTCCCATGAATCAGCCTCTCTAGACCTGTAATAATTTCTTCTTACTTGTTTTTAGTATTCCTCCACTTTTGTTGGCATCGTCTTGGAATTGTGGTGTCCAGCATAATACGGAGTTACTTTGCTGTCTGAGCTTGTAGAGTATTCTAAAGTATCTGTTATAGTCTCCAACCTGTTACATAAGAGAAGAATGATAAGTCAGGTTGAATTTGCTGCAGTCCAAGATGTGTATGTGATTTAGTACCCATCCACATTGCATTTAGATTTGGAAATAATTCATGCAGCAATTTTAAATCTTTTAAAAAATATTTTGTATGCCTGCAGCATATTCTTGTTAAAAACATTTTGAAGCATTTTATAGCCAACATTAATTATATAGGAACTCCTTAATTTTCCTCTAAGGCAAAGCTCAGTGCTGGTCTCACCTATGTTTAGAAGCAGGATAGGAATCCTTACAATGGCAGTATTTTATTTGGTGTTTTTCCTGTAAGTTATGACATAAGTGGATGTTTTTTCCTCCTGGTCCTGCTATCAAACTTGCCACTTCTCACAAGCTCCTAGGTATATTTTCCTCTTTCATCTTACTTCTAAAAAGAGGAATATCACATTGCTGTCCTTCTTAGCTGAAATGACATGACCGTATAACCAAACCCCATACAGTACTGTGATTCAGAACCCTGTACCAAAAGTCTTTTGGAGAAGTAAGAGTAAATATGAGTTTTAATTAATATTACACAATTGGGAATTATTAGGAAGATGAAATGGCAAAACCCACATTAGAAGCTGCCCAGAATTTTAGGACAAACCTCTCCTGGCAAAACTACCAGTAAACCTTGCATGTTGGTGAGTACAACTTGTAGCTTTATCAAAAGATACATTTACATAGTAAAGAATGTAGCGCCTATTAAATTTAGTCTGCCAGGGATGTTGTGATGTTGAGAGCTTTTATGTGTTGGAGAGGAGAATGGGCAAATTCAGTGAAGAGAGATCCAATGAAAGTTACCAAACTCATACAGGCCACATCCAGCTTGTGAAGTTTCTGAGCTAAAGTGGTTGGGACAGGATTAGGGGAAAGTGTCATAATGTACTTACATTGTACTTATATTCCTCCAAAGGCTTTTGTCTATGTCCACTGTTGGGGACGGGATACAGGGTTAGAGGACTAGAGGAAACTTATTTTGATCCAGTGTGATGGTTCTCAACTTATTTTCCTCAGTGTAATTTATAATACCACACACGTGAAAAGTGGAAGGATCAGGTGGACAGAATGTATATGAAAAATAAATCAGTTAAAAGAATGACTTGCAGTACCCATAGAAAAAAATCTTTTTCTTCGCTAATATAAAGCAAGAAACTTCAGTCCATGTTTACTGTCACTCTTTGCTTGTATGCAGCTTTTGAGTTCATATATGCCCTCTTTAGACTGCATATGAGCATATGGTTCAAGTATATATATTTTACACTACCACCCTGTGACTGAAAATGTCAGTTGTTTTGTATATAGTAATTATGATTTCCTTCTACCAGATGGAGTATATCAGACTAATTCAGGCTTTTTAGGTTCCATAACTTCTTCATAGTCCATGAAATGGACAGTCCTTTGGTTTGCCTGAGCGAAGTCTGTATTCCTAGGATCAAAGCTTAGTGGTTCCATTTTTTGCATATGACTCCTCTGATAATTGGCTCAAAAGCTGGAAATAGAAAATGGCTACAAGAGACACCCCAGAGGCTACAAGTAGGTCACTAATAGTCCATGCTACCAGTGGGCTTTGGAGACTCTCCAGCTTGTATTGCAAAAGGTGTGGAAAAGAAAGTGAAATGTCTTGAACAGTATCACCCAAAGGAGATAATACAAATGAAAAACAGCAATAGGTGTTTCTGTGTAAAGCCCTGGTGAGAGTTAGGCTTAGATTACCAAACAAGAAAAAAGCTAGTGCTGAAAGAGTAGGTCTGTGTATCATAACACCTCTTAGCACCTCTCAAATGGATACTTACAGCAGGAAAAAACCTGTTAGTCCCAGTGGGAAACCCTGACCCCAAGGTTAAGAGAGTGGAAACAGTTGGTTTTCTTTACAACAGACACATGTAGGTATCAGACATTTGTCAGAATTGACACTCTGGTGTTGTTCACACTGGGATGGATAAGCCCATGTAATTATTACCACAGGGGTTATATTCCAGAAAAACTAGCACAGCAGAAAGATGGCTTCATTACTTATTCCCATTTATACTAGGCTGCTGGTAGGAGAGCACTCAAAGCATTTAGATCAGGGTAAACAGCTTTTGGGGAAATTTGACTTCAGTTTTAGCAGTTGGAATCCTGTGGGAACCCAAATTTTGATAGTTATTCTTTAATGAATCTATTGTGTTTGGGTTTGTTTTTTTTTTTTTATGCTCTTATAATTTGTTTTAGAGCAGTTAGTGCACAGCGAGATGGATTTAAAAGTCAGAGGTCTGTAAAGGAGTCATATCTTTCCGGGTAAACAGCAAGTGGGAAGAATTTTATAGCAGTGATGCTCAAATGGCAAATTGGGGCTTTTCCTGCCAACCTCCCAAGTGGAAATTGCTGGCTAAGAAAGTCTATAACTAGGAGCAGAAAAAAAACAGGGCAGTGTCAGCTGTTTATTTATTGTCAATATTTCATTATAAAACAATTCTTCCACTTACGTAAATGAGATATCTCCTCAGGTTTAGGTCATGATTTGAAGCCAGTCAAGGAGAATATCAGTAAATAAAAGTCATTATTCTGTAGTACTGTTTCGGTCACCCTGATGAAATAAGTTGAACAGCCCCAGTCCAGTTGTTAATAAACAGATACACACAAAACAAACTTACTTGCTCTAAAAGAATATTTCCATGTAGTTCATGGCCTAAATCAGACCCAAATGCTGAATTCTCCTGTACTTTCTCTTCTTTATCTCTTTAGGTTGCCTAAAGGGAGGATTGCAGGAAGGAAATGCCTACTCTTGTTACCTATGATAAAATTCTTAAGAGAAGGGACGGACATTGAAGTGTTAGCTTGTCCAGCAGCATTCACTGCTGCTGAATCTAGGATTCCCTCAGGTAAATGTCAAATTGAAAATTTGAGTTTATCTTGTGTAACGTCCTTATCCTCTATCATTTGGAGAGAATTTTATTAAAGAAAGTCTCAATGGCATATTCCTAAGGGAAGTATATTTTCCCTGCCATTACCAGTGTACCACCACTTCTTCTTACAATTGCCTTTAGATATTACTTCTGAAAATCATCTTATCACCTTGTTCATAATCTTATGTACAGGGATTTCTTTTTTTTTTCCTAGGCAATGTGAAAAAGTTTATTGCCATGTTTTTTAACATTATTTGCAAAAAAAGAAATATTTTTATTGGCCTAACCCATTTTATAGAAACTTACATTACATTTTTTATAGTCTTCACATATGAATTGATGCTTATTATGGGCATACTTTTTTTTCTTGGATGTTTGTATTGTTTCTCCCTCCTAAAAAGGTTCGCGGTGGCCCTCTCTTACATAAATCACCTTATTGCAGGGCCTTTTTGCACTCCTCCTTTCAAAACTTGGTGAATATTCCTTGTGTAGGTCAAAGAAATGTTTTAATCTAGAAGTGGAGCGTCGTGGCATGTGGTAGAGATCTGAATGATATGCAACAGCAGTTTTAGCTCATGCTATGGTATTTTGACAGTAAGAGGCAGTAGCTCCCAGGCCCTTTGAGTTTTGATCTCAGTGGGACACAGAAGCTGCTGTCTTGAAGAAGAATGAGATATTTCAGTAAATTGATCATTAATATCTTGCTTTTGGATGAAACACAGACTCACAAGATACAAGTGATGTGCTGATTGGCAGCATTTTGCCTCTTTGAAATGCATTATCTCTGTTATTTTTCTGCACTTCTGTTGACATTTCTACCCTCTACTTTGGGAAAGAAAGAACAGGTAGCAGGGCATACTAAAAACCTTATTGATCTCTGAGGTAGTGTACCTCTATGTCTTCCATTACTATTGTCTGACTGTCTTGGGATTTGTTTTTCCAACACTTTCTCCTGTTAAAGGGGAGACAACTGAAACACCAACTAATCAACTGTTTGCATGAGACCACACAATATAGTGGCACAAGAAATTGCATGTTGCATCCTGTCCTGGGATAATATCTTCCAAAATGGACCAACCTTTTCTTTTTTGTTGCTCTAGACTTTGATTGTGAGAAACATTGCTTGTGATAGCAGTTTCACTTGGGTGGAGCAAAGGGATCACCCCTTTCACACAGAGGATCTGTTTGTTACTTGAGCTCTTCTTTGCTACCAGGTTCACCCTGTGTATTGCACAGAATGTTGTCTCTTTTCAATTGGGCTTCTCTTACCCTTTCTTAATAGAGATAGATTTTTTTTCCCTAATTATTAATATTGTTCACAAGTGAGTTTATAATAATAATAATAATAATAATAATAATAATAATAATAATAATAATAATAATAATAATAATAATAATGATGATGATGATGATGATGATGATGATGATGATGCTTAAAGCTGTAATCACAAGAGGCAGGGGAAGGAGAGTGGCTCTTCCCTCTCCCAAGAGAGGGAAAGTTTGCTAATGCCCTGTGAGGGAATGACAGATGATTTCTCTCTCAGGTTACACACGCTCTAAATCCTCTTCACCATTTCTCTCCAGCAATGAGGAGACAGATGCTACTGTAACAGCGCAGAACTTGTGCGAATCCCTTACAAGGACCCTTTATTACTGCTATGAGTAAAAACAAGTGACTTGCTTAGCCTTTCATCCTATTTTTAGAGAGGTTTGCATTTCTGAAGGGCATATTTGATTCCCTTACATGGCTTTGGCTAGTTTTCTGTTGTTGACTCTTTTTTTCCCCCTTTTCTTTTAGTGTGATATGGGAGGACGAAGGTGGGAGAAAGCAAGCGTCTGTTTCTCTGAGCTGTTTTGTTGGAATTTGTTAACCTGACATTTTGTGTGCTGTGATGTGCCCAATTCCCTTTCTAGCTGTTTCTAGTAGCCATGGGGATACAGACAGCAGAAATCACACTTCTCACACACACTTTCTCTCCTGAAAAAAAAGCTGGTGAAAATGATAGACAAATGATTTTGGAAACAAATCTTTGATGTGTCCTCAGAGTAAATGCTATGAAGTCTTTGGAGACAAAGTTTGTTTTTATTTCACCAGTTTACTGTAACCTGGTTTGCAAGAATTGCTTTTACATCCAGAGAGCTGTAGTCTCAACTCAGTTGTCTTTTTAGGACCTGAGCCATCTTCCACAGTTGTCATTGGGACTCTTTCTGGTGTTTTTAATGGAGATTTCTCCAAGCCCCTCTTCTAGGGCTATTTACAGAAATTGCAAAGACATAGGCATCAATTAGTACCACTGAATAATTACTTTGTAGAGAGAAGCCCAATCTGTTAGGAATTTGATTGACACCATCAATCTATGTGGGTACTGATCTCTTGTTAGATATCAGTGACTTCTGAAAACTATTGATGGTTTGAATTACAATTGCTGGCCCACAGGTAAAAAACCTGTATCTTATGCCATTTCCTCTTAAGCATCCATATTTTTTCTTTTTAACAAAGAGTACATACTGGACTGTCCATTTGTATATTTTGTTTTGTGTGGGTTTTTTTTTGTTTGTTTGGGTTTTTTTTTCTGTGTTTAAGGATACATAGTTGTCCCTCTTCTGACATGGAAGTACCATAGAAGTTCACAGTTCTGGGATAACGTATTATCATATATTGTCATCAAAACTAACAAACTATTGATGTTGACATGCAAATTATTTAAGACACTGTGTATTTTACTACTCACTAAGAGCAGGAGTGAGAGCAGGAGGGATATCTGTTCTGATAATTATTTATGAATGTGAGTGACAGAAGCAAACAAGGGACTGATTGATTGTGTGTGGACAGAGACTGGGGAACAGATACATACATATACACACACACATATATGTGTGTGTATGTGAAAAAGATATATATACATACATAAATACCTTTTTACCATGCGTGTCAGTTGGAATGGATGTCTCAAGCATGCAAGCAGCCTTAACCTAAGTGCGTGTGTACGCATACCTCCTCCATACATAATATACATGCTTGTAGAGGAAAGTAGGTACCTGTGTGCAAATTTATGCACACGTATGCATGCACACACCTGATATGGAGTTGAATGACAAGTTGTTTCAATAGTTGAATTCTTGCTCTTATAAAATCAGGGAAGTTGTGGTGATCTTGCAAAATGTGTGGCAGCTTTGAGGAAACCTTTAGAGAAAAGCATGGTTCTCCTGCCTCTTGGTAAGTGGAATATTTGGAGCTTTCTGTTCCACCTCCCCTACCAGAAGTGCATCTGATACACTGTACAGGGATTTCAGAGTTTAATTTAGCTTAACTCTTGGCTGCAATCAACTGCTGATAAATTTAGTTGGGGGATTAGGGAACCTTAAAGACTAATAGCTCCTTAAAAGGAGCCTGAAGATGAGACAGCAAAACAAAAACATCTGCTAAAGTCTCCCTTAGAATGGTAGCACACCATACACTTGTAGCTTAGAGAAATAAATAGGTTGTTTTCAGGCGAGAAGGGATTTTTGTAGATATAGACACTTGGAGAAAGAAAACCAAATGTGTAAGTATTTTAGAGAGTTGATCCCTTTACAAAGTGAAGGAAAGGATATCCTGATTGGAAGTAATAGCATATAGCAAACACCCTTCTCCTGTAGTTCTAGATAGTTTGCTAGCCCATAAAAATAGCTATTGTTAACTCCTTTTCCCCATGACATCTTTTTTTATAGACTGGCATGTTTAGATAAAGTCTTTGCACTTCTGTGGCAGCATTAATTCAGGTGTGAATTCTTAAGCATGGCTACCGCATCTTCTTAACACTGTCTGCGGATAGTAAAGTAGATGTGTTGACCAGTACTTCATATGTGCAGTCAAAAATGGAGACTGAAACCAAATCAATACAAGAAAACCCAGTTGGATATTTATTTGGAGAATAGACTTGTTAGAAATTACTAGAAATTTCTTTTCCTAGATGCTTCTTTCTCACTTGTTTTTATACTGCATCAATTTTTGTAGATCCAACTGTAACTTAGGCCTTTCATAAGTATTGTACTTATATGTCTCATAGCGAGAAACAATTCTTGTGCCAAAGACACTGTGATCTTGCACAGCCTTCTGCTTTATGCTTAACTTTTAAACTATGAATAGTCCCTCTGAAGCCAGATTTAGAGCCTAAATGAAAATCCAGTAACTATTTCATGCCTTTTTTTTTTCTTGCCTTCTTCATGCCGCCTTCTGCTGTCCCACAGTTAGGTTTTTAGCTTTTCTATTGCCCAAGGGCCCAAGGAAGGGCTTAGGTGTGAAAAGGTTAAAAAGAAAAAAGTATTTGAATAATTATTATTCAAATTAAGATGGAGTAATCATTTGATAAAATTTAAATCTGCTTAAAATGAAATGTCCTTTCACAGTGTTTAATTATCATGGGGGTTTAGCAGCTGGCTGGCTATTATTTCAGCAAAGAGTTTATTGAGATATGAAGAAGGATTATATATAAAAGTAGAGTATCTGCTCTTAGCCTAGCTAAATCTGGTAGACTTTGAAAGCATAAGACAATCATCAGTAGGAGTTAAAATGTGGACTATATTGCCAAGGCAAGCAAGTGTGCTTTGTATTTCTTTTCTGCAACATATAGAATAAAGCACTATTGGAAAGAAAGTATTCAGAGTAGGAATACAGGTCTGCTCTGATGAATCAAAATATGAACTCAGGAGTGAGAGAAACTAACAATTTTTCTAGTATAAAAATTTCTGATGTTTATAAACTCTTTGTGTAGTTACATCATGACATAGGTGGACTGGTAAGCATTATGTCCGACATTCAAACATATATAAACAGCAACTTTTCTGTAACTGAGAGCAAAATTACACTGAATTTTCAAATTATGTCTCTGAAATACCAATTTGACTTAGGTAGTTATGTGGTGAAAGTGTTATCTTCTGTGATTCTTGTTCTCTGAACCAGACATGTTTGTAAAACTCTGCAGCCTGTCTGATTGCTCACTAGTTAATGGTCTTAAGGGTCCAATTTCAAGTTGTGTAAATTTTTCTTCATCCCTTTTTTCACTGTCAGACATATAGCTAGGCATACTAAGTTTCTATAACCAATATATTTCTTACAGTAAGGCTCCTGGTGTCTAAAAGCCACAGTACTAACAAGAATAAAGTTACTGAGGGTAATGGAAGACAAGCTATTATGGCAAAAGAAAACCTGAAGAACTATATTTATTGCTAATAAAATTAGTGCAGGTCTAGTGCTTGTGTGGTACATAAGTTTAGTTTCTCTACTCATTTTTATGGTAGCCATATTCCCCTCCTGCCTCCAATTCAAGCACTGAATACTTAATGTGTCAGACATCTTTTGAGGAAGGCTGCTCTGAGGTACTTTAGGCATCAAACGCTCTTGTTTATTTTACAAGGATCATTAATGCAGACCAGGCTTTCCCTGGGATTACCAGGTCAGTTTATGGGTTTCTTGGTCATTCCAAAGCTTCCTCACACACTTGATAGACCTGTTGACAAGAGAGAGCTCACAAAGCAGGAGCAGGCCCAAAGCCAAATAATTAGCTGCTCTTTAGGGGAGGTGCCTTGAAGAATTCTTTTCCAACTCAGGATCAGAGATTTAGGACTATAAGAATAAAGGATGAGATAAGGATAAAAAAGACAAAAATTGTGGTGTAGAAAGTAGGTTGGGGAGGAAGATGGGCTAGGAGAGGAGTGAGTGCCACAAGGGGAAAATGGTGAGAAGAGAAAAATTGGTGTTCAAGGGGAAAAGAATTTGCAGATGCATGAGGTAGGTAGTATAAGCAAGGCACAGAGGTCAGATGATTGCTTCTTACTGGCAATCCAATCTGAGAATATCCATCAATATGTTTTGGTATGAAGTCATTAAAGTTAATATTTTTAGAAGTCTTGTTTTGAGGAGAACTTGTGTTTCCTCCCATTCCTTTTTTTTTTCTTTTTTATACAGGAAATTTAATTTTATAGCACAGATTTTCTGAAATGTTCACAGTTGCCAAATGCATGTGAGATTTTAATTTATGCCCATCAGATTGTCTTGGATAAGGTGACCAGTAACTCCAATGGAGACTTTGGTTAGCTGAAGACAGCATCTGGTACCTGAACATAGAATAAATAAAGTTAGAAGGGGCCACTGGACGTCATCTATGCAATGCCTTGCTCAAAGCTGGGATAATACAAAAGATAGGTCAAGCTTGTCTCGTCAAAGTTTGCAAATCTCCCCAGATGGACATCCCATAGCCTTTCTGGGCCCTTGTTCCAGTGTCATGTTGAATTATTTTTTCTTATGTCCAGTGAGATTTTTCCCTTGAGGCAACTTGTAATTCTTGTGTCCAGCCTTATTTGTCCTCTGTTGAACTTTATCCAGGTTGTCAATATTTCTCTTGTTTTGGGGGCTCCAAAACTAGTGATAGTATTTCAGATACAGCCTTATAAGCATTTAGTAGAGAAGAAAAAGAATTTCTCTTGCCCAAACGGCTACTGTTTTGATAATGCAGAAAAAAAAAGAGTGCATATATAGACAGAAATAAAGGAGATAAACAATGAAGATATTGGAAAGAAGAGGGAAAAGCAAGGAATTGAGCTTGGTCAGCACAATTGCAAGTATTGTGGATCTGAAAGTGTAGTTATTCTAGGCAGTGGAAAAAAGGCTCTGATCTATCCGCTTTTATAATGGAGAGTTCTTGGCAAGGAATATTGCCACCTCAGGACACCTGCAGACTTTTAGATGCCAACAGAGTATATCCCAGGCAGTGCCCAGGAAGGCAAGGGCAAAATTTGTCAGTTTTTCCTTCCTCTCTCCTGATGTAAATCATCTTGGCTTATCTAAGAGATATAATTTATGGCCAGCCTGCTGGCTGGTCAGCTTCACATGTCTCATAAATTAGATAGCCAGACACATGTGGGTCAAGTTTGGAAATGCAATGCATGTCTTTAGAGGAGAGATGGATTCTTCCCAATCCTTCTTTACATTTTATTGTTTCTGTGCATCCCTATTTATTCTTTTTATGTTCCTCTTTTCTTAGACTGCGCATTTTCCCTGGTTTTCCTCACATTTTCTTCTTGTTCTCCAGTTGAGCGTGTTGATGGCTGTACCAGATCAGTATACGAACTTATCTGACTTTTATGCCTAATCTTTTGTTTATCCCACACCCCAGATACGCAATAAAGAGCTATGTTCCTCTTCGCAGTCTTTCCTCTCTTGTTCTCTCTACATAGGCACATATTTCATGATAAGAGGAACTGCGAAGAAAGTTCTCTGAATGTCAAAGCTCATGACGTACTGTGTCAACTGAACAGCAGTAAAACTCCCAGCTCTTCTCAAATTCTCAAGAAAGATTTTGTTTAGTCTCAGACAGGTCTGTGGGCTATAATAGCACTTGCTGTACAGCAAGGCCTGAGATCCATTATTTTTAAGACCAGGTCTGTACTTAATTCTCCTGGTCAACATAATTATAAGCGAAGAAGCATTAATAAGGAGGATGCTGTACCATCCAGAGAAGTCTTTAGGCAGTGCAGTTTATTTTGTTCTGGTATAAAGTGTTGGCAGCAGGAGAAGTTATTGATATAATTCTGTTATCAAAGTTCTTTTTTTCTTTTTATCCTGTAGTTCCCTCACTGTCTATTGGTTGATACAGTCAAGAGAAGGAAAAGTTGGAGTGAGGAGAAGGCAGTGGCATGAGGTGTTCTCCTTCTGGCTTTATCAGCTCCAGGGTAGAAGTAAGAATAATCAAAAATGGGTCTAATTCAATACTTTCTCTACAGTGGAAAGTGATGATTCCACTAAAAGGCTTCATCAAAAATTGGTCCAATTAGCTGGAAGCAAAGAGGGGTGTCTGGCACAAAGGCTTTTCTAGTCAGTTAATGGGGATACACCCAATTCAATCCTCTTTTGAGTATGATCATGCCAGGTTTTGACGGTTACTTGTCAGTTTTCATTTTAGTGGAATATATTACAGTGCAGCCTATATCTGTGAGATGCAAAGATGTTAACCAAGGTGGGGGAAAAGAGGCACCATTTTCGCTTTTAAATAGTTGATTATAATATTGCAGAAATCACTTCTTATTATGTCTCAGGGTATTATTAAAAGAGCCTTGTGGCCAAAAGCCTGGTTTAGTATTAGAGCAGCCACATAGAATTTAATATGGGGAAAAAAAAGGAGAAAAGTGAGCGCCTTAAGTTGACTGAGCCTTTGTAATTGCTGGCAAATTCACTGGACCAGTCTGTTGACAAACAGGACAGGGAGAGCTGGAGATAGATTCCTGGTACATCTGAGAGCTAAAAATCAGCCAAACATCTTGGACAAGTTTGGAAGCTTGTTTCTTGTTTCTCGTTTGGCTCATTTCCTTCTCCCTTCCCCCATTTCTCTGCAGCAGAAGCAGCGTTGAAGGGTGTGTACTCTGGCAGGCTGCTGGAGGAGTCTCTGGCCTCGAATTACACAGCATGAGAACTCTGTGCATAAAATTAGCAGCAGAGCTCTGTGTATTAGGCGCCAGGGAAAAATGTCACATTCAGCAGAACTCAGAGGCGAGAGGTGGAACAGAAAGAACTGGAACGGGACATCAATCCCCCTCTACCTTTTACTGTTTTGCAGCAGACATATCTGAGAGTGTCATAACTAGCTGGCTTGGAGCAAAGATTATTTGGGTAGAAAATAGATTTTATTGTATGTTTTAGTAATAGGGATGTTTGATCCCCCCCTGCCCCCCCCCCCCCCCCNTTTTTTCTTTATTCTTAAGATTTCTTACTTTTTGTCTTTTCACAAGGAAATTGCTTTTCACTCATGAAGAGGCCTATTGATGTACAGTTTTCTGCTCTCCTTTCCACCCTTCTGTGGGCTGATTCCCGGTGGGAAACACACTGTGGTGGCACTACATTAAAATTCTGCAACAGCTTATACAAAGTTGTTTGTAGTGAAATCTGGAAAACTAAACAAAGCGCTGGCAAACAGGGCAAAGGCACTAAAGCAGAGAGAAGCAGCTATTCAAAGACTGGATTCTTTAGATACTATCTCAGTAGCAGCTATCATCTCATTCAGAAAAACTATTACAGAAAACGTCACAGTTTGAGGGTGTGTTTTGGTTCCTTCCTTATATCATAAAATCGGTAAAATCCTTGCCACGGCAGTGTTAGATTGCCCTGAAGCATATTTGTGAGAGAGGCTGCGTTAGCATCTGTATGTGGAGATGGATTGCCAGAAGACATAAACGTACACTTGCCTGAATTGTTTGGGGATGTACATGTACACACATACATTCACTGAGTTGTCAGAGTGCTTTTGTAAGACAAAGTTATCAGGCAGCAATGCTAGTTTAATGTATTCTTCCCCATTTGTTCTCCATATTGATGTCTGTGCCATGAGCTGGGCTGGGAAATTGATCTGTGGCTTAAAAAAATATTTTTACAGCTAGATCAGTTAGCTGATGTATTTTGCAGCACAACCTCAGATGTGCCTTCCTATGGGGCAGGAAAAAGCAAGAGTACGTGAAGACAGGGAATTTCCTAAGCTGATACCGTCACCATATACTCATTTCTTGAAATCACAGCTTCAAAGTTCCCCATTACCTTTGTGTGGCTCAGATTATTGAAGCAATCCGCAAGCAGGATGACATATTCCCAGGTCAGATACAGCTCTGGGCCAGAAAGCTGTTCTTCATTTTGTTCCCTTGTTCTTTTCCGTAGTAGGACAGGCCCATTGGCTACTGCTGTTTAACGTATGTGATAGTTTAGCAACTACATTCTTTTCTGAGGGTTTGGGAATCAGTTCTAAGGCCTGACATCAGAGCATTACCGGCACATTTTAAAAAAGCTACATTTTTATATTGTTTTCAGTTTGCACTGTAGGTGATTTTGAGTGCTAAGGTTTGGGTTGCTAAGGATAATGGCTGTAGTTTCTCACCTTTCACCTGACTTTCCTGAGGAATCATACTTCTATTGAGCCTTTTTTTTCCTCACTCTTGCCCATTAGAAAAGTATTGCTGTCAGCCCCATTTTACAGATGGCAAAGCTGAGACATAAGGAATCATGTAGCAAGCCAGTGGCTGAACTGAATGCAGTTAATTGAGAAGTCTCTTATTTAGACCCAGCTTCACATAACAAGGCAGCCTTCTTCTGGAGAGACTGGCACCTGGCTTGGGATCAGTTTTCTTATTGGTATGGTAATTGATGGATGCATTCCACAAGTTTATCTTTCAAGGAATAAAGGCTGAAGTAATAAAAGACCAGTAGGTGAGGCAGCAGGTATCTAAGTATACGCCTGTGAGGAATAGTGACAGAACAGAACCTTGAAAATTAGAGGATCTTATTGCCTCTGTATTTGCCACTTGCCTGCCTATCCTAATCTCTACCCCATTTGCCCCCCAATTTTATTAGGGAATATTGTCCCAATTTATGAACCATTAGAAAATGAGCCATAAACTCTCTATAATAAGCAGACTGGATATGTCCGCACCAGAAAATTGTGCTTCTTTGACTATATCAGTGTAGTTTAAGTAGTACAACTCCCCTAGGGTAAAGACAATTATACCAGTGTAAAAGTGCATATCCAAATATAGCTCAGTCCCGAATGGGAAGGTACCTTTATACCAGTAATAACTAGGTCCGCAGTAAGGCACAGATTTATTTCCTTAACTTTAGGAACCTGAGGTGACAAAACTGGGAATATAGTTACTTTATAATTCATGTATATTCCAAGGAGACAGATAAAACCTTCAGAGGGGGAGTTGGCCCACTTGAGGTCTGATTTACTGGCCAGCGGTGCCTGTCTCTCTTCACTGTCTGTTCAGAGAACTTCCACTTAACTAAAGGCTCTTATCTAAAGTTTCTAAATTAAGTAAAAGGGATTTGCTCACAGGATTTCAAATGGATGGGGAAATTAAACTATTAGGAACAGTGTAGGATGGTTTCAATGCAGCACCGCACAAACTTTAGCAAATCCCAGCCCTGTTTTGAGATTTGGGAAAGTTCAGTGAATTTATTTTTTTTTAATAATTTTGACAGGTCTTTTGAATGAGTGAAATGGATGAAGCACAATCCTTTGTCTTCAGTAGCAATAACTCTGACAGATTTTTGATTCTCAAGATGATTAGAAGACTAAAACACAGAAACTTTCCTGCCACAAAGGGTCACTGCTGCTGTGCATTCAAAACTAGGTTTTAAGCTTCTGGAGGAATGGTTGTACGCATAGCTCTCTCAGGAGCTCTTGGATGGAGCTATCCTCCTTCTTTGTCCAGAATGGCCAGTTACTAGATTTTGACATTGGTAGTTGACTGGAGCATACAGGTCCACCTCCAGCCCACATCTGTCATAAACAGTAGCAGTGGCAAGCTCTGCTCTATTTCTTCCCTATTTGCCTGTTTTATTCTGGAAGTGATATGCTATCTGGATGAAGAAATGTTCTGTTGCTCTTTCTGAGCTTACATTTTTATCACTTAGCCTAGTCTTGGGCATCAATGTCCATCGGAACTCTGCAAGAACAAAAAGTCCCATTGCTCATCAAGGAGAGGTTGCTACAGTTCCGGTAAGACTTCCTCTAACTCTTCCAATTTTAAGTGATCCTACTATATCAGAGAGAAATCCTGTATCTTTTAAAAAGATTTTTAAAGAAAGCACATTTATTGTAAAGGAAGAATTGTTTTCCACCGAGAGGAGGGTCATAATACTGCTTGTGATACTGCTCTGCATAAGAAAAGCTGGCAAGACCTGGCTATGGCATCATGAACTAATAAAACCCAGAATGATACTGTTGAATACCTATTTCCAAAACAGCTGATAATGACTAAAGAAAAACCTCACTTTCTGGGGTATTTTTTCCTGCAATACTTATTACTTGTGCTCAAGCAATTGACGTGCAAAAGCCAAGATTCAGTTATGGGATTTAGTTTGACGTTCCAAGAAAAATGTCATTAAAAAAAGGCTGCTGTTTCTTTACTGTTTGGTTCTGTAAAGCCCTTTCATGTTGAGTAGTAATTTATTATAGAAATGACACCATCAAATTCCACTGTCAGGAACAGTGGGAGATGCTGACCTTTAAATTTCTTTAGTTCACGATGGATTGTTTAGTTGTGTTTATATCAGCAGGGCATGATCATAGTCGTTTTCTGCAAATGCCCACTAGTTACTTTTCACCCTAAACAAGCAGTCATGGAAACTGTGTCCAGATTTAAATCAAAGCAAATTTCCAAAGTTCTATTTATCTATACTTCTGTGCCCTTTTTTCCTCCCAACACAATGTGTGACAGGGATAGTATCCATGCACTCAGCCAATATAGATCGAGCCATTATCTAGTGAAGCATATAAACCCAATCAGTTCAACTTATCTCCTCTTTGGGTTTTTTTTTGAGAAGTTCAGAAAGACAGGACAACTTCAAAGAACTTTTTTTTTTTTTGGATGGGTTTGTTTTTATCTGTCCTGAAAGCATATACCAAAGAAAGAGTGTCTAGTTACTTACCATTGGACCAACTGCTTTCTAAGGATTTTGTAGCACTGCCTGCAAAAGAGCTCTGAAGATTACATGGCAGACATGAGTAGCTTATTTTATGTAACTTTTGTCCAAAACTTTTGCAGAGCTGTAATCCATTACAACACCAAGCTGTGTGATGCAGTTGACACACTGGAAGGAATTGATGCCACCCAGAGGGACCTGGACAGGCTTGAGAGGTGGGCTCGTGCAAACCTTGTGAGGTTCAACCAGGCCAAATGCAAGGTTCTGCACCTGGGTCGTGGCAATGCCAAGCACAAATACAGGCTGGGCAGAGAATGGATTGAGAGCAGCCCCGAGGAGAAGGACTTGGGGCTGTTGGTGGGTGAGAAGCTCAACATGAGCTAGCAATGTGCGCTCACAGCCCAGAAAGCCAACTGCATCCTGGGCTGCATCAAAAGAAGCGTGGCCAGGAGGTCAAGGAAGGTGATTTTACCCTTCTACTCTGCCCTTATGAGACCCTACCTGGAGTACTGCATCCAACTTTGGAGTCCTCAGCACAAGAAGGACATGGACCTGTTAGAGCAGGTCTAGAGGAGGGCCACAAAGATGATAAGAGAGGTGGAGAACCTCTCCTATGAGGACAGGCTGATAGAGTTGGGGTTGTTCAGCCTGGAGAAAAGAAAGTTCTGGTGAGACCTTATAGCAGCCTTCCAGTATCTGAAGGGGGCCTGCCAGAAAGCTGGAGAGGGACTTTTTACAGGGGCATGTAGTGATAGGATGAAAGGTAATGGCTTCAAACTGGAAGAGGGTAGATTTAGATTAGATATCAGGAAGAAATTTTTCACTCTGAGAGTGGTGAGGCACTGGAACAGGTTGCCCAGAGGAGTTGTGGAAGCTCCATCCCTGGAAGTGTTCAAGATCAGGCTAGATGGGGCTTTGAGCAACCTGGTTTAGTGGAAGGTGTTCCTGCCCATGGCAGGGGGATTGGAACTAGATGATCTTTAAGGTCCCTTCCAACCTAAACCATTCTATGATTCTATGGTTCTATGATTATTCATGAATTATTCATTATTCAATAATAATGATAAAGAGTTTAAACATGGCTGTATTTGAAAGTAAATATTCTAAAGGTGCGTTAAAGCATTCTATAAAGCTGACAGTAATCATAAAAGCAAAATCTATACAAGTACACAATATGAATGGAAAATGGAATATAGCCCCAAATCACTTTTCCCAAATCAGTGTTATCAGTTGCAGCTCAGCCTCAAGCAACTACAGAAAAGACACTCAACTGCTAATGATGTGTATGCCACAGAAACAAATATTCCACATACCCTTTGAAAACAATAGGTTGAATGAAAGTATCTTGCAAGCCAACTTTGCTGTATGTGTTTCTATTTGATGTTCAGCTTCCCTGCAGTGATTGTTAAAATGTTATTTCCTTTACAGATTAATCTATGATGAGACCAGACATCTTTTAAGAATATTATTCTTGTTCACTTTATTCTGTCACTTAAATTTATTCTATGGCTGGTGATTGAACATAACTATGCAGCGCTTTTCTAACATCAGGTGCATCAGAGAGAAGTCATTATCCTGGAGTGTAAAGACATGCACAGCCAAAATGATAAAGTAGCTGCTGCCCTAGTAGATGTGGTATGTAGTGCTGTCATCAGAATTGATTCAGCTGAGTATTTTTGCTATGTTCTTTTGATTTACCGTGTATTAATTATTCATGTATCTTTAGTGATTTCATAGAATCGTAGAATGGTTTGGGTTGGAAGGGAACTTAAAGATCATTTAGTTCCAACCCCCCTGCCATGGGCAGGGACACCTTCCACTAGACCAGGTTGCTCAAAGCCCCGTCCAACCTGGCTTTGAACACTTCCAGGGACTTCATTTCCATTTTCCATTAAAATTCCATGCTTGCTCTGGCTGTTTGGTTATAGCTGATACTCTCAGATTTCCAAGGTGCTATGTATCCTTGTACAAGTGTTTTTTAACAACATGTGCATGAGACAGAAGGCCACAATTTCACAGCTCACAGGCACACATGGCCGAAATAATACAGTAGGTGCTGAACTGTGAAAAGGTATGTAATCGTGTCAGCATATGGTCATGATTCAGTCATCTAAGGATTTTCTTAGTAGTCTCCTTTAATTAATTAGTCTGTTAGTATTTCTTGCACCTGGATGCCTGCTTTCCCTTGCACGTGGATAGGGGTCGGTGCATAGCGCCATAATGACCATGCTGCCCATGGTGTATGGGTGGGTTTTCTCAAAACTGAGAGCTGACCCTGGTGAAATTGGATACTTTCCTAGTGCAGACTTATCTCTTGACATGGGTATTGTCATTATGGTATCAATTTTGTAATGGGCATTTATTTCATTCATCAATAATAAAGTAATTCTTTGAGCAGGGAGAGAGAATGTGGGTTTGACTAGACCCCGCCCATTTCCTCAGCCCAAATAGCAGAAATTGCTATTTCTGCTTTAGTAGCACAATAGTAGAAGTTGAGAGAAAACACCTGGTAGTTGAGGCACTGATTTGGCACAGAGGGACATGGCAAAGCCGTGTTTCAAATCTTAGTCTCTGACGGCCTAGGTGAGCCTTCTAACCAATCAGCTATCCACTCTTCTGAGGTAGGAATCTGTCTTTTCGTCAGAAGAGAAGGTCTTGGTTTTGGTTTAGTTTAGAACAAGAAAATATTGCAGAATCAGAAACTTTCTTAGCAGGTTTAGTGTTACTCTGTAGTATTATTACTGGCTATAGTCTCTAGTAGAAAGTAGTGGAATTGAGGAGGTGCTCTCAATTTGTTTTACTCAGCTTACAGCAAAACAGCTGCATAGACAATTTGTCTGTGAGGTTGTCTGTCGACTTGTTCTTGAAAAGCCATCTCTTCAGGTAAACAATGAGCAAGTATTTTTGCATTGTATCATGTCCTCTGTCTCTTAAAAGATGTACCTGCATTGTATCTTGATTATCTTCTGAGAGATTTGAAAAGATTAGTGTATCCTTTTTATGATTTTCTTGTCAAAACTATGATATGCATCAAATAAATATAAACAGTTACCTTAAAAGCACTCCCCCAGCCTTTCTCTTTCACTTCTATTAAAGTTTGTGCAGTTCTTGTGCTTTCCACTATCTTTTTTGCATGTGTTGGGAGGGCCCCTCTGAATTTTCATGAGTTCATGTATATTGATCTTGTGATTAAGAGTTCTGGTCAAGGTG
Organism: Anarhynchus alexandrinus; assembly: GCA_008711295.1. Taxonomy (NCBI): domain Eukaryota; kingdom Metazoa; phylum Chordata; class Aves; order Charadriiformes; family Charadriidae; genus Anarhynchus; species Anarhynchus alexandrinus. The sequence goes on from VUYV01000082.1 coordinate 2,611,392, forward strand.
ATCTGTTCCTATTTCATTCTGAATGTCAGGAGAAAACAAGAGGATTGCAGTTATAAAACTTGATTATTGTCTCTCTCACTCAAGGCAAAGGGAAGAGAATAATGAGTCTGACTTTACGTTACATGAGGACTGCTGATTTAGCAGGCCTAATCAAGAAAATGGAATACACAGCAGAGCGTGAAGGTCTGGGGAAATACTTATATCCAACGTCACCACTTGAAAGTACTCTGCGAAGTCTGTGTGGGCAGCACAGCATAGCAGATCACTCAGAAAACACAGTTCAGAATTTTGTAGCTTCTCCTGGTCTCTTCTGATCAAGAGACACTATATCGCCTCTCAAATTCTATAATGGTGCCTTCAGTTATCCACAGGAATGAGATGGGTGAAGAATTTACTTCTTTAAAATGCAGTGAAATGCAGTTTACTCTCAAGGCTGATGATTACAGTTGTAAATAGAGTTTTATTTTGAAGGATGCTGGTTGACTTTTGCTCCATTCAAATGAGAATTTTTGTGCTTGATGGTGGAAGGAGGAGAAGGAACCAAATATGTATTGAACATGAAAATAGAAGAGAGTCAAAGGCTGAAATGGGAAGGCAAAGATACTGCACATGACAGCTTTTGACTAAGGCGGATAAGCTATGCTGCAACTTATCTGCAGTGTTAGGAAATTATGGTTTCCTTGTCACTTTCTTCCTTTTATTTTCTTCTTGAAAGATTGTTAACTGATGTTATGTAAATGCTATATCACTACCCTTTGTGTACAAGACTGGATAGTCAGGATTCTCTTTGGCTGAGACATTACCCTGTCTTTGTAGGGGGCAAATGGGGATTGTTTTGAACACATGAAGCTGAAAAGATCTCTACTCTTTCAAGGACTCATGTCTTACTTGCATTGATCCATCCTTCAAAGCTCATTTCTGAATCTCCTGTGCCTAATACCCTGGTACCCATATGTTTGACAAGGTTGAATTTCCTGACCATACTTTTTGCTCCCGCTTGAAAATTTATTCTTTAGCTCCACCTCCTGGCTCTCGGTCCATGGAAAAGAGGTTTCTCGTGAATCACAGAGCCTCAAGAAGGGATCAGAAGTATTCATCCTAGTTTACAAACGCTAATGTAGAGGTGTATTTGGGGACGTTTTAACTGGATCAAAATAGATTTTGTTGAGCCCACTCATACTGGCTTTCCACAGAGGCAGATGTTTCGTTGAAGAGGTGGACAATGGAATATGTGGCTCATAGTTTCTGCTTTTTGTTGGGCTTTTGGTTTCTCAACTGTGGCAGTTTCGATACATGACAGACATCACAAAACAGTCTGTCTTTGTGACTGTTTTTTCTCTAGTACTTCCTCAATCTCATGGGGGTGGGGAGGTAGAGAAGAAATCGTCTGACACTGAAACATTAAAATAAAAGATCCCTGAGGCCTTGCAAAGGAGTCTTGATTTACGCAGGGAGAATTGCTTTGACTGTGTTCATCCTGTTCAACCAGGAACTGCCCAAGAAGTGGAGGAATAGAGTTTAGCTATCTGGATTTAAGAAGCTGAAAATCATGTCTCTTCCCCGACAGCTGCGAGAAAAGAGGTAATATGTCTCTTCCTCCTCCCGCCTCCCTACAAGCCTCCATGTAACTGCTATGATCTGTTCATTTGATTTGGATTCAAGCTTCTTTGATGATTCTAAAAAGCTTGTTGTTATCGTAACTTCCAAACTATTAGGCTGCTCAGTGTGGAGCAGACCATTTCTTAAATTGGAGTGGACTTTCTTCTGGGGAATATTCAGCACCTAGGGCAATAGTGGGTCATTGTCCTCTTTATAGCTGGAAACAGTTTCCCTTTTACTGGGGTTTGTGATATGACTAATTATATCTCTTGATCTCCATAACCACATCCCTCTTCACAGTAAGTGGTAGTATTTAGGGTGTTGTGGGTGGTGCTGATTCATGTAATTCTGCCCATACAGCAAGCTATTGCAAGACTTAGCATCATTACTTCAGCCTTCCAGATGGGCTACACATTGTGGAAGCCCCTGCCTGGGATATTCTCCTAGCAGAATAAACTGAGCCAACTGCCATGTTTTTTGTATTACCAGAATATTTAACATCATGTCAGCTTGGTATTTCTTAGATGATCCTTTTTAAAGTTTCTCTTTCTCTCTACCTCATTTATTATCATTTTTTCCTCATTCTTGATCCTTTTTACTTAAATGTTAGTATAAATACCACTTTAACAACATTGAGTTGTATGACTGAAGCAAAGGTGAATTTGTCTTCTGTTTGTCAAAGATGTTGTACCAAGGAGAAGGTCCCAGAGGAAAAAGCACTTGCCAATCATGCTCTTTTACTGTGTGGACAATATAGAGAAGAAACACGAGAGTATGGTCATATGGCTGCTCTTTAGCTGTTCCTGCAGGGATCCCTCTTTCTCTCTTGCTTCAAAGCCAATACTTTCTAGGATCTGTAAAGCGTATTCTAGCCTTGCCCACTATCATGTGTTCCTTCACACATTTTTGACATTTTCAAACAAGTATCTTCGTGCTTGCTTCGGATTATCTGCTGTGACTGGGAGGTGTCCCTGTAAATATTTGCTAGGCTACTAGTTCTTTTTTCAAAGCCTCTTTAAGAGTCTGCTTTACTGTGATATTTACAAGAAAACTTGACAAAATTTTGGTAGCTGATGCAGGCACCACTAGTTATGATATAGAACAATACTATGTCTTTGTTTCTTTGCTTTTTTTTTTCTGTTTGTGCTTACCTTTCTGTTCTTTCTTACATGTACAAGGTACATTGTATGCATTTTACACATACAGGGTAAGGTTTTTAGGAATTAGCTTTGTTCTGTCAGTTTCTAGAGCACCTAGCACAACAGAACTCCTTCCTATTCCCTACAGTAATGCAGTAATAACAACAGCATAAATCATGGTATATAATGATCTCCTTAGAATAAGTGATACTGCTGCAGAGTTATTGTAATTCTGCTAGATGCTGTAGGAAGTATTAAGACTGGATCCGCAGTTGATCGCATTTCTCAGGAAAAACTTACCAGCTCAAGTGTTTCTTTTGTAGTCCTGCTACTCTGGCAAGCCTAGGAATGATAGGGATGTTTTTCAGGCTTGATGAATCTTCACAATGGTCACTGACTTGTGCTGAACTTATGGAAAGCTGGCATCTCAAGATGAGACCTCCAGAGGAAAAGAATGACACCATGAGTTTCTAACTTCTTGGTTTTGACACTAGATAATGTGATGTTGCCCAGCTATCTTTGTTCTGTATGGCAGAGAGACCCCTGAAGGCTAATGCCAGTGTGAGTAACCTAAATCTTTTATTCTTGCTTTACAGTGATTTTGACCAGCTTCCAGATGATGTACCTGTTTCAGCTAACATTGCAGATATTGAAGAGAAGAAAGGCTTTACTAATTATTATGTAAGAAGGGAGATTTATCCTGTCTGTATATGCCCTCATCTGTGACTGGTTTGGTTGTGGGAAGAAAAATGCTGTTAATCTGGTGTAGTTGCTTTTTGGCATGAATAGTTCCGTGTGGAGAAATTCTCAGTGCTTCTTTTTTTCTGGTATGGAGGTTATTCTGTCACAGATTTAGTCTAAAAATGTATTGTCTGAGTGAAATGTGACAGAGGTATCCTCTAACATTGCTTGTTTTCTAAATTCTTACCTAATTTCTGATTTATTTCCTGTTAGAGTGCTGTACCTTTGGTGAAGATAGTGGGAAAGAAATTCAAGGAGGGTAGAAGGGCAGGGTCTTGACTCCATTATTCCATGGTAATGGCAGGTTAGGATGTTTCCATCTACACAAAAGGTAGCATATTAATAAGTCATGAACGAGCTTACAGGACAGGAATAGTAGGGAAAAGCACTATAAGATTTTCTGAAGAGGGCTTTTGCATAAGATCAGCTCAGTCTGACTTCTGCAGGGTGTGCTGCTTTTGCTGGAGGCATTGCTCATAAAACCTTCCCACTGCAGTATGCAGGTTTTACCCTGGAATATAGTGGCATTTGGTTGCTCTGTCTTTACGTTTTCTGAAGGATCTGGCTGCAACATGACTTGGAGGTCAGTGTATGGAAATCATAGGCTCCTTTAGAGCAAAACAATTTTAGCAAGAGATGAGAAATAAGACAGTGGTTGGGGGAGATCAGACCATAATTTCTGAAATTGTGTACTTTAAAGTCAAAAAGAACTATGAATGCCTTTGACGCTGAAAATCAAGTAGTTTAGATGTCTGTCTATAGATTTAGATGTCCAAAGCATCCTACTGTAAAATATTTGTATTTACCACCCTAATATGTTTTGTTGTCACTGAGGGAAGGTGTGTAAGCATAAAGTAGCATCTAGTCATTTCAGGTTTCCTTTTAAGATTATGTAACAGAAAGTAGCTACAGGGACATGATCCATACGAAAGCTGGACCCACACATATACCGCAGTGTCTGATGCTAACTTGTTATTTACTAGTACTTGCATCTGCAGATGCTTAACTGAAGTCTTGCTTTCCACTCTGCCCCTAAGATAATATTCCCACTACCGAAGCACTAATCTTATGTTCCTATTGTATGTCTTACTTTCATTTTGTAAGTATTTTTAAGTACGAACATCAGCCTGAATCCCCCTTCTCTGTTTCAGATGTTTGTCATTGAAGTAAAGGTTAAAGGTGGTGGCAGATACCTGATTTTTCGACGCTATCGTCAGTTCTATGCCCTGCACACCAAACTAGAGGAGAGATATGGGGCAGAGAGCAAAAATAGCCCTTTTACCTGCACACTCCCCATATTGCCAGGTAAGCTGTCAGTACCAAATCTATGCATGACTAGCAGCTTTCTCAGCCCCAGTCTGTCCTAAAGAGGAGTGCATTGTAGGGAAGTAGTTCTGACAAACAACTAGCGCCCAGCTGTGGATGCTGGAGAAGTCAAGTTCCATTGGCCATCCTTCTACTTGTGGTAAAGTTCATTTAGAAACCTAAAATCCTTTAGAAAATATGTATTTTTTGAAGATCCTACTTTCTCTTGATTGCTTCATTTCTCTGACAGCTTCCGTTATTTTTTCTTCAATAACTGTCATAGGTTTTATATTTTCCAGGAAAAGTTTACGTTGGGGCCAAAAAGGAAATTGCTGAGAACAGGATTCCTATCCTAAATGCCTACATGAAGGTAAAACTTAATTTTAAGGGAGAGATTGCACTGAGCACTGCAGATATTTACCCCTTGAAATCAGCTAAGAGAGACAGTACTGTTGTAGTCCTAGCTATCTGCTTCTCTCTATAGTGTTTTTCCTGAAGACACAGTGTCCACACTGTGGGACAACCCGCAGTCCTATTACCCAGATTGTTCAGACTGCAGGGTCTGCTGGAGTATGCGGTTCACAAAGGCTCACTCCCTGCCTTCATGTATAGATAGCTATCCTTATAAAAAAAAAACAAACCACAACCAAAAAACAAACCAACCCAAGATTTATGACGAAATGGTGAAAGTCCAGGTGCTGTGTGAATATGAAGTTGGTATGTGCACCTAAAGGGCTAGGAGAGTGAGGTGGGCTTCTGGGTGTACCTGCTCTACAGTGAAGACAGAGCCAGTAACACTGAGGAGAGAAATTCTTTGTGTGCAGATTAACTGAAGACCTGACTTTAAATCAGTAAAAGTCTGAAGCACTGGCCAAGACTTCTAGTACTTAAGATTGCCTTCTTTCCACAGTCATTCATGTTCTGAAGGGAAACACAAAGAGCAATTTACTCCTTCTGCAGTAAATCAGGCACAAAAAGAGTGAAGCTATACATTGGCCAATTCCAGGAGTAAACAGGAGAAACTGTCAGCTGTTCAGCTGTGTCCTGCTGAGCGAGAAGGGAGAGGAGGGAGATTTCTGGCAGTAATGAATATCCTTCATGATCCTGTAGGTCAGAGAGGCATATTTGTTACATGTAAATAAATAGAGAATTGGTCTCTCCCACTGTTACACTCTGCTTCCTACTTGCTCTTGGCACAGAACCTACTCTGCCTACCCGTTTGGGTGTTGATGGATGAAGAGGTCCGGCTGTTCTTCTACCACTCAACCTTTGATAGTGAACAGGTGCCTCACAGACTGAGACGGCTTCGCCCACGGACACGCCGAGTGTAAGTGATTGACATGTTTTTCAGCATTGCTTGATGTAAGAGATGCTGTCCAGTTTTGGGGGGAGAGAGAAATGAGGAACACCACTGTGTTTCTTAAGTGAATCCATGAAGTTCTAATATGAGGATCTTTGTGGCAGCGTGAACACAGGGTATTTCTTGTTTTCAGTAATCTCAAATTTTTAAAGTGGATGTGATACTTGCATTAAAGGAAAATTCCAAAATGGGAGTATAGCTTGCTTTAAAAAAATGATGCTCAGCTCTATGTGCTGATAATTCTTTAATGGTAGTATCCATTATAATGTGCAGAATATACAGGCCAAGCTTAAGGACATAGGCTTGCACCGTTGAAGTCAATGTGAGTTTTGGCACTGAATTCAGTGAGATGTGGTTCAGACACTAAATGAAACTGAATACTTAATTTGTTCCTGTCCTTTGTCTAAACAGGGGCCTGTCCTACATAGCAGCATTGACACCCCTTTGGAGAACTGCTAAGTAGACGTCATACTTCATTACCTTTCAGACAAATTAATTCTCCTTTCAACATAGCAAAGATGGACCTGTTTCCTTTTCACTTACCTCAAACAGTGCAAAAACTGCATGTGTGTATGCATTCCTGTGCATGTGTATGATGGCAGAGTTTGAACTGAATGCCATAAATGCTAGAAACAGGGATGCCCCGAAGGCAGAGTAGGGGAGCTGAGCAGTGCTGTGGAAGAGAGGTCCAGGATACTGACTATTGAAAATTCCATCTGTTCTCAGAGACCGACATCATCAGATTGCTGCTGATCTGCACTGAAACTGAGAAAACTGGGGCAATGTTGTTGCATCCATATTTATTTACTTCAGTACTGCACACAGATTCTCATGCAGTTTCTTCAGTGATCTATGGCTTGCCTGCCTCTTAAATAATGAAAATGCAGACAATGTACTACTGATGGTGACTTTTTGATGATTAGAAAGACACATTTACCTCCCTGTTGTCTCCTTTCTTTGCAGTAAAAGCATTTCACCTCAAGCACCTATTTTTGACCGCATGGCAGCTCCACGGGCTGAGGTGAGTGCTCTGCACAATCAGTCATAGAATAGGAGATTAAACTCTGTTTTACTTTGGTATCTCATTGATCAAGTTGCCTTTTCCAATTAGAGCTTGGGGAAAGAAGGGAAAGTGAAATCGACACAGGAAAGCAATTGATTTTAACAACAGGGAATGAAATAAAGGATGGAAAGAAGTGTTCTGTTCCTCCTTACTTGCGTAATAAGAAGGTCCACTGTGAATTCAGAATGACAGGAGGTTCAAAATCTAGAGACATGTACAGCTTACTGCCAAATGGTCCATATTTATATAGTGATGCACATAAATTAAATATAAAACAAGCACAAGCTTCAGTCTCAGTGACTTCATCAGAAGTTTAAAAGATTTGCAGGTGAGGCTTCTTGGTGTTTTCTGTAACGTAAGTGTTTTACCAAAAAGTGCCTATACCCTTGTCTTTTGCTGTACATTGTCTTGGTATTAAGCACATGGAACTGCTTTGTAACCAGTACTTGTCTGAGCATTGTCTTGCTTCCCGGAACATGTGACTTTGCCATGTAAGATTAAAAAAACCATGCAAGTGCTTTGAGGTTTGTCGCTTTTGTTTTTTACACTGAGTATGGCAGGTCTTGGATCAGTCATGTCTCTTGGATTTTATCTATGAATTTATTAATATTGAACATACTTACCAAAACTTTTCAATAGATGAAAAAAGGCTTTTGAAAGAGCTATTGATTAGACATGTGAACTACTAGCACGACAGTAGCCATTGTCTTTTTTTTATTAGGAGAACTCTTGGCATTAACAAGACCAAAAGAACCATCGCAACACAGATTAAAGAACACCTTTTCATTTTTGCTCCTCTAAAAACATATAAATAGCTACCATGTTCTCTAAGGACAATGGGGGAGATGTGCATTTTTGATAACTCGGCTGCTTCAATTATTCAAGAACAGCTTGTTAGGGTAAGCATGTGCTTACCTCCTTTTTCATTTTTTACCCCCCTGAAGCGGGCATCTAAGTTCCATTTTAACTACATGTCAATTTCCCAGACTTCCCCAAATCTCTCAGTTCATCACACAGGCCCGAAAGCTAGATGTTAAAACAACAGTTAGTTACCCTTAAATTAGGACATAACACTTCTGCAATTTTTTTTAAGGCTCTTTGTGATATTTTGCAGCAAATCAGAAAGCTGTAAAACTGCAATCAGAAATAATATACATTTTTTCAGTTCTCAGGATTTCAGGTATTCGAGTTGTCAATTGTCTTCAGCTCTGTTGACTTACTTGCTTTTAAGTATTTTCAACTTCTTTATATTTATTTCTCTGGTGCTCAGTGTCCTGCATTTTAAAAATTCTAGCATGTAGCGCTCTCAGAGCCATGGTTATCCTAGTGCTTTAGCCACTTCTTCAAACCATTTTTGTGTGTGCTGAGTAGGAGAATAAATTGTGAGAACTGCAGACTACGGTCATATATATGACGTTTCCCCAGAAATACATCTGTGATGACAAAGTGCATCCTACTTTTGTAATTCTGTGAATTTATAATTTCTGTGTTATTACTTTCCATAGGCACTGTTCGATTTTTCTGGAACCAATAAATTGGAACTCAGCTTCAAGAAGGGAGACTTGATCTATCTACTTAGCAGAGTAAACAAAGACTGGTTGGAGGTAAGACTTCCATAGTGGTACTGAATTATTAGCATACCTTGAAATATATGAGTAGAAAGGGTTCTCCTAGTCCTTGGGACCTGTCTCCTCCTTTCAGGGAGAAACTGTATCATAATCAGGTCTTACTGTCAAGAATAAATACTTGACTCCAAATTTGAAATTGTTTCCTTCCTTGATGGTTTTTAGCTTACAAATTTTCTGCCTTCTAGACTTCAGTTTGTATTTGCATTTGCTTCTGCTGGAATGTTTTTAAATTCTTTGGAAGTGATTAGAACACAAAAAGGCCACAGAAAGGAGATGGAAACTCCATTTCAGCGATTAATTGGTTTCTTGCCTCGGGGTGAGTTGCTGTATACTTCATGCTTCATACCACAACACACGTCAGCCTGATTAGAGAGAACTTGGGCAATGCAGCAGTGCTCTGAAAAAGGATGAGGAGAACATACTGTGTGTTTGCTGATATGATATCTCTGCTTGCTCAAACACCACAGCCTTCCTTGGTAACCATCTGACTTTCATTTTTTACATGCTGTTTCACTCCCCCGCCTTGTATGTGATGATACGATTGTATAATCTTTTTGTAGGGATGCCATCAGGTCACTTCCATAGCCTTTGTTTTCTTCATTATAGTAGAAATATTCTTAGTGTTGTTTCCATGGAAATTAATTGAGTCCCAAAACTTATTGTATGTGGCCAAAATGGCATGGTTTTCTTAATTCTAACACTTCTTGTCATTCCAGGGAACAGCTAATGATGCCACTGGGATTTTCCCATGTGCTTTTGTTAAGATCATAAAAGATTTACCACAGCAGGAAGACACAGTTAATAAAGTTCGCTGTTATTACCATGATGAGACTGTGAGCACTGTCAGGTAATAAGAAAATAGCCTTCCAGTTTGCTGCTGAAGAATTGTTGACAATTCTCTTTTCATGATATGTAATGATTAAATTTGTTCTTGTCACAGGGATATCTCGGTGGAAGAGGATCTGAGCAGCATTCCATCATTCAAAGATCTCATGGAATTGATGAGGTACAATGCAGTTAGTTGTATGTTTAATAACATTTAAACATTTGCCAAGTTCCTTCCAGTCCTAGATTTTCCATATTCTACTTCGTCATCACCATGTTTTGGGTGTGAAATACTTTTCAAGTGTCCTGAGGAAGTTGTACTTTGACTCGGTCTAGGGCCATCTGTGCAGACAGTACTCTGCCTTAGGATTGTCAGTAAGTATGGAATGCTACACACTTCTAACTCAATTATGCTGGGTAGAAGTTCCATTTCTAGTTCTAAGATCAGAGCCATACCCCCATGCACGGATTTTTTGTCTAATATACTTCTTCAGGATGCAGGACGCTGCCTTCTAACACCTGTTAAACTAGGGTTAAAGTAGATTAATCTAGTGTTGAACATCAAAACATTAGAACATCAAATGTTAGTAATAAAACACCTGGTCTAATATCCTTCCATTCCTTAACCTGCCCCCCCCCCCCTCAAAAAAAGCAACCATAATTAGGCAAAAGTGGGTAGTAACTACAGTCAACTCTTATGTATGGGAATTTTATCAAACTCACAGATTATTGTGCCATGCATTTGGTGTTACTGGAAATGGTTCTTGGTTCTGACAGATTTCTTAGCTTAAACGCAATACAGCATGAACGTGGCTGTATGATTCCTAGTACTAGCTGTATCAAGAATGCCAAGACACCCAAGGCTTAGTGTGGCTTTTAGCAGAATGAATTAGATTGCCGGTTTATTGTTAATTATGCAGCACCTCCCAGGCATTCCTTGATTTCTGGGAATCAATCCATTTCTTTTCTACCAGGCGGGAGTTTGACCAAGATGACATTGTTTTGAATTACCGGGACCTTGATGGTGATCTGATCCGACTGCTCTCCGATCAAGATGTTGAACTCATGGTGTCTCAGAGCAGGAGTAGGCCCTCTGGGAAGCATTTCTTCCCTTGGAAGCTGCACATCACTCACAAAGATGACTTGGGTGTCTACAACACTAGTCCAGGAATAGGTGCTACTCAAACAGTAAGGGCAACATAAGTGCTGTGCAGAGATGTTCCAGTAGGTACCTATACAGTCCTTCCATAATCCCTCTCTGCAGACAGTTTCCTTTAACAAACCTTCAAAGTAGGCTTGAAAAGAGTAATTTTAATAATATGTTACCTTTCAATGTAACATCTGTACTTAGTTAGCTTTTACAGCTTTTTAGGACTCCTCTGTGATAGAGACATCTACACAGAGACCACAGAAAGTAAGGAATAGAGAAATCAAATCATTGGCAATATTCACAAAGCAAGTCAGTGTTAGCCTGCAATAGAGGTTTAGTGTCCTGAGCCGCAAAACCTGCTCTAATCTCTGTTCTTACTCCCTGGGGCTAGTTATTTGTCCAGAATGTCTTCATAAGCTTTTTTCCTAGACAGCTATAATTTTCTCTTCACTTGCTCATATGAAGGTTTGTGTGCCAGTGCTTATGAATGCCTAATTATTTCTATCATGTGGGAATCTGACTGGGCATTCAGAGCTTGTTCTGGGAGCATCAAGAAAACTTTTTCATATTTCAGTGAAGAAATTGCATCCCACCTTTGCTTTCTTCTTTCCACTGACCAATATTTTGAATTCTGTGAATCAAACCTAGTACACCTGTGGTGTTCCTCATAGACCTTTTTATAATTGTACAGACTACTTATTTCTGCATTCTGGGAAAGTTTCTGTGATGCCTATTCAAATAGCAATTTCTTCTCTGTCTTCTGCTTTCTGACACCTCGTTGCAAAGTAGAACTAACAAGAAATTACTCTATCAGATTATTCAACATATAAAGTTACGTATAAGTTTTTTTTATCAGTTTCTATTCAGAAGGATTTCTTTGGGGGGATGAAATAATTCTGCACCTGTTTTGTTTTTTTTTTTGCTTGAAAGTGAGATAATTTTGAAGAAGAGTTTGAATGTTACCTATTCAGCTTTCTTTAAGGAGTAGTTCATTATTGAACAAAAATGTATCTTGCAACAATTTCTTTAATGTTCATGCAATTAAAATATTTTCTTCTTGAACAAATTTACTGCTGCTTGTAAGAATTACAAGTTAGGTATGTTTTACATAAATTGATACCTTAAATACTGTATTTTAAAAAGACCGTGCAGTCATGGTGTTAAAATATACCGCAAGTACAAATATAATCATGAAAAAGTAAGAAGCTAAAACAGTTTTCAAACACCATGCTTTGGATTCGGCTGTTAGGTTCTGTGGTATTAAGCTACAATTCCTGATTTAAAAAAAAACTTTGTCCTTGATCTGCTGCTAAAATTTGTACAGGCAAAAGCAAAGATTAACAAGTATCTGAAGGTATTAAGAACCAGTTAACTAGCGATGCATCCTGGGATGTACCCAGCAACTCAGCAAGTCTGTCTGAAGCTGGAGGAGCCGTCTGAGTGAGGAAGGAATGGCAGGGAAGATGTCTGCTGGGAAACAAGAAACCTCTTTTCTAAGGGTGGGGGAAGAACATACGTAAACTTACCGGCCTCTGAAAATCAGAGCAGGAGAATTCCTTTCTGTCTTTATACTGTAATACAAAGTAAATTCTGCCCATCCAGCAAAGTTGCATATTCCCCGCCTTGTCTGCAGGTTTTATCAGGCACACCTCCTGATAGTCCCAATGACACACAATTTCATCAGATACTCTCATATTCTCCTTCTTGTTTCCCTTATTCACAGTATACATTTTTTCCTTGTATTTTGATGTAGTTCTTATGAGAGCCTAACTGTGCTAACTATGGTTTTGGCCAGTACTACAGGGATTTAGAGAAGGTGTAGTAGCAGTGCAGGACAGACAGACTCTGGCAGTTATATTCTGTATTCTGTGTGCAGATGGGACTCATCTGCACCACCCCACCCCTGGGAGTTTACCCCTGAGTGCACAAATCTGAGTTTGTCTTTCCCTTATGGCTACCTAACCTTCCTATAGATCTTATTATTGAAGCCTATTGGGCTAAGCTTTAAAGCTGGATTTGAAACAGTGCGTCTGCCTTGGATGCAAGATAACTTCAGATCAACTCTTCCCACAAGTTTTGTTTTGTTTCCTTTATGTGCTATAATACTTATAATTTATTATTAATTGTTGTTGAAATTGGTAAAACTTACTTTTTAAAATAATATGCAAATTAAAGGGTTACAGAGATAAAGGTAGTTCCCCTCCCCCCCAATAAATATGTGTACAAATAAACATAAAGTACAGAATGATCCCTGCCTTGAAGATTGTCTAGCCTAGAGTAAAGCAAGAAACAGTGCTGGAGTAAAAACCTAAGAATTTTTTCTTAGCCTTTCTCACTTCTGCTGCAGTCAATCCTCTTTTTTTTTTTTTTTTTTTTCTGAAAATACATTAGTCCCATGATCTGGTAATTGTTAACATGCAGATTGGCAATGACAAACTTCCTTTCCCTCCCTTCCCAGTTAAACAGTCCCATCTAAGTGCGTGCTTTGGGGGCTAAAATAGGAAGTACGGACTTCCTATTTCACAGGCACTTACCCAGACTTTCCTGGAAAGGGCGTGGTCTACTTCTTTGAAAGTGGCGTTTGAGGCACATAGGAGATATAGCAGTTATTTTGAAGACTTACTTGCCAAGAAAATCCTGTGGTCGGTTTATACCTCCTGCCTCCAGTTCTAGGGAAGTGTGGTTTTGCTGGTTTCTGCATCAGAGGATTCTGATGCTGTGGGGGGAGACTGGACAGGGACAGTCACCCATCAGGTTGAACCATCTGCCTCACAGACAGCTCTGGATCCAGGTAAGGGAAATGCTTCCTCTCTGGGGAAAACAAAATGGCAAAGAATCTGCTCTTATACAAAGGCTTTTGAGTCATTAAGGGATTCCTTAGCTGTAATGATAATTCAAGGGCTCAGCCAGCTGTTTCTGGTGTAAGGAAGTGGCATTCAGGAATCTAAAAGTCAATCAGAATTTAAAAGGAGTTTTTCCATGCTCCCCTAAAGTAGAAAAGAGTCTCAGCTCTGTAACATACTTGAGTAGGTGAGTTTATTATACTTTTGAGAGAGCAATGAGAAATGGCCAACAGGACTTGAATTCCAGTATTGAACAACATGGTCCATGGTCTTCGAACCACTCAATCTACTCTCGATCTCAGTAATCACCCCCTCCCCCCCAAAAAAGATGAATAGTTTCTTTGGTATTGTTTCTACAATTTGCAACTTCTTTGGGGAGCAGCTGGAAAAGTAGCATGTTAAAGAGAAATCGGAAAGTGAATGAATACCAAAATTCAACCCAGGAGCTATGTGGTTGGGGATCGTATTTTAAAGGAAAGGTAAAAAACAGTTCATTAGGAAGGCTTTGAGCATGAAGAGCAGAAGGATGAATAAACTTGAAGGCTGAGTTCTCTTCACAGATTAGGATTGTTTCTTGCTGCTACTCAGCTGAAAGAATCCCTGTACTTCCTTGGAAATGTGCATTTACTTCTTCATTCTTTGCTCTTATTGCAAGCTTACACAATAAGAACACATAAAATTTGTCCTACAGTAAACACTTGGTAGAAGTTCTTTCTGAATGTCACTCCAACATGAAGCCTAAAGAAGTTCCCTAATTCAGTTTTACTTCCCTTTATGTGAAATGAAAACAAGAAGCTCCACAAAAAGCAAAGCAAGAGAGTAGCCAGTGGGAAATGAAAACAAGTATCTTCTGAATTAAGATCAAACTTGTGCACAAAGGACATTATGATCATGAAAGAAATTTTCATCCTTCTGCATATGGGTTTGGTCTTCAGTGTCCATGCCATTCGAGGTGAGTTTTAAATTTATAGTCTCTTTTAGCCTTCCATTATTGCCTTTCTTTTCCTATCTGTCTCCTTCTTTCAGCTAATGCTCTTCCTCATTTGCTGCTTGCTTTTTTGCTTCCTTCTGCCACCATCTTCTGTGCTGTAGGAGAACAGGCATCTTGATGAAAACCAGTGTGTGGCACATACATGTGCAGACAAATGAGTTGTAGGCATGGGCAGGTGAAATACTGGACAAATGGATGAGATGAGCAAGCTGACTGGCTAATGAGTGAATAGGAAGGAAGAATAGAGCCTGATATTTTACAAAAACATATGAAAATGAAGGACTGCATGATTCAGATGGTAGTGTACAGGAGTAGAGACAAGTAGACAGGCACAAGATGTGTGTGTGTGGGCTACCAACAACATCCAGATGACCTGATTTTCTTGTGGAATTGCTGACAGATAAAGAGACCATCTGCCATATCCATTGCTTGTGTTTCCGAGTTTAATGTCTTTCCCTTTCTGATGCAATGAAAGCTACTTTTCTTTTTCTCCCTCCCCTCCCCTCCCCTCCCCNCTTCCCTTCCCTTCCCTTCCCTTCCCCAGAGCTGGAAACGGGAAGTATCTCCTTGGATCACCCAGTGCACCATGTCTACATCAAGGCTAAGCCTGTACCCACTCTAAACATGTCAGAATAAAAGTGTTGTCAGAAAGTGTGCCTCATGGACATCTGCCTTTTCCAAGACAGATGCCAACACCTGATGTCCGCAGTAGCTGAGGGATTTATGTTGCCTGGTCCAGAGTCAATTGCAGGACATCTCCCTTTGAGATGTCTGGGGGAAAATGTATTACAGTGTGGGTCGTACTGGTCTCTTGACATTCCACATCTTAGCCTTACATTCAGGCCATCCCTTTCTATATAGGATGCTCTGTTTTCTGGTTATGGAAGGAATGCCATAGAACTTACTTTGCAGTGGTTTTCAGTAGAAGATCAAAGTAAGGTCCCTCTTATGCCTGCTAACTAAGACACCATCATACTTTTCTGATGGTTTTTTGCCTGTAAAAAGTCCCTCGACCAAACCGATAGTTGTTCTCATCAAGAAAAATTGAGAGAGCTCATTCATGTTTGCATGCTGACATCTCTGTTATCTGAAGGTCATATCCCAATAGTGCAGCACAGATATTACCTTCAGAGAAAATAAAGAAGGAGAAGAAAGCAACTTGCTTCATAGTGAATATACCAGGGGATGGCCTGTATTTTCCCACTTCACAGTTGTGACGTTAAAAAAAAAAAAAAGTTATCCCTGACGGGAGGTCTGGCCATTTCTGTGTCATAAAACTAGTTCCAAAAAATTAGTTTGAGCATTCTTCTGAGTCATAACAAGATTCTTCCCAGAGCATCTCACTTTTAAATACACCTTTCTAGTGTCATAACTTTTACTAGGAGGTTAGTGGCAAAGAAGTTCCATACGGCAACACACAAAGATGAAATGATCACCATATGCCTGCTGACCACAGTATCCACCAATCCCTGGAAACCATCAGTGTTTGAAAAGGAATACCTTGGCTAGAATTATGTGCCTTGCAGGCACAAAGGTCTCACTTCATTGTTGTTACTTGTAGCTTGGTTTGGACACTTGCATATTGTGGAGATGTGCAGAATGGCCACAAACCTGTACATATTTGCACCAAGAGTCATTTTCTGGTGTCATGAGGAGAGTACTGTCATCAGTGCCTTCCCCATTCTGCTGGCAGAATCACTGTACCTTCTGCTATCTCTCACTATTTACATTTGTAATCACTGCATCTTTTTTTACCTGAATTCTTTTCTCAGAGAGTATCCCCATGAAGAGCTTGAGCTGCCACAACAACTACGACTCACAGCTGACCTGCACATGGATGGAGCATTCAGAGGCTCATGCCCTCGTTGGTATGATTCTTTACCAAAGGGATAATATTATAATGTAAGTACCTGAAAAGTGCTGAGTTGGATAAAAGCCCAAAGAGAAATTGTCCACAGCTTGGAATCCTGGGGACCAGCAGTCAGGTTTTCAGGAAGCATCGCCACCTCTTTCAGTCACTGGGTTAAAGGAAAACTTGTGCCTGCTTCTGAGGCCTCTTCTAGGAAGGGAGGAATGAATAGTGGTGTTATTTTTATCACCTTTACAATTCTTTTCCCATAATTTGACTGTGGGATCATAGATGTGAAATAAATTGGGGCATATAGGTTGCTATTAATGGAGTGGAGAAGATGGTGTCAGAACAAGTGTAAGCCTGAGTGTTGTTTATAAACCTAAAAGGGAAGAGACATTCCCCCTCGTATTTTGCCCATTTGGGAGCATCGCTGAGAGCATGGTTTTGATCGCTTCTGAGAAACATGTCTAGACTCTGTGTTTGTGAGATAGAGAAGACGGGTGATTTCATCTGTGCTATCACTTTTCCTCCCAGATATACTGGTCTGTTTATGACAGTATCTCTCCGTTACGTCTTTTGAAAAGGGAACTGAGTCACCAGACTGGATCAATTGTGAGGATAAGAAAGGACAGAGAGGCAGGAATAGTCAAGGGAGAGAGGAAGACAGAGATGGAAAGCTGAGAAGAAAATTACTTAGAGTTTGGGAATACCGTAAGGAAAGGAAAGAGAAAGAACTGTTGATTTTAGTGTAAAGAAGAAAGAATTAACAGTCCTAAAAGCAGCTAAAATCACTGGAAGGTCTTTGGAACAGGACCTTGAAGCTAATGCTTCTGGGAGAAGATTATATAAAATTACTTGGATCTTTAGAGGATTCTCTAGAACATTGTTACATGACGGAGTGTGTGGATCACACAGGAAACATGACTGAAGTGGACTTATCAGACAAGCAGGTACTTAGTGTGGACAGTCACACAGCTGAAACCAAAACAGTCAATAATTTAACAAGGTCAGCTTATAGGTGAAGAATAGTTGACTAAATCCCAAA
This sequence comes from Anarhynchus alexandrinus, assembly GCA_008711295.1. Lineage (NCBI taxonomy): Eukaryota > Metazoa > Chordata > Aves > Charadriiformes > Charadriidae > Anarhynchus > Anarhynchus alexandrinus. The sequence continues at coordinate 2,628,933 of VUYV01000082.1, forward strand.
CTGTAAAGTAATGCTGGTGAGTAGATAGAAGTATCTTCAGGACTTCTCAACCCTTGGGCTGACTCTTTTTGTTTAAGGGTACGCACGTCTGTGGTCAGTCTCACTCATACTTCAGGAATATCCCTGTTTTCCTTGCTAATACCAAACTTTTAAAAATAGCAATAGTGCTGAATAATGCTTGCTGACACATAGTTGGCTAGGAGACTCCATCCTGTCCTGGAAGACAGCATTTGGCCTTAGATATTCACAACTTAGTATTTCTCATTTGAACCGGAACAATATAATATACTGGGCACAAAGCCAATAGCACAAACAAAATTCCAGAGGGTACAAAAAGAAGCAACGCATCTCTCCAGCAGCTCAGGCTACTGCAAGCACACAAAGCTTATCCTCTCCTGTCTAGTTTAAAATATTGTTTCTAATTTTCATGATGCTCCTTGGCCTGGAGAAAGGCTATATAAAATGATGATTAACATTCTGGATGAAATCTTTAATGAATACATAAGGTCCCTTGGCAGAATAGAACTACCAAGGATACAGAAGTATATTTTGGTTGGAAATTTTTTTTTTAAGTGTCTTTGTGGGACTGCAAAATGAATGTCTTCAAGAAGCTAAGGATCACCAGAAACTTTACTGCCTTTCACTCTGAGTAAAAGGTGCATTTCCATGACATTATATTTCATCATACTGTTTCTCACATAAAAAGTATGAGATTACGTAGAATTAGGCTAAAACCTAACAAAAATAGAGTGGTACCAAAATGTAACATTCTGCTGCACAGATTTGAAATGGGAAGGCATTTGACAAAACCCTGGTTTTAAAAATGTTCATCGTATTAACTGATGCAAAACAGGACTAATTGTACAGTAAGGAGAGGATATAAGTGCCTGAGTAAATTGTAACAACAGAATGGGATGGAAATGGTTTCAGGCATTTAATTTTGCATTAACTGTAGGTCTCCAAATCAGATCTTTATGGGTCACTTTCTCTATACACAGGGAGAACAAGGAGATGCTTTGCAAACACCAGAGCAAAAATGACTTACATGAGGCTCCAGACTCCTATGTGCACTGGGTTTGTCACCTCACCACAGAAAATTTTGGAATAGGGGTAAATGATATTTACAGCTTCAAACCTAACAAGATGCTTCAAGCAGAACTAAAGATTGATCTTCTCCAAAATGGTAAGGATTAAATTCCAAATTCTAATTTTCCAGTGAATATTAGGGACCTTTGAGAACGCATTTGCTGTTCAGTCAGGAAGTGAAAAACAAATCCATTGTGAAAACTGCCAGAGTTCCACACTGAGAGGATGGGGCAGGGAGGGGAGAGGGCAAGTTTCTGGCAGCAGCTGGACCTGGAAGGGGGACTCTAGCAGGAGCTACTTAGTGTGGCAGGGATAAGATACTCTGAAAATGGGGAAGCTTACCTAGGAGGTTTCTTCCCCTCTTCATGCCCCTGTCCCCACTGTCTCCTCTCATGCGTTGTACCTTCACCTTCCAGTTCAGACCCTCCCGCCTCAAAACCTCTCAGTCACCTTGGTGAGATCAGGAGACTTCTTGCTGACCTGGAAAGCAGCTGATGGAAGCCAAGGGCTGGGCAACGCCCTGGAGTACGAAGTCACTTACAAGCGGGAGTGGGAGTCCTGGGAGGTAAGAGCGGAGGAGCCGGGCTGTCCTGGTTTCGGCTGCACCCTTTTGGGCGGTGGAGAGCCTGTGGTAAATGTTGTGCAAATGAGTGGCCTTTCCATTCTCAGGGACTATGAGGAGATGGCGACAAATGTTGTTTCAGGTCGGGTGGAAGGGTCTCTCTCTCTGTTTGCAAGTGACTTGCCCAGAGAAATACCATTTGCTCTGAATCGAATGCAAAGATCTGTTCTTCACTGAAAAAAAAGCACTGTGCTTGGGTTTTGAGTTGGAATTGATTGTGCCCTGAATGCCTCCCAGCTGAAATTAAATCACATTCCAACAGGAGCCTGTGGGTCTGTGTCAGAAAATGGCAAAATGCATTTGAAGCTGCTTCCCCTTCCAGAAGGGTGTTTTGTTTGATGTTTTTTAGTTTTTAACAGTCCGTCTCCTTTGCCCTCCTCTCCCCCAATGACAGAAAGCTGCCTCGCTCTTGCTCTCCAACACCACAAGTTGCCATCTCCACCACAAGGACCTTGTCCCGGGGAGCAGCTATGTTGCCCGCGTGCGAGCCAGACCAGGGTGGGCCAGTGGCTTCTCTGGGTCGTACAGCGAGTGGAGCACGGAGGTGTCATGGGAGACCCCTGAAGGTAGCGTGGGACGGAGTGGGGCCGTGCAGGGCTGGAGGCACTGGCCAGACCTTTCCTGTCACTTAGCTTGCTCTCATCTTCTCTGAAGGTGGCCTTCAGCCCAGGAACCTTCGCTGCCTCTTCAATGGTGCAGATCGTCTGAGGTGCAGCTGGGAAGTGAAGAAAGCCATCATCACCTCTGTCCTCTTTGGCTTGTTCTTCAGGGCCACTTCGACATCAGCGTACGTGCTCTGCCCATGGCAGCGTGCCTGCACCTCTCCCGTGGAGTTTCTGCTCTGTCCCATTCCTCCTGACCTCAGCTCAACCTCTTTTTCTCCCCTCAGAGAAGAGGAGTGCTCTCCCGTGCATGAGAAGCGTTTGCCCCATGTCCCGTATGTGGTCCAGAGCTGTGAGATCCCTGTTAGCAACTCCAGCAGTCAGAGCCAGTACCATGTGTCTGTCCGGCCCAAGACAGAGGAGAAATTGATTGAAGCCTACAAGAACAGTGAGTTGCTGTGTTGTGTCTTGCTTCTGGTGTTTGTTTCTTGGAGAGAAGCCTGTGTGGACAAGTGGGGCTGAGGACAGTGGTGGTGAGGAAAGGTGGGTGGGAGGAGGAAGAGACCAGGACAGATTGAGAAAGGAACTGGGTGCTGTGTCAGGTCAGAGGTCTAGGGGAGGTGGCTTGTAGGTGTGGTGCTCCTCAGTGGCACTTGTTAGTCTGAGGAAGGTGGCAGCAGTGGAAACTGCTGTGCAGAAATTTGGGTCATGACCCAGAGCTTCCCGGTGAGCGATTGTCACCCTGCTGACTTCTCTGTAATTGACCTTCATGAGTGTCCCAGGTGACAGGGAGCTGTGGGGAGAGGTGTTTGTGGGGAGTGTGTAACTATGTGATTTCTCAAGAAGCCAGTGGAGCTCTTGTGGGTTTGTGCAGTGACCCCTGGAGCACTGGATGAGGCAGGGTTCCTCTGTTGAGTGAGGTGCACCAGGTAGATCATCTCTAACTGCATGTATCGAGGTACTGGTGCTACTTTTCACAGTCTAAAGCTGGGAGAGCTCCTGTAGTGGGTGAAAATATGAGGTAGTAGCCCCAAGAGAGCTGAAAATCTCTGGAAATGTGTTGGACCAGTAAGGATGTTTCAAATATTTCTTTATTGTCTTTCTGTACACAGAGATTGCTGTCAATATTAATGGATATGGATATTCTGTTATTTAATGTGTCTACTGGTTTATTGTATTTGACCAGAAAATGCAGATGCAGAGAATTAAGAAGTGTTAAAAAGCTGAGACTTCTTACATTGCATAAAACAACATGGTTTTTAGTCTCTGGAAACTATTGACAGTGGTGAAAGGGAGTGCTGGACGAGTATGTTGATAAGCACTCTAAGACATTCTATGTGTTCCAGTTAAGGTGCTGCCACCTACAAATGTGTCAGTGACAATGACAGAGAACCAAGAGTATGAACTGAAGTGGATAAAACAGACTTTGGGTTATAGCTTCATAAAACAGAGATACCAAGTTGAGTACTGGAAAAACGACCAATACGAAAAGGTAAGTCTTAGAAAGTGCAGGAGTCCGGGATTTCTCTTTGCTGGGCAAATTGGAAAGACAGCTCATCTCGTCTTCATCAATTGTGCTTCTTTCTTCTCCCTAGACTCCCCAGACATTAAATATCAGCAATGATGAACCTCCCTTCATCTTCACCCTGCAGATGCTGGCACCATCTACAGAATATAGGGGGAAAATGCGTGCAAGGGTGAATACGCCTCTGGATTATGAGGGCCCTTGGAGTGAATGGAGTGAGGAGTTCACCTGGAAAACTGAGAATGGTATTTTCCATGCAGGCTACTTCTCTAAGGTTTTGTGGACTGTTAATGGCTGAAATGCCTCTATAGAAAAATACATTCTCTCAGCTAGGGTTGAAGTTCGGTCCAGCCTTGAGCTAGCTGGGGTCGCTTAACAAGGTAGCTGTCCTGTCCACACCCTTGCAGTACAGCAGCAATGCTAATGAAGGAGGTGAGCAGGAATGACCTTTTAAGCTTCTTTCCTGCTTCCCTTCACAAGGTGAATACAACCAACCGTAAAGGTTTCCATATGGAAAATCAAGCAAAGATTCTGCCCAAAAGATCATCCTTGTTTCCTGACTGCACTGCTATCACTGACTGAAGAGCCCGAGACTGGAAAAAGACAGAATATAAGACATTTCTTTTATATTTGCAGAGTGACTATAGGGTTGTATAAAACACACAGTAGAGTCTACTGGAGCTAAAAAACTTTGGTTTTGCTGTTTCTGCACTTAGAGGCAGAATGTCTGCTATCATATGGTCTGTCCAAATTAATACGATCTTCCATGATTTGTCCTGAGGAGGCTTGTAGTGGTAAGACAGTAGGCAATTTTTGGTGAGTGTACTCAGGAAGAAATTGGTATGTTGTTAATGATCAGTTATGGCCATTAGCAGAGGAAGCTCTAAGAAAATCTCTGAAACCCCATCTCTTCAAGACTGCCCAGAGTAAGGCAGACCTAAGATGCCTGAAGACATGCCTGTTGTTCATGGTGGAGTAAGGAACCTAGCAATCTTTTTATTGGCATAAATTTTTTATTGTGATGTCAGTAAAAAATAAAAAAGGATCAGTAAGGAAACAATGAACTCCTTTGGTCAGTAGGCTGTTCAGGACACACTTGATCTCTCCCATTTTGGAGGCTTTCCCAACAGTTTGAAGGCCTCATGATCCTGTCCCGTGACATGCCACCTACAGTTCCCTGGTCTGCTTGCAGGAAGAGTGACCCAAGTGAAAAACCTGTTACGGGAAGCAGCCACTCTGCAGGTGGATACCGATTTCTCTTTTCTCTGTTTCAGTTCTGCCACCAGTGCTTCTCCCACTGATGCTCCCAGTTCTCATCATCATCTTGCTAATAGTTGCTTATTGCAGCTATAAGTATTTCCTCAGGTAGGCTTGTGTTGTGACGAGGAGATTTAGCAGTGTGTTGGCCATGTGGGTGGCATAAAGGCTGAGGCGCTTCTTATCCCCCATGAGAGAGAGGTCCATGTGGAGATGAGCCTTGGTCTGCAATGGGCAGCCTTGTGTGCGTCTGTGCAAAGGTGTGAGTTGGGTGGTGGCATGCCAGGGCCTTGGTGGTGCCTCGCTGTGCCTGGCAGTGTGGTGTATGGGGCACAGTCTTTGTGGGTTGCAGCCACGCTGAGAAGCGAATCTTGACAACTCTGTGTTGTTGTTACAGGAAGAAGCAAATGTGGGAGGAAAAGATCCCGAACCCTGGCAAGAGTCTCCTCATCAAGAGCTACCAGGGGGTAAGAGGGAACTGTACCTTGAAGGGTTCATTATTTCTCTCTCTTTTTCAGGGCTTCCAATAATCTTGAGAGCTCTTCTTGTCTCCTAGTCCACAATGAACAGATATCTGCATTAGTCTATGCCTTATTTTTAGAAGTTCTGGTGACATTCAACATAACTTTGTTCTTATATTTATACTAGTAGACTTTGTGTTGTGCTTTTCAGCATCACTGTGATTTAAAATCAAGCCAGAAAAATTTCAGTACTTTAAAATTTTAACTGACTGAAATAATCTAGCGTCATTAGGAAACTTTATCAGCTAGTGCCTTCATTCATCACCAAATAGTAATCAACGCTAATTCAGAGCTTTTTAGAATGGGGTGGTAGCCCTATTAAAGAAACTTTTATTTTAAGGAACTGGATTTTCTGGAATAAATGTTACCACATGCCTATCTGTTATCAGGGCAAGCATTCTTTATTGGAAATCGAGGAACACACTTAGACAGCATTTGGTCAAAGCTGTCTAAGTAGAACCTCTCTCCCTTATTCCTCCCTTCCAAAAAAGCCCCAGCATCTGGTAAGGGTAGTATAGGCATCTCTTGTTTATCCTAAGTTTTGTAAACATAGAATCATAGAGCTGGATGCTCCAGGTGGGGTCTCACAAGAGTGGAGTAGAGGGGCAGAATCACCTCCTTTGATCTGCTGGCCACACTTCTTTTGATGCAGCCCAGGATACAGTTGGCCTTCTGGGCTGCGATTGCACATCACAACATCCCAATAATTCTGTTTCTCTGGCCAGCTGGTGCAGAAGGACGGTCATTATACCCCTGTAGGTGAAATATTGCCCAGATCGTCCTCATATGGTGCTGGAAAAGAGTAGACACTGCACAAAGCAGCAGTGTTGATGTTTACTGTGGTAGGAACCTGCAGCATCTCTACGAGCTCTTTAAGGGAGCAGCTCCTGTCCCCTATGCTATGTAAAGGTAGCATAGCATAGCGTAGCGTAGAATAGAATAGAATAGAATAGAATAGAATAGAATAGAATAGTTCAGTTGGAAGGGACCTACAATGATCATCTAATCCAACTGCCTGACCAGTTCAGGGCTGACCAAAAATTAAAGCATATTATTAAGGGCATTGTCTGAATGCCTCTTAAACACTGACAGGGATGGGGCATCTATCACCTCTCTAGGAAGCCTATTTCAGTGTTTGACCACCCTCTCAGTAAAGAAATGCTTCCTAATATCCAGCCTAAACCTCCCCTGGTGCAGCTTTGAACCATTCGTACACATCCTGTCACTGGATACCAGGGAGAAGAGATTGGCACCTCCCTCTCCAATTCCCCTCCTCAGGAAGCTGTAGAGAGCAGTGAGATCACCCCTCAACCTCTTTTTCTCCAAACTAGGTAAACCCAAAGTCCTTAGTCTCTCCTCATAGGAAAGTCCTTCCAGCCCTTTCACCAGATTTGTTGTCCTCCTCTGGGTGCATTCAAGTACCTTAAAATCTTTCTTAAATTGTGAGGCCCAGAACTGCACACAGTACTCACAGTGAGGCCACACCATTGCTAAATACAGTGGGATAATCACCTCTTTTAACCAGCTGGTGGTACTGTGTTTGGTGCACCCCGGGATGTGGTTTGCCCTCTTGGCTGCCAGGGCACACTGCTGACTCCTATTGAACCTGCTATCGACCAGCACCCCCAGACCCCTTTCTGCAGGGCTGCTCTCCAGCCGCTTCTCTCCGAAATTATACCTGTGCCCAGTGTTACTCTGTCCCAGGTGCAGAATCTGGCATTTGGACTTCTCAAATTTCATTCCGTTGATGATTGCCCAGTGTTCCAGTCTATCTAGATACCTCTGCAAGGCCTTTTGTCGCTCGAGAGACAAACCTCCCAGTTTGGTATCATCTACAAACTTGCTAATGGTGCCTTCAACTCCTGCATCCAGATCACTGATAAAAATATTGAACTGGCCCTAGAATTGAGCTCTGAGGTACACCACTGGTGACTGGTCACCAGCAGATGTAGCCCCATTCACTACAACCCTTTGAGATCTGCCCTTCAGCCAGTTCTTCACACAGCACGCTCTGTACCTGCTCATCTCACAGCTGGACAACTTGTACAGAAGGATGCTGTAAGGGACAGTATCAAAAGCATTACTAAAATAAAAAAAAACCTTCATCCACTGCCTTCCCTTCATTCACTAGGTAAGTGATCTTATCAAAAAAGAATATCAAACAGGACTTTCCCTTTGTGAACCCATGTTGACTGTGCCTGATGATTGCATTGTTCTTTAAACGCTTTTCAATAGCACCCAGTATGATCCTCTCCAGAATTTTTTCAGGAACTGAGGTTATACTAACAGGTCTGTAGTTTCCTGGGTCTTCCCTCATGCTTTTCTTGTAAATTGGAATAACATTGGCTAGCTTCCAGGCAGCAGGAACCTCCCCAGACTCTCAAGAACTTTGGTAGATGAACAAGAGGGGCTCTGCTGTAGCATCCGCTTGCTCTTTCAGTACTCTGGGATGAATCCCCTCAGCCCTCATGGACTTATGAGCATTCAGCTGATACAGCTGGTCCCTTACAAATTCAGTGTCCACAAAGGGAAAATCACTGTTCTTGCACTCATGGTCCTCCAACTCAGAAGACTAGGCAGCACAAGGTCTATCAGTAGTATTAAAAACTGAGGCAAAAAAGCATTGAATGACTCTGCTTTTTCTTCATCCCTGTAAGTCAGGTGACCATCATCAACAAGTATTGGTCTAATGTTTTCTTGAGGCCTCCTCTTGCTATTAACGTACTTAAAAAAGCCCTTCTTGTTGTCTGATACAACACTAGCCAGTGTCAATTCTAATTGAGCTTTGGCCTTTTATGTCTTCTCCCTGCATATACGAACCGCAGTTCTGTAATCTTTCTTCAAAGCCTGACCTTGCTTCCAGAGATCATACCATTTCTTTTTCCTCTTGAGCTCCAGAAGGAGTTCCCTGTTCAGCCAAGCTGGTTGTCTGTCCCGCTTGCTTGACTTACGACACAGTGGAATTGCCTGCTCCGGTGCTTTTAAAAGGTGGTTCTTAGAACCTGACCATCACTTGTGGACTCCCAAGCCCTCCAAAGCAGATTCCCAGAGGACACTGCTAAGTAGCTCCCTGAATAGCTTAATGTTTGCTACTCTGCTGTCCTTTTTTCTCATTACTCTGAAAATTTTAAATTTAATAATTTCATGATCACTGTGGCCAAGAGAGCCACCTACTATCACATCTCCCACGAGTCCTTCTCTATTTACACATAACAAGTCTAGGAGGGCATCTTTCCTAGTTAGCTCAATGAGTACTTGTAGATAGGTCAGTGGTAAGGCAATATGGGTCTGAAGTAACTGTCTTCTGGAGAACAGAACACACCTTCTAGTCATACTAGTGAAGTTGTATCCCTATTGCCAGATGCTGTAGGGTCTCCTATTCATTTTCTTTGTCCATGAGGAATGTATGGTTCTTGATTCTACTGCTAGTGAGACACTGCTTTTTCATTTTCAGAAAGTACCTTTAGGAAACTGGTCAACAAGCAGCCTGCTGGACTTCAACAAATACAACCTTTCAGAGAAGATGGAGCAGGCTAGCTTCCTTCAAGTTGTGGACAGGTGAGTGAACAGCATATTAGAGCGACACTGTGGATGATAATCTCAAAGAGCTCCTTAAGTCATGTCAAGATATAATAAAATGTTCTGTCGCTAAAAAGCCTATACAAGTTGCTTTTGAGGAAGAGCTAAATTGTTTTGCTATCTGGGTTAGCCTGCTTCTCCACACAAGACTTTTTCTAACCCTATATGCAACTACATGTGTTTTCAACTAAGCTTGTTTTATATTTATTTTTTACCACAATAATATCTCTCATGAGCAACTTTTAACTTTCCCACATTCAGGCAGACGAAGACTTTGGCAGCGTCCCCTGAAGGGCAGGCTAAAAAGACAGATGTTTCCCCTGTTGCACTGGACCTACAAAACTCATACCATGCTTTAACTGAGCCAGAGCATGCCCCAGTTGTCTGCTCAAGTCAGATTGTTGGTCGTTTCTTTCCCATTTCAAGGAGAAACAGTGTTGATGCAAGTATTGCTTCCCAGACAGCAATTCATTGCTTTGCTTTCAATGGTCCATACTTGTACAGCCCAGTGATGTCCTCCCAGCCTGATATGCATCAGACCCTGGAAGCAGACCCAGTGGGAGTCCGTGAGAAATCAGTCTCCCTTCAGTATGTGACCCTCCCAAAGGAAGACTGTCCCCAGGCTCCACTGAGGCAAGAACAGCCAGGAGCAGGTCCTTCACAGCCCTTCCAGCTCCCAGATCAGAAGGAAGTGACGCAACACCTAGACGATGAGAAAGAAGTCTCACTGGCCCCACCAGCCTGTGGGAAAGGCACGAACGTGAGAACAGAAGAGCGGAAATCTCCAAAGGCTCTTAGCTGTATCAGGTCTCCTCAGCAGTGCCCCTTGGAGTACATCACCACAGAGAGCCTGTTACTGCCATCAGCCAGCGACTCCAACCATCCACCACTTGTCAATGCTGGGGAGTCACCTTGTGACTCACAGGAGCCCCAGCCCCCCAGCGACCACTCTTGCCATGAGTTTTCTCCTGGGAAAACTGGTGTCATGGTCCCAGTTTCAGGTCAAGCACCAACCTCTTCTCCTGAATTGCACCTGGATACATTTGGAGACTATCTTACTGTCCCTTTAGGTCTCCATGGGCATTCAGAACCCACAAAGATTTCTTTGCCTGTCTTACAGACGGGAAATGATCCTCTTAGAAAGCAGCCTTTGTCAGAGGGTAACTTGGTGGTATTAAACCCTGACAGCACTGAGCCAATTTTCCTTTGCCAGGTTGGTGACTATTGCTTCCACAGCCTAAAATCCAGTGTGAAGATGGATATTAGTCAGGAAGACCATGAAGTCAAGAAACCTTCTGATGGCGAGACAACACCTGGGAAGCCTGTATCTGATGACGAAGCCATCACTGGCAAGGAAAAGGATGTATCAAAAATGCAGGCTATTCAGCTTTTCAAAAACCTGAAATCAGATGATTACTTTTCCTGGCAGCAGTCTTTGAGGATCACAGAAATCCGTTAAATGGGCAAATATTAATGAATACCAAAGTTACAGGTAACTGAATGAGGTTGAACTGCCTGAAGAAAATGAACCCTCAAACCTAGGAACAAATAAACGCCAGTTCCCTTTTCCAGCTTCCAGTCCAACATGTTGAAAGACTTGCAGTGACTCAATATCCTTCTCAATGGCCTTCACAGATTTCGCATGAAAGACATTCCAAACATTGCCCTTTGCTGTTTTTCAAACTTTTTGGCTTATCCACAATGAACAGTTTAGACCCCTCATGGTCCTGTGTCAGATCACAGTCATTTTGCAATAATACTCGATTGCTTGAGGCAAAACTTGTGGCAGGAAATGCAGACTTAACAGCATGAAATGCTATCAGAAGAAGACAGGCTTGTAAACCTTGGAGAGAAAACTTATATTCTTAAGAGCAATTTTGTTGAACATCTGCGCATGTGTAAAATAGATCAAAGAGTCACCAAGGAGCTTTCGTATCTCTACCTTTCCACTACTGGCATGAAATATGTATTGTCTAAGGTGAAAAAAAACCCCATACAGTAATAGAAGTTTAAATAAAAAAATGAGAAAAGCATGTTGAAGTCCAGGAAACTTTTCTTAATGTTAAGGTGCAGTGTATCACAGTGTATTCTATTGGTAAAAAGGAAACATTACTGGGATATATAAACTAGGCTGTAGGGAGCCATGGGGAAGAAGATATATTACTGAACGGAAACCCAAGGACTCGTAAGGTACAGAGAGAGGAAGGGAGTGGGGCAGGTAACAGAAAATGACAGGCAAGAAACATGAAGGTGCACAAGCCTGTATCTGCTGGGGTTTTTCTATTTCTAAGTGTTAAAGTACTATCTGAATTTCTTTTAAGTTCATTGGCTGTTTATGCATGATATAATGAGTCTTAACTATGTAATTTATTCTTAGTGGCTTTTTTTTTTCCGTGTAATAAACTGTTTTGAGAAAGAGGAACCATTTTTCCCCATTTCTGCTGTACAGAGAGTGGTGCAAGGTAAGAGCATTTGTTCAGAGCTGCCACTCTGTGATCAGTAAAAGGCTTTGGTTTCAGACCTGAAGGTGGGCTTGCATTCCAAAAAAAATGTTTCTTTTTTCAAATATAAGATTTGTACTAACAAAAAATATTATTTCTTCCTATAAATCTTTCCTTTCCTTTCCTTTCCTTTCCTTTCCTTTCCTTTCCTTTCCTTTCCTTTCCTTTCCTTTCCTTTCCTTTCCTTTCCTTTCCTTTCCTTTCCTTTCCTTTCCTTTCCTTTCCTTTCCTTTCCTTTCCTTTCCTTTCCTTTCCTTGAGCATTGCAGTTACAATAACATTACTATTAGCTCATCTGATCAGGCCTCAGAAAATTCTGTGGGTTCAGCTATGTCACCTGTGAGGTAGGATGTTTTCTCCTGACTTTGCTATATCTGACAGAGATAACGAGAAGGAGGTTTGTGTTTGTGCCAGCTGATTCCTCCTGCTGGGTTAATGGGACAGTGCTGATTCAGAAAATGAATTGAAATGCATTGTTTTTTCAGAATTTAAATCCTTATAAATACCATTTTAAATCTGAAAGGTGTGCAAATTCAATTTGGTGTTCTTGACAGCAAAAGCCAGGCAGTTGCAGCTGCTGATAGAGAATATTAATGAACGCTTTAAAAGATTTTCAATTTAGTCCTTTCCTAATCAATGCATTTTTTTGTTAGTCTCTTCTTTGGCCTTTTAGAGTAGCACAAACAATTTCTTCCAGGCTGTATGATTGTCCTCTATCTAGGCGTGTACTAAAAGGACATGTTCAAATTGATATGCAAATTTGGTATCTGGATTCACATCTTAGATATGCACCACCTCACTGGGCCTTGAATTGCTGTGGTTTTAATAACTGTTGTGGTTTAGGCCGAATTGGCTACTGGGGATGTGGGGCACCCCAGATGGGACCGACAGATGCTCCCCTCTACCCCTCTTCAAAGAGAGAGGTAGAGGAGGGAAAAAGAGACTTATGAGTCTAGAAGGAACTAAAATACTTTAATGGAATATTAATAATAAAGTAAAAAGAAAATAATGAAATATATACAAAACCGTATCAAGCTCCCAGGATGATGATCACACCACCAGCTGGCACTGGGGAAGTCCCAGACTGGACTCAGTGATGGATGGGAACTGGATTCCGGACCTGGACTCAGGATCGGGATCAAAGGCAGATGAACAGAGTCCTCAGACACCAGCCATTGAAGAAAAAGGGCTGACGCTTTGATCCCTCAGCTTTTATACTGAGCATGAGTCAGATGGGATGGAATACCCTGTTGGTAAGTTTTGGGTCACCTGTCCTGTCCGGTCCTCCCCACAGGTGGGACCCCTTTACGCTTTTCTGCTTCTGACCCTTCAACGGGGCAAATAACAAAGTTATCCGGCCTTGGGTGTTACAGCAATAAGTGTAAGCAAAAGCCTCTCTTCGTACCATTCCTGGGCATCAACTATAAACGTAGATCTTAGCACTCTGAGAGTGAACAGTGTCTGCACAACATGCTGTTAATTTCAGTAGTTAGAAGAGGCCCAGCTAAGAAGCAAAGTTACTGAACAAAATTGGTCCTGTTTTACCTCAAACCAGGACAATAACCAAGAAGAACAGTGAGTTGGAGAACTTTTATTCAGTGCAGTGACTTTTGTATGAAGCTCATTTGCATTGTGATCGGTACTGTAAGAGCTATCTGTTCCTCCTGTCCTTCTGCACTTCACCAGGCATTTGCAGAGGCTGCTTTTGGAGACAGGATTTATCGATACAAGAACATTTGATATGATCCCACAGAGCAGATATGACCTGAAGATCACTTCAGGAGCCTGGAACTTGCAGAGTAACATGCCATTGTCAGGCTAAGGGAGCTAAACAGTGGTTTTCTTTTGCGACTATAACAATTGTTTTAGGGCAGAACGAGTTTCTGCACTAGGGACTCACTGTTCAATATCCACCTAAGCATCATTAAATAAAATACATAATGAACATGGGAAGCAGGGGTCACAACCTGTGGCTCTGCTGTGCCAGAGGAATCCACTTCTTAATGGCTTACAGAACCAAAGCTTCCATAAACTTCGTTTGTTGCTGATCCTATGAATCTTCCATTCTCTTCTGCATGAAGTCCAGCTGCAGTGGGGGTGGTAAAAAGCATTTTACAACCCTGTAACCTGGTGATTCAAGACTTAGGAGCTGTTGTGAGTCCCAGGTCTTCAACTTCCTGATCATTAACTTGAGCCACAAAGTTGCTGTGCAAAAGGAGGTTGCTGCTACCTTCCCCAGTGCTAAGTACTGATATGCAGGAGTGAAATCATCATTGTGATGATTCAGGAGCCAGTTATGACATGGTCCTCTCTGTAGGGCTTCCCACTAAGTAGTTCCAGCCCCTCAGGCTGTATATCTGAGTGATGATTCACCAATGTTTCCTATATAGTAAAAAAAGGAGAGGTAGGCATCTCAATTAATACTGTAAATTACATTTTACAACTCTATTTACATTGAATATACAGTTATGAAATCATTGCAACCCTTTCCTTACTGTATGCTCAAACATCCAAGATTCTGCCTGTGTTTTAACAGCAGGCATTTTTCCTACGTTGCTCTGAAGTAATCAGTTTATTATTCCCTTATCATGATCTTCCTCAACCAGAAATATATTACCTAAATTTGCATGAGATTAGGGTAGTAAGTATATTGTGACCTTAATAGTTCTAATTAAGATCCATGCTGAAATAGCCTGTTGTTCTGTTTCTGCTAACCTGGGGGTTGTCTTTTATGTAAGGGAGGAAAATGAGGCTGAATGGTTTGCTAGAAAAGGAAGCTTGCAGTGGAAAGCCCTCCAAGGCCTCAAGGAACAATAGCTGGAAAATTTCAGAGAATGCTGTATCTCCGCAGGGTAACGGAAAACAATCCCAACCCATCCTGCCAGTCCCTGTGCAGTTTCTTGTTCATTCAGTCAAACACATTTGTACACACAATCTTATTCCCATACAACTCCCATGAATGATCTCTACCTCTTCTCCTTGGTCCCCACATGCTCCCTCTGCTCTCACTACAGAGCTGAAATTTCCCCGCGTGTCATGTTCTGTATGTGGGGAATAAGTAGCACAATGTCTTCATGCCTGTTTTGGCCCATTTTAAGTCCTTCCAAGTGGCTGCCAGGATTCTGTGTGCTCCAACCTTGATCCTAACAACTCATATTACACAATGGATGTTTCACCATGGTGTTAGGTGGGTGGACCCAGACTCACCTGCAAACTTGCTCAACATGTGCCAGCTTTAGGTCAAAAGCTTTGTAGATTCATTGTGTCATTTCGAGTTTGTTGGTCACAGAGCATATGGTCCTCATTGTTGAAGGCTAATTTGTTTGTCTAGAAAAGTAGGTGTAAAACCATCTGAAACAGCTTTTCAGCCTGGAGAAGAGAAGGCTCCGGGGAGACCTTATTGCGGCCTTCCAGTACCTAAAGGGGGCCTACAGGAGAGCTGGGCAAGGACTTTTTACTAGGGCATGTAGTGATAGGACGAGGGGGAATGGCTTTAAACTGGAAGAGGGCAGGTTTAGATGATTAAACATTAGGAAGAAATTTTTCACTTTGAAGGTGGTGAGGCACTGGAACAGGTTGCCCAGAGAGGTTGTTGAGGCCCCATCCCTGGAGGTGTTCAAGATCAGGCTGGATGTGGCCTTGGGCAACCTGGTCTAGTGGGAGGTGTCCCTGCCTATGGCAGGGGAGTTGGAACTCGATGATCTTCAAGGTCCCTTCCAACCTAAACCATTCTATGATTCTATGATTTTATTCTCTTTTTAAAAATTTTCCAGCTCCTTGTTCACAGCATTCACATACATTGCAAACTTTTGAGATGAATACTTTTGCATCTGCTGTGGCCTTGCAGTGTATTTCTAACCTGTTTGTCCTTCTGCTGCATTTGGAGGTACACAGGATCTTGACGTAAATTTTCAAGTTTATTCATTCACTGCAGATCCGTGATGGATTCATGATGCTGTTTCAGCGTCAAAAGACACCCTTTTCTCCCCTTCTACTTGCAGCAGAGGCTGTAATATAGGAACATAAGACTAACACGTTGGGTCTAAACAGTCATTCCATCTTGTCCAGTATTCTGCCTCTGCCAATATTTGCAGTGGATGCTTAAAGCCAGGGTGTAGTATACATGGAAAAGTATACAGTAAATAATTAAATCCTTAACCAATATGTTTACCTGGCATCTGGCCCAGAGCCTTCCTGAGTTGAAGGTTACATCTAAGCTGTTGTAGATAATATGTACTTAACAGCTCTGGCCTGTAGAGATTCAACTAATCCCTTTCTAAAACCACTTAATTTTTGGCTTCAAAATGTCTGATAGTAAAACTAAAAGAAAAAAAACCCTCAATTTTTTTTAAAAATAAAAACATTCAAACAAAAAAAATGCCCACATTTTCCTTGACTTATTTTGTGCCAGTTGTATAAGTTGCTCCTTTGTTCTTGTTCTAGGAGAATGGATAAACCATCATTCCTTATTCACCATCTCCTGTTTGACATGCTAAAAGCTTCTGTCAAATCATCTCTCAGTTGTTTCTTTTTCCAAGCTGAAGAATTCCATAGTAATTAGTCCCTCTTCCTATAGATCCCCTATTTCTGATAACACTTCTGTACTTTTTCTGTTTCTAGAGAGTATTCTACAGTACTCCTTCAGAGATGAGATGACAAGAACTGAGTATGGTATTCAAGAAACATGTTATTTAGCCAGTCCATGATAATTGGACTCTCCCATTACTATTATTATTTGTCTGCTCTCACAGGTCCTTTGATCTGGTTGTATAGTTAGAATTATTTTTTTGTCACATGAATTTCTATGTATTTATTAACACTGAATTGATTAATTGGCTGGGAGCAGCCCTGCAGAGAAGGGCTTGGAGATAATGGTCGATGAAAAACTAGACTGAGCCAGCAATGTGAGCTTGCAGCCCAGAAAGCCAACTGCATCCTGGGCTGCATCAAAAGAAGCGTGGCCAGCAGGGTGAGGGAGGTTATTCTGCCCCTCTGCTCCACTCTCGTGAGACCCCATCTGGGGTACTGCTTTCAGCTCTGGAATCCTGAGCACAGGTAAGACATGGATCTGCTGCAGCAGGTCCAGAGGGAGGGCCACAAAAATGATCAGAGGAGTGGAGCACCTCTCCTGTGATGTTAGGCTGAGACAGTTGGGGTTGTTCAGCCTGGAGAAGAGAAGGCTCTGGGGAGACCTTATTTCAACCTTTCAATATATAAAAGGGGGCTTGTAAGAAAGACGGAGAAAGACTTCTTACCAAGGCTTGTAGTAACAGGACAAGGGGCAATGGTTTTAAACTGAAAGAGGATAGGTTTAGATTGGATATAAGGAAGAAATTTTTTATAATGAGGCTGGTGAGACATGGAAACTGGTTGCCCAGAGAAGTTGTGGATGCCCCATCATTGGAAGTGTTCAAAGTCAGGTTGGAGGGGACTTTGAGCAAGCTGATCTAGTGAAAGGTGTCACTCCCCATAGCAGGGGTTTGGACCCTTCCAACCCAAACCATTCTATGAATCTATGGTTCTAGGATTCTAATTTTATACCCTTTTTATACCTAATAACTTAGCGTTCTGTCCATTATCATTAGATTGGAGTACCCTAGACAAAATTTTGTCTCAGTCACCCAGATCTCTCATCACTCAGTCTTCCATATAATTTATAATTATGTTGAATTATGGGAGAACTCACTTAAAGCTCTCCTCCAATATGAAACTAACCATTAATTTCTCTCATTTGTTTTTTGTCTTTAATTGACTTTAATCTACATGAGCACCTTCCTTTTATCTCTTAGTTTCTTGGAACCACATTTTTGAGGGACTTCATCAAGCTTTTTAGACACATAGGTATAATACACTAATTGGATAACCCTATATCTGTTTGCTTTCTGGAGTTCTTCCAAGAACTCTACTAGTTTTATGAGGCATGACTACTCTCTACAAAAG
Source organism: Anarhynchus alexandrinus (assembly GCA_008711295.1). Taxonomy (NCBI): domain Eukaryota; kingdom Metazoa; phylum Chordata; class Aves; order Charadriiformes; family Charadriidae; genus Anarhynchus; species Anarhynchus alexandrinus. The sequence goes on from VUYV01000082.1 coordinate 2,646,565, forward strand.
CTATGTTAACTCTTCCCCAGAACATTTCTCTCTATTATTTCTATTTTTCATTACAGTTTGAATCACCTATCCTGTACAAAATCCAGTCTAATTGGTCAGCAGTTCCCTGGATTCTTCTCTGAGTACTCCTCAAAAACTTGCATTTGGTACTTCCTTTTCTCTGATACTGAGGCCTGTTAAAGCCTTTGATTATCTACTACAATTACTTGTTCAGCAATTGAATTTTTAAGTTCCTTTACAGATTTTATTGCAAGAAAGCAATTGAGTGAGAATGTAGGTTATGCAAGGCTTGTAAAGAAAGTAATTATGTTTTATTAAACTGAAAGATCTAACTGGAAAAGGTCATTATAAGTTATAATTTTTTGCTATATGTCTTGCCTCATTTACTTTTTCAGAACATTAAGGCTACAATAACCCTACCTTTATAACGTGGGTAGACTTACAAAAGGCCTAAGTTCACTTTTGAGTTTTTAAATGATTCTTTAAACAGCCTCTTTGACACTGCAAACATTTGAACCTTTCAATAGCTTCTTGGGCTTATTTTTGCAAGTCTTGTTATTTTTGTGTATGCCCTTAAAACATTATTGTAGCAAACTTGTGTCTTTTGTTGTTTCAACTTGTACTAGGTCTTGTATATTATTCAGGACTAAATCAGTTTGTTTCTTTTCTTGTGAGTGCTTTCACAAATAGCTCCAAGAAGAAATCACTCATAGTGGCTAAAAAAGCAGTATCTGTGACTAGATCCATACTAGCAAATAAAATAGACCAATGTCCCTTTCTAGCTGTAGTAGCAATTGACATGGAGCAATCATGGAATATTCATGTGTCCAAGCTTTTCCCCAACAGTAGAAGGTGGCTTCTTCCACATTGCATGTCGAAAACTGTCCCTGGCTTGCTCATTGACATAGACAAAAGCCGTGTCAAAGCGTTGGCTAACAGTTGAGTGGAGTCTATGATCTTATTCCAGAGCTCAAACCTTTGTCTTGTCCTGGTTTAGTCTACCAGTGCAGACATAGCCTCATCAGGGTTCTCTGTGATGTTTGCCTACTCTAGTATGACTGGACTGTCCCATTGTTACTGTTTGTCTGCCCTTCAGCGTCTTTGGTCCTCTCTAACATTTCACTCACCTCTTTTTGGTCAGGTGACTGATAGCATAGCACTAACAGCTCACTGTTCCTTTTTAGCGTGGAATGAAATTCTGCAGCCCTTGAAATTCTGCAGTACAACACAACTGTTGACACATACTCTGTTTGACACTATTCTTTCTTTAGCATTAATGTGTAAATGCAAACTATTCTTCTTTCTTTAGCATTAATGTGTACATGCAAACTATTCTTCTTGTACAAAATGTATATTTATGTATCAGTGTTCCACTGAATATCTTCTTTTCTTCAAACTTCCATAATGCCTATTACATTTGGGTTGTTTGTGTTTTTAAAGGCATTTGCCAATTGTTCTTCCATTTAAACTGTACTTTAAAAGGAAATTATTTTTATAGACATATTTGGGCATTTGTCTTGATTTGGTTGCATAGTTTTATACGCTCTGCTTACCTGTGTTATTGTTTTTCTTTGTTTTTTTTTCTTACCTTCTATTCTATCCATTTTTCTAAGTCATAGGCTTTCTGTGAGTTCAGACCACACAGATATATCAGTCTGAACAATTTGCTTTCCACACCTGGCATGATTTCCTTGGTTTTCATTTTAACATTGCCTTATAGCATTTTTCATCTTAAATGTCAGTAGCGCTGATTCTGTTTTGATTAGGTGAAACCCATCTTATATAAACTTAATCTGCTTCAAAAATGTACCAGATACTAATAAATATAATCCCCTTTTCCCTACACAGTTTAATCAATCATGCGCTGAGCCTCTGCTATCTGACACAGTGTATAAAACCGGGACCAGTGAAGAATGGGACTATGTAGGATTGCATTTTTAGCCTCTCACCTGCTGTTTCTTTGTTGGTGGTGTGCATATGGGCTGTAACCATTGGGTCTGTCTTAGCACTTTCTAAGAGAATGTCCAGATTCCTCGTGGTATGTGCCATCTTTTCAAGTGCATGCATCTTTTCTAGTAAAATGTTTGTCCATGTTTTTATTTACTTGCTCATGATCTTAATTTTATTATAAATGAAGGAAATATTTTCCTTTTTCTGCTCCTGAAGGGAGCCCATCCTACCTAAGACACCTATAAGCCTTTGCTGCACATGCTACCTGTTGAGAAACTCATGACACAGTGTTGGCTATCGTTCATGTCACCCAGGACCACTTTTTGGGAGGTGACCTCCTCCTGGAGGTGAAGACTAGATCCAGCAGATGAGGTCCTCTTGGCCCACCCAGGGATACCGGGCTACTGTAATATCAATCTGTGACATCACATGCCAGACAGAAATTCCACTGAGTGCAAGAGAGGCTGCGGATGGCCTATACAGATATGACAAGGTCCACACAGTGTCTAAAGTACTATTTGGCTTCATCCTCATGTCCTGTCTTGGAGCTGAAAGGCTTGGCTTGTCCATCCATTCAGTCAAGTTACATCTCACTTTGGGATAAAAGATTTTAACTGATTAACAAATGGCCTTTTGGTGTCTTGTCAATTCATGATTCTGTGTTTCCTGAAAGGATTAATTAAAGTCTTTCTGGTCAAACAGCTCATCCCAGTAGTCCTGAAGAAATTACCACTGAATTTATGGCAATCTGCTCACTGTTTTTTTATATATATCTGTGAAAGTGGCTTTCACTAAGGCTCAGCAATCAGAGCAGGAGAAATTCAGGGTTTTAGACTCATCTCCCATACCTGGCCTTTTTGCCAGAAGAGTTTTTTTGAACCTCTACCCTAAGTTGCTGCTAAAGGTTGTTACTGGATTTCACTTTAGATAGGGAATTAACGTGCTAGTTAACTCCCTTTGTGAGGCCTTTAGAAATAAAGACTTCAAGTCACAGCCTGATTATCTAGACGAAGGTTCCTCTCAGCTTTCTGAAGCCAAAGCTCTTCAGGCCTTTGTAGCATAGGTATGTCTTGGCACGGTGATTTCTCTGCAAACTAATAAGGTAACTGCCGGTGTCAGACCCTGCTATGAGACTAGTCTGGTGAATTTGCTATCACTGATGCGGTCACACTCCACGCAAGCTCAAGCTACCGTAGCAGCTTCGCTGAAGAGGCATGCCTCAGTCCCATCCAAGGGAACTTCAATCTCACGTTCACCAAGCGTTGCTCTGTTCCAGAAGCACTCCATCTGATAGGTAGATCCTTCGTGCCTAGGGATGCCAAAACCTAATTGGAGTAAATTAAGTGAGAGGAGTAACAGAGTCCTGCTTGGAATCACACACAGTGTGAGTGTGCTTAACAAGCATGAAAAGAACAAAAAGCAATTACTGATGAATGACTGAAGTTTCAAGAGACATAGTGTATGGGTATTCACTACCAGTTCTCATTTTTCTCCACTGAGACCTCTGCATGGAAGTGGGATAATTTTTCTGCCTGTTAAGAAGAAACCAAAGGGATAAACATACACCACTTTTTTATCTGTGAAAGAAGCATGAAGAGGAGGAGAGTGCATCTGTGCCCTTTGGGAACTGTGAAGACGAAAAGTCTCCATTCTCAAGCGCATGTCCATACACTGTGTGCAACGTTCACTTTTACAGCATATCCTCAAAGGTATTGCCAAGTAGCTTTCCCTTCTTCTTCCTCTCTTTAGCTTACTCTGCTTTTCTTTTAGCTCTTTAAAATTTTCTCTAATGCACTTCCAGCTGCTACTGATTCATAAGAAATTGTGTATGCTGTGGAGGATATAATCCAAAGTTGCCCGGACTCTGGTACTTTCAATTGATAAAGGTACTGCCCAAAACTATAGCAGTCTTTGCACAGAGACTGCAGTCTAGGTTAGAGAAAGCAGTAAGAAACTTCACTGCCTCTCACTTCATTAGATGTCACCGCTCCTTTTCCTTTTTTTCCTGAGATTAAAAAGAAGATCTAAATATGTGTTAAATTACACTGTCTCCATTTGAGCGTATTTTTCTTATTTCTACTGATGCAGAGTGATATTATCACTTAAATTAAGATATGTAATCAGAGCGTGGCTTGAATTTTAATCCTGTAACAGTGTGGGTTTGGTTTAAGTAGAATCCACACTTCTAGTGCTACTATTTGGATGGAGACAGTTTTATACAGGTCAGGCTTAGCAACAGCAATGTGTCTTTAAGACAACATTCACAATGTAAACTAATGTTTTATTTAATGACCATTTAACTTTATGGCAGTGAATTTTCCTTTCAGAAAACATTGCACACAAGGAGAACGATGATTTAAAGGACAGGTTTTGAGTGCAGATCAACAGAAAAGAGAACAAACAGCAAAGTTCAGCCTCTGTTAAGAGATCGTTACTTCTTATTTGCAGAAAAATTAGTCACGTTTCTTGGAAATTGTTTAAGTGAAATAGAAGAGTGTAAAGTACTTCCTTTCCTCTTCCTGTTAATTGTATGACATCTGATTAGGAACCTAGTTGCTGGACCTATGCTATAAACAGGAAGGTCAGAGAGGACAAATCAAACATGCTTCTGGTGCTGCAGACAGAAAGGGGAATAGAGCACAGGGTCATTTGAAGGGGTAGGGCTGTGGGTCTCCCACCGGCAGTTGCATTTGCACTGACTCCATGTGAATGATAAATGAGAAAGTCAAACAACCACTTGCTGTGAAGCACCTGCCCTGAAGGCCACTCAGCGTTCAGGTAAGGCAAACATGTTGTTACCGTGGGGAAGGACTTGGCAAGGAGCCCCCGTCCTCAAACAAACAAGGACTTAAAAGCCCTGTGAATCAGATCTTAAAGTGAAGAAATAGGAGGACTGGATCTCTCAGTTCACCAGAAGTACATTTTTGTGAGGAGTAGGAGTGGTAAGAGAGGCAAGGAAATGTTTCTTTTTGGACAGGTTCATGATTCAATGGAACAGCAGGATGTACTCCGTACGGATCAGATGGGTCAATCAACATGGATAATTAATTCCTTCTCATAACTTAGGGGTTATTTCTTAGTCTCAAGTTGAAGAAAGGAGGTGGAAAGTCCTATCGTTATTTCCAAACAGCAATCTTTGTCTTTGTCCTCTGATGAAGAGGCAAAAAGTTTTCCCCTTAATAGATTATCTTCATATGAAGCTACTCTGAGAGATCACGTCAGTGTTGATGGAAGAGGTGGTTTGGGGCCAACAGAAGGCCCAAGGCTTTCCGAGCTAACCACACGAGTTTTGCTTTCAGCTACAGCTGGTGACAACAGAGGAAGAATGGTGGCTGTTGAGCATGCACTAGAGGAAGAACAACCAGTGGTGCAGGGATTTGTTGCCTGACATAAGACCATGCTCATGTGCAAAGGTGTGAAGATGAGAGAGCTCATCAGTCTTCTTCTGGCTCCGTGCTTGGTTTTGGGGCTTAGATCTATTCAAGGTGAGTTTCAGACTCCCTACCTCTATTTTTTTCTCCTTTGTTTTCTATTATTGTTCCTTTTCTCTTAGCCTGATATTTCTCCATCCTCCCTTTATTTTCTACTTTCATCTTGGTGACAGAAACAGAAGCACACTCTGTGAGTGTACACATATGTAATTACCAGGGCTATACCAAACACTCTAGATGTATGCCAGTGGGAGAGTTGTGAATGGTATTTAGGCAAGACCCCAAACTTCATGGACTAGAAGCCTGTTAATGTATTTACTAACCTGTTGGAGAGGGTCCAGAGGAGGGCCACAAAAATGATCAGAGGAATCAGGTCTCTCCTATGAGTACAGGCTGAGAGAGTTGGGGTTATTCAGCCTGGAGAAGAGAAGGCTCTGGGGAGACCTTATTGTGGCCTTTCAGTACCTAAAGGGGGCCTACAGGAAAGATGAGGACAAGCATTGTAGCAGGGCCTGTTGTGATAGGACAAGGGGTAATGGTTTTAAACTAAAAGAGAGTAGATTTAGACTAGGTATTAGAAAGAATTTTTTTTGCAATGAGGGTGGTGAAACACTGGCAAAGGTTGCCCAAAGCGGTGGTAGACTCCTCATCTCTAGAAACACTAAAGATCAGGTTGGACAGGGCCCTAAGTAACTGGATCTAGTTGAAGATGTCCCTGCTCGTTGCAGGTTGGTTGGAATAGATGAGCTTTAAGTGTCCCTTCCAACCCAACTATTCTATGATTCTATATTCCCAGCAGGTCTCATCGCCCAGCTCCTCACTTCTCTGTCTCTGCTTCTCCAGCACAGTACCAAAGCTTGTGTTCATTTTAGAATTAGATATCAGGAAGAAATTCTTTACTCTGAGGGTGGTGAGGCACTGGAACAGGGTGCCAGAGAAGTTGTGGATGCCCCATCCCTGGAAGTGTTCAAGGCCAGGTTGGAGGGGACTTTGAGCAACCTGGTCTAGTGGAAGATGTCTAGTGGGGGATTGGAACCAGATGATCTTTAAGGCCCCTTCCAACTCTAACCATTCTATGATTCTATGATTTCCCACTACCTGCATTAGCCCCACGACAAGCCCCATCCGTCTTCTCACTGCTTCCTCTTTTCAGAGACCATCCCAATGCAGACCCTACAGTGTTACAATGACTACGTCTCTCTTACAACTTGCACATGGATGGAGTGTTCAGAGGCTCATGAATTCCTGAATGTGACTCTGAACTTTAGCAACAGCTGTGAAATGTAAGTGTGGCTGGTGTTCTGTGAAGGGTCTAAAGGGGCTTGACTCCTGAACTTAAGAGATGGAGCTGGGTGAAAGGACAGCGGGCCGGGCTTGCAGCCAGCATAGTGTCCAGCTTGCAGACACCAGTGTTGTGTCCAGGCTGGCCAGAAAGTTGGATCTGTATAGGATGAGGAAGAACAGGAAGGAGAACACGCTAATCAAGTTGTTTTCATTATCTTTTCAATCGCTCTCCCCTGCTTTTACTGTGATACCTCCCCCCCCCCCAAAAATATGGCAGGACATGTTAATTATTGCACCCAAGTGGAGAAGGATGTGTTACACTAGATGCAGTGGTGATAATAACTAATCAGAATAGCTAAGAAATTGTCTTCTTCCTCATGCCAGTAAGAGCATAGCTATGTTGAAATAAATTCTGCAAAACAAACTGTGAGAAAAACAGAAGTTGTATGTGTTTGTTTGACTCATTGGGTTTCCTCTCAGAGATATTAGGCTATGTCTTGCACTATCTTTTTGCTACTTCTGCTTCCTTTCAAGAACAGTCAAACTGGAGAGTATGAGGGAGAGGAAGGGGCAGAGAAGAAGAAAGAGATAGGGGACAGAGAAAAAGAATAATAGTAGAAGCAGGAGATGGAGGGGTAAACAGCAGAGAGATTGGAAGGTGAGAAGAAAACATGTGAAATAAGAGTAGGAAGAAGTTATCTTGGTTTTATTTTTGAGACACAGCTGTAGGATTCATTCATGAGCTGACCTGACAGCTGTTGAAGTCAATGGAGAAGGTGCTACTTACAGTCCCTAGAGTATTGAATCACATTCCAAACATTAGTACTTTGCTGTGGATTGAGAACTGTTACTGTGGCACAAAGGACTCCATAGGTCTGTGTGGAAATAACATTTTTGTGTAGGAGGACTGCAGTCCCATAGTCCTCACTAAACTTCTGTCCCAACTGCTTGCTGCATTTCTTTGGCTGACTTTCTTTGAATTCTCTAGTGTAAGCATAGCATAACATCCACAAATACACATGTAAATTGCCAATCCTATTGTTATGGAAGCAACAAGCTTTGCTTGCTAAGGGAAGGTGAGCTAGGAGCTGAGGTTGACAGCAAGGCATTGACCTCATTGACAATGGCATAATGCCACAGTAACAAGAAAAGCAGAACAGTGAGAGTGACCAGGATCAGCCAGGGAGGATGCCAGGGGGATGGGAGCAGTCTTTTTTCAGTGGTGCCCATTGACAGGACGAGGGGTAATGGGCACAAGCTTGAACATAGGAAGTTCCATCTTAACATGAGGAGGAACTTCTTTACCTTGAGGGTAGTGGAGCACCGGAACAGGCTGCCCAGAGAGGTTGTGGAGTCTCCCACTCTGGAGACATTCAAAACCCGCCTGGACGCTGTCCTGTGCAACCTGTTGTAGGTGACCCTGCTCTGGCGGGGGGGTTGGACTAGATGATCTCCAGAGGTCCCTTCCAACCCCGACTATTCTGTGATACTGTGATTCTGTGATTCCCCAAGGAAGTCCCTGTGCAGTAGCCAGGCTTAAGGTCAAGCTAGGAAGTCAGTTCCACGGATCACAATCAACAACGTGTATCACCAGGTACAGATATGGCCGTGTCATAGCTCAGGCAAGGACCAAAGGCAAGGGCCTGAAATTAAAAGCAGCTTCTGAGTGAAGGTGGGGAAGCCCTCAGTCAGGCTGATTCCATCTTAGACAGCCTGGAGCATGGGTAGCCAAACCCCTTGTGGGGGAAAATGTGAAAGAGGTTGTGTTCAGGGGCCAGACACCTAAAAAGATGAGTGCGTCTACCACTGTGAGTGCATCTTCCTTTGAGGAAAGGAAGAGAGAATAAAGCAGAGGGGCTTGATATTAGAGAATTTATTCATGTCACTTAGTGAACTACAGGAGTACGCCAACATAATGCAGTGATAAACGCTGATTTAGAAATAGAATAAAATAGCTTTTGGGGAAGGTTTCAAAAACCACATTTTGGGCCATCTGGCAGCTTCCTATTCAGATAGTCATGCTTTTTTTTCTGTGCAACCAGGAGCAAAGAAATGACCTGCAGGTCCCACACAGGTGAAAACCACACTGACTGTCAGAACTTTACAATGCACTGGGTGTGCCACATCCATGCATATGATCAAGAAAACTACACCTTCAAATTTGACCCGACACTGCAGGCAGAGCTAAATGTCTACTTGTTTCAGAATGGTAAATATGAACCACTAAGTCTTGTCTCTATTCTTGAGTATTTAAAAGATTATCAGATTAATGTATTGAATACCTTAAAAGGTACTTAGGTTAGCCCTTAATCTGAAATGTAAGCAAGAGTGAAGTTAAACAGCTATAAGGCCATACTACAACCTTCAAACTCAGTGCATTCAGGATAGACAAAATTGAGTCTCCCTTCAGTGACTACAATGGAAAAAAATAGGGGTAGACCTGGCAGCTGACCAGTGTCTTGGTTGGGACTGGGGGAAGATAATGCAAAAGCCATCTGTTTCGGCACCATGGTGTACGTGTATTACAGCATATACTTTCACAAAGTCACTATAAAGCTGCACAACTGCACTGCTCTCCCTACTTTCCACTTCTGTTCATGAATATATTTCCCAGGGTGTGTAGAGTTTGCACTTTGCAGTGAAAAAGAATCATGGATTATTTGTAGCAATCCAGGGAAATTGTTAAATATCCAGATTCTACATTCAGAGAACATCAGCTAGGCAATTTCTTCCCCTCTTCATGCCCCTGTCCCCACTGTCTCCTCTCATGCGTTGTACCTTCACCTTCCAGTTCAGACCCTCCCGCCTCAAAACCTCTCAGTCACCTTGGTGAGATCAGGAGACTTCTTGCTGACCTGGAAAGCAGCTGATGGAAGCCAAGGGCTGGGCAACGCCCTGGAGTACGAAGTCACTTACAAGCGGGAGTGGGAGTCCTGGGAGGTAAGAGCGGAGGAGCCGGGCTGTCCTGGNTCGAATGCAAAGATCTGTTCTTCACTGAAAAAAAAGCACTGTGCTTGGGTTTTGAGTTGGAATTGATTGTGCCCTGAATGCCTCCCAGCTGAAATTAAATCACATTCCAACAGGAGCCTGTGGGTCTGTGTCAGAAAATGGCAAAATGCATTTGAAGCTGCTTCCCCTTCCAGAAGGGTGTTTTGTTTGATGTTTTTTAGTTTTTAACAGTCCGTCTCCTTTGCCCTCCTCTCCCCCAATGACAGAAAGCTGCCTCGCTCTTGCTCTCCAACACCACAAGTTGCCATCTCCACCACAAGGACCTTGTCCCGGGGAGCAGCTATGTTGCCCGCGTGCGAGCCAGACCAGGGTGGGCCAGTGGCTTCTCTGGGTCGTACAGCGAGTGGAGCACGGAGGTGTCATGGGAGACCCCTGAAGGTAGCGTGGGACGGAGTGGGGCCGTGCAGGGCTGGAGGCACTGGCCAGACCTTTCCTGTCACTTAGCTTGCTCTCATCTTCTCTGAAGGTGGCCTTCAGCCCAGGAACCTTCGCTGCCTCTTCAATGGTGCAGATCGTCTGAGGTGCAGCTGGGAAGTGAAGAAAGCCATCATCACCTCTGTCCTCTTTGGCTTGTTCTTCAGGGCCACTTCGACATCAGCGTACGTGCTCTGCCCATGGCAGCGTGCCTGCACCTCTCCCGTGGAGTTTCTGCTCTGTCCCATTCCTCCTGACCTCAGCTCAACCTCTTTTTCTCCCCTCAGAGAAGAGGAGTGCTCTCCCGTGCATGAGAAGCGTTTGCCCCATGTCCCGTATGTGGTCCAGAGCTGTGAGATCCTTGTTAGCAACTCCAGCAGTCAGAGCCAGTACCATGTGTCTGTCCGGGCCAAGACGGCGGAGAAATTGATTAAATTCCGTGAGAACAGTGAGTTGCTGTGTTGTGTCTTGCTTCTGGTGTTTGTTTCTTGGAGAGAAGCCTGTGTGGACAAGTGGGGCTGAGGAGAGCAGTGGTGAGGAAAAGTGGGTGGGAAGAGGAAAATTCCAGGTACTCACTCCAAGAGCATTGGAAGTCTCTAAAATGTGGTGGACCAGTACACAAGTTTCAAACATTGCTTTACTGCTTTTCTGTACACGGGGTGTACCATCAAAAGGATGGACTGTGGACTTTATGTTCTTGATCAGAATGTGGCTATTTTTCTGGTAATGGTCGTTTCTTTAGGTTCTTAGTATTTTTTTTTTTTTTCTTAATTTTGGTAGAATAGGCAACAGTTATTGCAGGAGTGTTTTTGGTTCCCACGCAGAAAAAAGCACTCTAGAGATTTTTATTTAACCGTGTACCAAAATAAAATGCATAGAGAGTCTATAATATGAAATGAGATATTGATTACAATCTGCATCAGAAAAGTCAGGCGCAAGTTGAGAATTTTCATTAGAATTTCCAGCTCATAACAGAACTAATTTCTGTTAATGAGGGAATAAGCTCTCCTTGAACGCAGTTTGGTTTTGTTTGATTTTGATATGCAGATAGTTTCACTGATTCAGTTTATTACACAGTCTCATATGAGTGTTGTCAAAGTGAAGTTAACAAAACGTGTAATAGTAGTACAAAACAGGAACGTGATAAGCCAATTATTCTTCCGGAGAAGTCATAGCATGGGAAGGTCGACTGATTCTGATAATTTCTGAAGTTCTGCACTTTTTTAAAAAAGCAGAGGAAGCTGACCCGTCCCAAAGAAGTTGAGGTAAGCACTCCTGCAGTGCTCTTGAAACAGAAAACACTGTGCGCTTGAGTCCACATAAGTGCACTTGGAGGTGAGCATGCTCTGGAGGTAACTTACCAAGAATATCCATAAGAACTGGAAAAAACCCTTGAGCATTAGTGGAGTTTACAAGCATAAGTAGATTATATAGGTGTTAAACAAAGAATTACCATAACGCCACACTTCAGCAAATTTTTAGAAGAAACAAACGAGTATCAAAAGATGAATAAATCAGTTTTAAAACTCCGGATCTTGGAAGAAAGTCTGCATTTAAATTGGTAATAACTGGTGTTGAAGTGACTGGTTTATGTCTTCACTACTCATGGCTAACAAGTTCTCAAGCAAATCACACTCGTGCTGCAAAGACCATATTTACCACCAGGTTGAAAAGTCTCTCAAAAGCCCTTTTGCCCCACGACACAGGACTCTAGTATCCACCAGTCTTGCCACTCGTGCTTCACTCAGTATAATGTTTCTAGTGCTTCCTATGTAAAAAGACACTCTAATTGTCTCCCCACAGCAGCTTTTATCTCCTTGGCAGAACATGCTGTTGATCCATCCATTGATGATCCTGTGCCTATGCTTCTCTTTGAAAGACCACGATAGCACAGCATAACCAACAACTTCCCTAGGAACGGAGTCAGCGAGTGCACATACTGACAAGGCTTTTGTAAAAATTTTATAATATGAAGTCTAGAGGACGCTGACAAGTAACTACCCCTGGAAAAAACACACTTAAGAGCCATGTAGTGTGTCTTTCCTTCCAGGTGTCAGGTCTCTGACAACACAGGTGCTCGGGGTCCCAGAGAATCTGAAGAAGTCAGCAGCCACACAGAAGTCAGGCTGAAATGATTTGGGATATAGCTGCAATCTGTGTAGAAAGGTGGTGATACCTTAAAGAAATACCTAGGATCCAACAGATTATACGTGGCTTTTGCAAGGCTTTGCTTCAAATCACAGACTCATAAAGTCATGCATAGAATGGAGGACATTTAGTCCAGGCTCCTGCTCAGAGCAGATCATTGAGATGGTGTTGTTCAGAGCTGTGTTCAGGTAAGTTTTGAATATTTCCAGGGACAGAGGTTTCACCCCCTCTGTGGGTCCTTGTCCTGGTGTTTGACTAGTCTCACGGTAGTTTCCTCCCCCACCATTATCCTGAGTTGCAACTTGTAGCCGTTGTTTACTGTCCTTTCACTAGGTACCTCTGAGAGGAGTCTGGATCCATCTTCTCTACAGCTTCCTATTAGTTAGTCGAAAACAACAACTAGATACTTCTCAGCCTTTTCTTTTTCAGGCTGAACAAGCCCAGTTCCCTCTGCCTCTCCTCATCCATCATGTGATCCAGCCCACTCTGAACATTTTGGTGGCCCCTGTGGACTGCCCCGGTTCATCAATGCTCTTTTTTTGTACTTGTTAGTACATTTTAAAATGTATCTGAAATTGTCTTAATGCTTCACTTATGATACATGGTTGTTAGATTTGGCTGAGGAAGACAGATATGAAAAGCAGCAACTTTCTCAAGAACTCAGTGAAGTTGGCTGTTACACTTGATTAGTAAGATAATGTCAGGGAAAAGATGCTCTTGTGAAGTGCCAGTTGAAGCACACTTCTCTTGCATCTTTTGCACTTCAGCTATTATTGAACAACTTAGTGTGGAAAAGAGGAACAAAAAATGCATAGGAAGGAAAAGAGTATTCAGGAATGTGGTTGTGTTGATGCCTATTCTCAAAATTGTGTTCCAGTCAAGGTGCTACCCCCAAAAAATATAACAGTGACAATGACAAAAGATCAAGATTATAAGCTGAGATGGATGAAGTATACATTCGATAAACCATTTATAAAACAGAGATATGAAGCTGAATACTGGAAAACCAGCCAAATGCCAAAGGTAGGTGATGTAATGCATGGGATTGTGGGTGTCCTGTGAGCAGTATGGGTGGGAAAGTTATTTCTTCTCTTTCATGTTTTCTTCTTTTTATTCCTCAGTTTTCCATAGACATTAAAAATGATGAGCCTTACTACTGCCTGCAGAACCTGGAGCCATCCACACGTTATACCATAAAAATGAGGGCAAGGGTGAATATGCCAGATTATTTCAAGGGGCCTTGGAGTGAATGGAGCGAGGAGTTCACTTGGGAAACAAAGAGTGGTACATTTCAGTTTGGATTCTCTCCTAGGCTGTAAGGGAGCGGTAGGAAAAGGAGTCTGTTCCTTAGGAAAAGAATCATTTCAGGTGGGGATGTGGCAGGTACAATCGAGCCAAGTTTCCTCCCAGAGTCCTCCTGTTGGCTGGGTCTCTCCTTCTGTTCTCAAAACTGTGGTAGCATGGAGAGAAAAGCTTCATGAAGTCAGTGTTAAGACCAGGGCCTGGAAATGTGTGAGCAAGCTGAGGATAGAGGAGTTTTCACACAGTGGCTTAGAAACAAAAGGTTCTTCCGTTTTCCAAAATGTCTGATAATATTTTTGGCTTCAAGATTTATCAGCAATTTGTGGTGAGTCACTTGATTTTAATGTTCCCAAGAATATATGTACACACACGTGATCTGTGTATCTCAAGCCTGAGGTATACTGAAACTTAAATGCTGTGAGGATTAAATGCGGCCAATGTGAAATCAGATAAATTTATGGATCAGAACAGAGGTAAAGGCATTTATGGATGTATTCAGAAACTATAGCAGGCTGAGCCCTATTGGAGAGGAAAGCTGTCAATGGAAAACAAAATGAATCTGTAAATGAAACAGTAAATCATTTTGGTCAGTAGGCTGTTCAGGCCACACTTGGTCTCTCCCATTTTGGAGGCTTTCCCAACAGTTTGAAGGCCTCATGATCCTGTCCCATGACATGCCACCTACAGTTCCCTGGTCTGCTTGCAGGAAGAGTGACCCAAGTGAAAAACCTGTTACGGGAAGCAGCCACTCTGCAGGTGGATACCGATTTCTCTTTTCTCTGTTTCAGTTCTGCCACCAGTGCTTCTCCCACTGATGCTCCCAGTTCTCATCATCATCTTGTTAATAGCTTCTTATTGCAGCTATAAGTATTTCCTCAGGTAGGCTTGTGTTGTGACGAGGAGATTTAGCAGTGTGTTGGCCATGTGGGTGGCATAAAGGCTGAGGCGCTTCTTATCCCCCATGAGAGAGAGGTCCATGTGGAGATGAGCCTTGGTCTGCAATGGGCAGCCTTGTGTGCGTCTGTGCAAAGGTGCGAGTTGGGTGGTGGCATGCCAGGGCCTTGGTGGTGCCTCGCTGTGCCTGGCAGTGTGGTGTATGGGGCACAGTCTTTTTGGGTTGCAGCCACGCTGAGAAGCGAATCTTGACAACTCTGTGTTGTTGTTACAGGAAGAAGCAAATGTGGGAGGAAAAGATCCCGAACCCTGGCAGGAGTCTCCTGATCCAGAGCTACCAGGGGGTAAGAGGGAACTGTACCTTTAAAGGGTGTTCCTGGAGAAGTACAACATGAAGTTATTTCAGGGTGAAAAGAAGGAAGGGAGGTGTGTGTTGGGATGTCTGGTTGAGGGGGAGGTGCCAACTCAGGGTCTGGACTGTCACTGAACAGACTTCTGTCCTGTCCAGGAGGATTATGGAGACTGGCTCAGCCTCATGAAATCCCTCACTACAGACTTTGGTCTTCTGCCTATTTTCCTACCTTACATCCAGGACCTGAGAGTTAAACAATAAAACCAACTCTCCCTTCTGCTGCATCTCGTCGGTTTTGCCATCCCTTTCCTGCAAAATGCCTCCCAGACTCCTCATCCATGTAATGTGTCATCCCTAGATAGACTTGACCTTTCTCTGTTTCTGGACAGGGTGTTGCCTGACTCTTTTCAGTGCCATCTTCTGTAGTCTTTGCATGATTACCTCCCTGTATACTCCTCTGCAGTCACTGGAGGTTGACTTCGTAGTGTGAGAGCTATATTTCCTTCTACAAGCTATTCTTCCTGGTCATGGACATTTCCCTCCATAAAGGAAAGGAGAGGGCAAAGAAAAGGAAATGTATACTTTGCACAGTCTTATCTTTGGAGGCATTTTTAAAAGTAAGTGGCTTTTTTTTTTGCTTCCTTCTCTCTCCCTCACCCGTTTCCTGATTTCACCCGCAAGGGCCATGCAAATCTTGTGATACATAGAAATTATATCCCAGTAGGTGGATATCACCAAAAAAGGCACTGCATGGAGTATACTTGGAGTTTTATGACAAGAGCGGCTAGGTTCCTTCCTGGAGCTGACTCTTGGGAGTTTCAGTTTCTCACTATCATAATTCCACAGCCTTATCTATCCGTGAGTCTCCCCTGGAACCGCTGGATTTATATTTGATCTCCCATCTCTAACGTCTCTAGCTCCTTAAGGCAACGCTGCTAATCTCCATTCTACAGACAGAGAGCTCATGCTATTTTTGCCACTTAAGCTAAATGACTTCCACCTCATCTCTGGCTCCCTGCAGTGCAAGTCAGTGATGCACAACTCCAGGCAAGAGTGGTCTTTACAAAGATTAGCTTAACAGTTACTTCTCCAGTTGCAACATTTTTAGCTTTCCACCCCTGTCTTCTCCATCAGCCTGACTCTCTACCTTGTAAGTCCTTTTGTCCCATTTTGTATTTTCACCTTAAGTGGGGTGTCTGGTCTTAGCATTGCTTGTGAGGGTGCTGCATGTGGTGGGCTGTTGTGGTCCTCAGCTAACTGTTCATTTGGCACTCAGTGTTTCTCAGCCTTTTAGTCCGCAAGCAATGTCTCTTAGGCATGCATCCTGTCAGCAGTTGATATAGGGGAAGTGTGATACACCAGACTTCTTTCTATGATGCATATCTGCGTGTTTTGCAGGCTCTGTAAATCCCCCTTGCAGATCAGTCGTCGTTCTAAAACTCCTTCTGATTAATTTGGCTGTCGACAGACTTCATCCACTTCCTTCTCTGTCCACGCACAATAATCAACACCAGTATGAGGCCATCCACCACTCTAAAAAGCATCACAGTAGCTTTGTTACCCATCTTATACCCAGCTCTCCATCCACAAGTGCTCTCTGTTCTTAGTCTCGTGGTTTTGAGAGCTTTCCTTCCTGTAGCACATTCCCTTACCCTAAACTTTGCAAACATCCCAGCAATTCTGTTTCTCTGGTCAGTCAGCACAGGACAGTCATTTTAGCTCTACGGGTGAAACGTTGCCCAGAGTGTCCTCATATGCTGCTGAATCAGAGTAGGCATTGCACAAAACAGCAGCTTTGAAGTTTATTGTGACGGGAACCTGCCACTGCAGAAGCCCCTGACTCCTATGTTGCATAAAGATAGATAATGTGGAAGTGAAGGAATGGTCTTCTGGAGGACAGGACATACTTTGTAGCCACAGTGGGAGGTGTCCCTGCCTATGGCAGGGGGGGTTGGAACTCGATGATCTTCAAGGTCCTTTCCAACCTAAACCATTCTATGATTCTATGATTGCTTCCACATTACCATCCATTGTGACTGGAAGATTGAAGAGAAATGGATCTCAGCTTGTTCTGACTAGAGAATGAAGGTTGAAATGTGAAGAGATCTGCAGATTGGAGCAAGGACGAAGGAGCGAAAAGCTGACAGTTGTTAGAACATATCAAAGTGGTACGAAGGTGCCATGAATACATTCAGACTGGGAGTTTTTTAAACCGGCATCAATCTATTAAATATTGCCTGTAGCAATATTACTACTGTGTTTTGTCCCAAGGTTGTTGGGACAAAAGTTATTTAGAAAAGATTATTTCTAAAACATAGGTTGATAAACCAGTAAAACTAATTCTGCAATGTGAATGCCTGGAAGCTCATTCTTGCACTGCCTATCACAAATGTGCTACCAGCGTTTTTGTGCCCATGGCCCCCGGCTCCTCCTGGCCTTAATGTGATCTCTCTTTCCTCACAAGTGTCACGATCTTAATTTTCTTTTTTCAGGAATTTGTCAGCAAACAGCCAGCCAGCCAAGTGGACTTCAATGGGCAGAACACTTCTGAGGAGGTGGAGCAGGTTAACTGCCTTCAAGTGCTGGAAGGGTAAGTAAGCAGCCCACTCCTGACTCCTTTCTTGAAAGCTTCTTTACTAATCATGGAGTAAAAGCAGGCTGCACATAGATATCACCCATTGCCATGGGGACGACAAAGAATTTTCACCTGGATATTTCCTAAGTTTGTGTACACCTTCCAGGCATCTACGGCACTTGTAATGAATTGCTGCAGCTGCAGACCTTGACTTCCCTGGCTGGAAGTTTAAAGATAGAAACCTGCTCCCTTTCTTCCTCTGCATTTCCTTTGGAAATAGGTTTCAATAAAAGGCATTGACCTAATAGGCTGGAAATCTTGTTGGGGGAATTCCTCCCAGCCTGCCTGAACACAACCTCCCTCTCATGAAAACACACATATTCCCTTATCTCTTAATTCTCTAGAAATTATGTACTTTCTTCTCCTTGAAGCAAAGTCTGACCGTGAAAGGGGAATGTGAACAAAGAAAAGCTGCAGTGGTCCTGGCCAGTGTGCGGCTGATCAGAAATAGCTCCAAATTACCCATACAGCCTCAAAATTGTGTCAGGTCTTCAAAGACAGAGTGGGGAGGTGACCACAGTGCTCTGTTCAGGAAATTATCCTAGGTTTTGGATTATGTTCGTTACTTCTTTGAAATCTTTGCCTTCTCCCTTTGTCTAGCTTCGCACTCAGTGCTTGTAAGAGACAGGGGGCCCTCTATTTTGAAGAAGTAACTGCAAAGCATCACTGAAAGCTCGAGACCTGCATAAATGCTGATGCTGGCAGTCACATTGCCTGAGTCTACACTGCTAAATAAATCAGGGCCAAGATGTAGTATCAAGCACTGCCTTGTAACTGCTCACACTGTTTTGTTGTCAGCACTGTTCCTGCCATGGTTTGGCCTGTGCCAACTAGTGCTCTCCAAGATAACATCCTGGCACGGTTTGGGACATAGCACAGGGTAGCAACCATTCCCAGTGGGCAACATGGACACGACTGTACCAGGTTAGGCTTTGTCCAGTGTCCTTCAACGGTATTCAACCAGGCTTTGTACCCAGGCCGTGCGACACACATCCTCTTTCACACTGTGAATACAGCTCTAACACAGCGGTCGCATTACGCTGTGCACTTTGAACTGGAAAAACAGACACAAAACCTCAGCTGTGCTATAGGCCGCAGAGACACTGTGGGAGACCCAGAAGACTACCATGGCTATACAGTGTGGACACAGCTTCTCTATGCCATTTTATCAGAGGGCCAAAGAATGGTCCCTGGCTCTGTTTTATTTACAGCAAAAACATAGCTTTTCTTAATAGCTGATTTGTGCCTGCGTATCTTGGCATTGAGAAAAGTTGGAGTTGGCAGTAAACAGCTGTGTGGCACAGAAAAAGCTGAGGCTTGCATCTTCTGAGGAAAGTACAAGAGATGTGGCCAAAGGTTCCTTCTAGCTTCCTGGAAGATTGCGTACCCCTTTAGAGCTTCTCCTGTTTGTATGCAGTTATTGCCTTAGCAAGCTGTTATTTAGAGAGCTGGCAATAACAGCTAAAAGTCCTGTGTTTTTTCACCTGAACAGGATGACAAAAAGCAGTCCAGCAGAGTTCCATGGAGCTGGGGCAAAGACAGTGCAGGTTTCCCATGCTACACTGGCTCCACAAAACTCGTGTCAGACTTCTGAAGTGCCACATAAAACCTCACTTTCATCATCTGCACTTGTCTGCCCATTGAATCAGACTGCTGGTCCAACCTGCCTGTTCGCCAAGCTTCCAAGCAAGAATGCTGCTCATGCAAGTACTGTTACCAAGACTTGCTTTGCTTTCAATGGTCCATACTTGTACAGCCCAGTGATGTCCTCCCAGCCTGATATGCATCAGACCCTGGAAGCAGACCCAGTGGGAGTCCGTGAGAAATCAGTCTCCCTTCAGTATGTGACCCTCCCAAAGGAAGACTGTCCCCAGGCTCCACTGAGGCAAGAACAGCCAGGAGCAGGTCCTTCACAGCCCTTCCAGCTCCCAGATCAGAAGGAAGTGACGCAACACCTAGACGATGAGAAAGAAGTCTCACTGGCCCCACCAGCCTGTGGGAAAGGCACGAACGTGAGAACAGAAGAGCGGAAATCTCCAAAGGCTCTTAGCTGTATCAGGTCTCCTCAGCAGTGCCCCTTGGAGTACATCACCACAGAGAGCCTGTTACTGCCATCAGCCAGCGACTCCAACCATCCACCACTTGTCAATGCTGGGGAGCCACCTTGTGACTCACAGGAGCCCCAGCTCCCCAGCAACCACTCTTACCATGAGTTTTCTCCTGGGAAAACTGGTGTCATGGTCCCAGTTTCAGGTCAAGCACCAACCTCTTCTCCTGAATTGCACCTGGATACATTTGGAGAGACTTCAGGTTTCCACGGACATTCTGAACCCACAAAAATGTCCTTACATATTTTTTGAAGAGGAGTATTTTTTTTTGCTGAAGAACGTGTATTGGAGAACTATGTAGTCACATTTAAACCCGGCAGCACCATAACCGTTTTCCTCCACTATGGGCAATTGCTACCCTGTCCCCAACCTAAAACCCAGTAAGAAGGTGCAGATGAGACAGAAAGAGCCCCAAGTGTATTGGGTTTGCGTGGCAAGGTTTTGGTAGCCAGGGGGCTACAGGGGTGGCTTCTGTGAGAAGATGCCAGATCCTTCCCCCCATGTCTGACAGACCCAGTTCCAGCTAGCTCCAAGACAGATGTGCCACTGGCCAAAGCTGAACCAATCAACGATGGTGGTGATACCTCTGTGATAACATATTTAAGAAGTGGTAAAAACTGCTGCACAACAGCAGCTGAGAGAGAAGAGTGAGAATATGAGAGAAACAACTCTGGAGACACCAAGGTCAGTGAAGAAGGAGGGGGAGGAGGTGCTCCAGGCACCAGAGCAGAGATTCCCCCGCAGCCCATGCTGAAGACCATGGTGAAGCAGGTTGTCCCCCTGAAGCCCATGGACATCCATGGTGGAGCAGATATCCACCCTACAGCCTGTGGAGGACCCCACACCAGAGCAGGTGGATGTGCCCCAAAGGAGGCTGCGACCCCATGGGAAGCCCACACTGGAGCAGGTTCCCAGCAGGACCTGTGGCCCTGTGGGGAGCAGTCCTTTCCTGAAGGACTGTGCCCCATGGAAAGGACCCATGCTGGAGCAGTTTGTGAAGAACTGCAGTCCGTTGGAAGGACTCATGTTGGAGAAGTTCATGAAGAACTGTCTCCTGTGGGTGGGATCCCATGCTGGAGCAGGGGAAGAACATGAGGAGGAAGGGGCGGCAGAGACAACATGTGATGAACTGACCACAACCCCCATTCTCCATCCCCCTGCACTGCTCAGGGGGAGGAGGTAGAGAAATTGGGAGTGAAGTTGAGCCTGGGACGAAGGGAAGGGTGGGGGGAAGATGTTTTTTTTAAGATTTGGTTTTATTTCTCACTATCCTTTTCTGATTTGATTGGCAATTGTGCTGGTTTTGGCTGGGATAGATTTAATTTTCTTCATAGTAGCTAGTACGGGGCTATGCTTTGGATTTGTGCTGAAAACAGCGTTGGTGGTACAGGGATGTTTTAGTTACTGCTGAGCAGTGCGTACACAGAGTCAAGGCCTTTTCTGCTCCTCACACCACCCCACCAGCGAGCAGGCTGGGAGCACACAAAAAGTTGGGAGGGGACACAGGTGGGACAGCTGACCCCGACTGACCAAAGAGATATTCCATACCGTGTGACATCATGCTCAGTATATAAAGCTGGGGGAAGGAGGAAGGGAGGGACATGTGGAGTGATGGCATTTGTGTTCCCAAGTAACCATTCCACGTGATGGAGCCCGGCTTTCCTGGAGATGGCTGAACACCTGCCTGCCGATGGGAAGCAGCAAATGAATTCCTTGTTTTGCTTTGCTCTCATGCGCAGCTTTTGCTTTATTTATTAAACTGTCTTTATCTCAACCCATGAGTTCTGTCACTTTTACTCTTCTGATTCTCTCCCCCATCCCACCAGGGGGGAAATGAGTGAGTGGCTGTGTGGGGCTTATTTGCCAAGGGGGTTAAACCACAACAGGAATAAATTAAATTAATTTCTCCAAGTCAAGTCTTTTTCGCCTGTGACGGTAATTGGTGAGTGATCTCCCTGTCCTTATCTTGACCCACGAGCCTTTCATCATATTTTTCTCCCCCTGTCCAGTTGAAGAGGGGAAGTGATAGAGCAGCTTGGTGGGCACCTGGCGGCCAAGTAAATAAGTTTTGGAAAGGCATTAAAATTATGAAATAGACTGCACATGATGGTGGATCCATCAGTGGCAAGGAAGGCAATGGACAGAATATTGATGTCGTTCAGATCTTCAGAATACTAAAGAAAGATGTTGTGGAAAGGAAAGTAGCCAGCTTTGAGGTTTAGAAAAGCCTGCTGGAGTTGTAGGGGTCTTAGATAACCAAGACAAAAATTTGAAAAATGATGCCATTATAATCCCATTTTCTTTCTGCAAATGCTACCTCTCCTCTCCAGCTTCTAGTCCAACATGGTGAAAGATCTCAAGCAACTCTACCTCTTTCTTGGTTATATTAATGTATTTGGTAAAAGGGACAGGCCATAATTCCCATGTACCTGCATTTAGATAGGTTTGCTTTCATTCCCTTGATAGGTGTGATTGGCAGGGGAAGAAGCCAGATTTAGATAGGGCTCCTTTCTAAAAATAGGTAATCAATTTCAGTACAAGACTCACAGGTTATAGGAAAAGAAAAAGATTTTGCTTGGGCACATAATGAGCTTGGATAATCAGTTTTCCTGCTTAAGAGCAATGAATCCAAGGGTTTAAAAGAAAAGGAACTTTATTGAAAGGGATAAAATGGCAACTCAGCATAAATGCTGGTAGGCCCATTTACTAAAATCAGCAATAGAACATGAAAGATTCTTGGCAATGTAGCCCACTCCACTGTTTTGCCCAGAGCTGAGAGAGTCCAGTGTCCATGTGCAAGGAGATGTTGCTCTTAAACCTCTCTTACTATTTCCAAGTGCAGTGATCCCACCTCTGATACTGGGTGGCTGCTGTTGGCAGCTTCAGCCCATGATGCCTTGGTTCTGTTCGGTGTCCCACATTGCCCCCTCAACATTTCAGATCATAGAATTATGGAATACCAGGTTGGAAGGGACCTCAAGGATCATCTGGTCCAACCTTTCTTGGCAAAAGCACAGTCTAGACAAGACTGCCCAGCACCCTGTCCAGCTGAATCCTAAAAGTGTCCAGTGTTGGGGAATCCACCTCTTCCCTGGGGAGATTATTCCAGTGGCTGATTTTTCTCATTGTGAAAAATTTTCCTTTTGTGTCCAATCGGAATGTCCCTGGGATTAACTTGTACCCATTACCCCTCATCTTTTTCATGTGACTCCTTGTAAAAAGAGAGTCTCCATCTTCTTTGTAGCCATCCTTTAAATACTGACACGTGGTGATAAGGTCACCCCTAAGCCTTCTTCTCTCAAGGCTGAAAAAACCCAATTCTCTCAGCTTTTCCTCATATGGCAGGCTTCCCACTCCTTTGACCATCTTTGTGGCCCTTCTCTGGACCCTCTCCAGCCTGTCCATATCTTTTTTGTGTCGTGGGGACCAAAACTGAACACAGTATTCCAGGTGTTGGCCTGACAAGCGCTGAGTAGAGTGGGGTAATGACTTCTTTATCTCTGCTGTTGATGACCTTGTTGATGCAGCCCACCATCCTGCTGGCTTTCTTTGTCGCAGCAGCACACCGTTCACTCACAGTGAGCTTGTTGTCCACCAGGGCAGCCTTTCCACAGAGCTGCTCCCCAGCTGGGTAGATCCCAGCCTGTGCTGTACTTCTGGATTATGTTTTCCCCGGTGCAAGACCTTGCATGTGTCCTTGTTGAACATCATAAGGTTCTTGTTAGCCCACTCTTCCAGCCTATTGAGATCTTTCTGCGGGCTGGCTCTCCCTTCTCAAATGTCCACCTTCCAGTCAGTTTGGTATCATCAGCAAACTTCATCAGGGTACACTTGATCCCATCATCCAGATCACTTACGAAGATTTTAAACAGGGTTGGGCAAATTATCAGTCCCCGGGGGACCTCATTTGTGACAGGTTGCCAGTTGGAAAAGGAGCCATTCACCACCACCCTCTGGGTGCAACCTGTCAGCCAGTTCCCCACCCACCACACAGACGGCTCGTCTAGAACATAACCCATCCGTTTCTCTAGGAGGAGGCTGTGGGAAACTGTATCAAAAGCCTTGGAGAAATCCAGGTAGACAATGTCCACTGCTCGCCCCCCATCAACTGAGCAGGATCCTCCGAGAGGAGTCTGGGGCAAACAAAACCCAAAGAGAACCCTTAGGGACATACCATTTGGGTATTGGATTGTTTTGGTTTTTGGGGTTTTTTTTTGTTTGTTCGTTCTTGTTTTTGTTTTTTTTTTTTTTTTTTTTTTTTTTTTTTTTTTTNATGGCTCCTGTGCTCTACCACTATCAAGGGAAACACCACAGGTAATTCCTAACCCTCAAAACACCATTCTGTCTTGATGGATAAGTGTTTTAAATACCTTTAAACTTAACACACAATTGTATTTCAACCCCAGCGCCTGAAAGGGAAATCCACTGAAGTCAATTCACTTGCTCCCTCTTTGTTGTGGTCTCTAGCCACTTCAAATAGTTCTGGATTTCTCTTTTATCCCATTATAGGCAAGATCAGCAGTAAGTACTCCATTCTTTTAGGAATACTGGGCTTACCTCAGGATAGATGTAGCTCTGAATTTAAGTTTTATTTCAGTGCAAGCTGTACAGCATAAAGGACTGAATTTAATAGCAGGCTGAAGACTCTGATAAGAGTTCTTGCAGTGGCTATCTCCTGTTCTTACAGTTGTTACCATTTCAAAATGAACCATTCAAAATCATTTGCAATGGAGATACCAAAGGTTGGAATCATTCAGGATAGCACGAGATAGGCAGAAGTCAGGGGGTTAAATGAAAAGAAAAAAAAAGATTGACAGGAGAACAGGAAATCCGTATGAAAAGTGTCCTGGTTTGAGTGATATAGGACTAATTTATCTTCTAATGCTTGGGAAAACTGCACTTTTAGAAGACTCCGGTGTCTGAATTTGTGAAAATATTTACTTTATAGCCAGCTATGGTGTGTGGGTTTCAAGGTCTCAGTGTTTCCGAGCTCGCCAGGTGCAGGGATGAGGAGGAGCGAGACCTGAGCACTTGACCCAAGGTGGCCAACAGGACTATTTCATACCATGAACGTCACATTCAATACAAATTAGAGAGTTTGCTGTGAAGTTCTCTCTTCTGTGATGGCTGCGATCCTGAGAACTTTTTGCCCCGGTGCCGGACCCCTGAGCCCTTCCCTTCCTCCTGAAGCCGTAGCGCTGTTGATGTCTGGTATTTTCTCTCCAGTGCTGGGAGCGCACAGCTTCGTACTGATAGAACTGGCTGGGTATAATCCTTGTGTATATTGGTCTCAGGATCAATATTGGTTCTTTAGTATTATTAATGTTAATTAGTTAGTCTTATTCTATTAAATCTGTTTATATTTCAACCCTCGGGTTTCCTTGTTTTTACCTGATTCCCCTTCCCGGGTGGGGAGGGGTCATTGGGTGATAGAATAATTGTCTAAACGACAATAAATTGTTTTGGGTTTCTCAAACCATAACAAAACGGGATATCCTGCAGAATAATATGTGCCTCAACTGCAGGGATGCATAAGCCTAAACCGGGAAATTCCCATTTCTGCCAGAAATACCAGAAGATATGAGGAGAGTGCTGCAGAAACTTGGATGTAATTGGTCTCTTCTATGTCAAATTGGTATAGAATGATTATCTATTTTTTCAAGTGCATTGACTCTTTATATATGACTAAAGCAGTTCTTAAATAGGTTTTTTTTGGTGAACGATTTAGCTAAACTGGAGGAGACCCATTTTTTTCCGAAGTTCTGCCCTGCCAGATAAAAACATTGGCTCAGAGCTGCCACCCAACGATCAGACCTCGTAAAATCACTTAAACACAGAGTACCTATGTTGCAACGTGCCGAGTTCACTGAGACGATAAAGCGAAGACTGGATAAAAAAGGCAGTGAAAGGCTATTTCCCCCTCCACTCCCTTTCCAATCCTCCTCCCCAATATCTGCACACCCCATCGCTCATTGCCTTGTCTGCAACAAGGTCCTTTGCTTAGAAAATTTAATTTGTTAACCTGTTAACTTTGCTTTTTTCTTCTGTATTGATTTTTCTGCTGTTTTACCAGGTTGAATCGGTTCAGAGTGTGGGCACATGTCAGCACCAGCACAGACAAGCAAGAAGGAATGAACTGCTGAGAGCAGAGGAATGGGTAGAAGGGAGATTTCAGCCCTGTTCTTGTCTAACTGCATCTGACATGCTATTTGGAGATTCTAAAGCTGGCTTTAAATACACAAGTTTGGGTACCCAAAACACTCTAGTCAACATGGAGTGCCACACAGGGTAATGTTCCTTGCCAAGGTTCTGGCTAAATTAGCCTGTTCAGCTCTCAGAGACTTCAGTTATTGATTGCTCCCAGTAGCTGAGCTGTCTCACTGAAAGCTATCTCAGTTATCTCTGCAGCTTTCAGTGTGTCACCCATCAGAAAGCGTTTGCCCCTGGCTGAGCTGTAACATTTGGCAAAGCAAAGAAGATGATGAAGGGGGGCTGCCACATGTATGTCCACTTGGCATCGAACAGCTGTCACACATTTGAGTGCATTATACGATGCCAATTATTTTGTTTTATTTAAATGCTTATAAACATATTTTAATTTGTAAAAAGTGCATGAAGTTCCTTTACTCCACTGCAGGAGGCAAACACCACAGTTTGTGCACCAACAAGACCTTTCAGTCCGTTTCCCCTTTGATCTCATCTCTTCAGGAGCCTGTCATGGGTAGCAAAGGGCATTTGCTTCAAGCTGTGCCACAATCCTGCAGCCTGCCCGCCCTAATGTCTATTTCTAATGTCTATTGGAAATAGATCTGTAAATTTGTATACTGATTCAGCCCACATGTTCCGTTTTGTGTGTTAGCTGACTGTGCCCTGAACTGCCTGCTTCCAGTATGCCAAGCAACGTCAGTAGATTTCAGCTCCCCGTTTTCTGGATTAGGACTTGCTGAGGTCTCAGAAGACAGCGTTTATTGTGTACCTGGAGTCACGCTGGTCATCAGTGCTGGATGCAACACAGAGAACAGGTTGTTCCTACAGAGCTGTGCTGCTCCGCTGAAGCTGGAGCGGTGTGTGCTCAGGCAGGAGCCACCTGGTACTGATGCACAAGGAAAACCCACAGGGAGGTTTCTACAAGCTGCCATTTGGCCAGTCTCCTTAATTTGAAAGACTTGGACATGTGCCTGGAAACATCCGAATTCCAAATGGTTAATTATTGCTGTGGAAAATGATTATCACTTGATTATCATTAGTTACATTTTAACTTCCTTCACTATTTTTATGAAGTCAGCATATTGTTATCTAATTCCCAGCTGATGAAGGGGGAAGTAACAATCCTAATTCTGCCCCAAAACAGTTCCTATCAGGGAGCAAAGCATCAATCTTTTAAAATGGTGAAAGCTTGGGACCAGATGGGAAAGATCAGGCCATCGCTATTCCTGGACATGTACTTTGTGATTGCTGCACCAAACTGCTGCACTTTGGAGCTGGAAGGCAGGATCCTGCAATGAGGGCCATTAAATACTGTGAGAAAAACACATCAGGAAGCCCAAAAGACCCTGCATGTCCTGCATTGTTCAAGCCCTTGGTTACTGTCCTGGTACATCCTCTGAACTTCAGATTATGCAGACTGTATGGTGGACGCATGGGCTTCTCTCTGAGAGACACTTATCTTTGAGTTAGGGAAACGGCTGACAGGGTGAGTATGGCTTATGAGAGTTTCAGTAAGGGTCCACCCACATTGTGGAGTGATTTGCAGATCAGAGAAGTCCTGGGGCTTCTTGCAGCTTTCCTGTTCCCTTTAGGTGGGATAAACTGGGTGTGGTTTTTTTTTTGTATTGGCTTGGCCTGCAAATAGCGTGGGCTTTAGGGGATACCCTGATGCCTCCTCTTCTCAGATGAGTTTGTGTTTGTCTTCACACGTTACTACTGCTCCCTGCCAAGGTAACAGCTTTCCCCAAAATCCTCCATGTGGCAGATGTAACAACAAAACTAGAGTGGCGGGCAGAGAACCCTCCTTTCCTGCCCCATGTAGGCATCTGGCGCCAATCGTACGGAGTTGTGCCGAGGCTATTGAGTGGACATTCTTTGATGCCTTTCTGGCAAGAAAGCCTGAATTCGCCTCGGAAGGGAGCTGGTTCTGTGCTTGGTGTGTCGAGCTGCTGTGTACACACAGCTCTGAAGCTTCCCTGAGCGGCAGTTTTACAGCCTTCAGTGTGGGGAGAGGTGGGCAGCATTCAGGTCCTTGGGCAACCCTGGTTCATTCCCAGCGCATCCTCTGTACTTCTCTCTGGACTGTTGGGGCAGCTGTCAAAGTACCATGAATCTGCTAGCAAACCTGAGTTTGCACACACACGCACACCACCACCACCCCCCCACCCCCCCCCGCATCTTACACTACTCACAGGTCCTACTCCACCTCATGTGCTGAGCAGATAAATTTCTATATGGCCTCCTCTCACCACCACATCTCTCTGCAAGGGTGTGTGTCTCACACACTAATCAGACCCCCCCTACCCGTGACTAACAAAGTGATACTTTTTGTATTCACGTTCACATTTATCTTGCATTGCTCTCCCCAAAGACACTCTAATTGTGATGGGAAGACAGCCCCAGCAACAAATCTGCTGTTGACAACTAGCAAACAATGGGTTTGTTCTTTATCTGGAGGTTTATTAGACGGTTGAGGAAAAAGATCCCTCGTTGAACGCGCTCCAATCCTCAACCTTCATCTTTTAAGGCTTGACTTTTTTCTTCCCATATTTGTCCTCCAATGCTTTCTGCAGGTTAAGATTTAGGGCATTTTTCTGATGCCATTTCCCTGAAAAGAAGGCAAATCATAGTTCAGTTACAGCCTCCCTTCTAATACTATTACCCCTCAAGGATTTTTCTAGATGTAGAGCTCCTCTCTTCTGAAAATGCCAATTTTTAGTCCCCCGCACCTTTGCCCAAACCCATCCATTCTCCTTGGCAGAAGCAGCACCCATCTCAGGAATTCAGCAAAGTACTTTTCCAGGTGGAAGCCATACCTAGCTCATCAGTCCTCCTTCCGTGCCAGTTCTTGGGATCCCTGATTACCTTCTGAAGTATATCAGGGGTATAGGAATCTTTCATCAAGCTTCGGCTCTCCAGTGGGCCACCTGCAAGGAACAGCAAATAGGAACTGTATGCAGAATTCACCCTACTGCAGGCCTGGGATTGAGCAGGAGAGCAACACTGGCAGTTTCAAGGGCTCAAGAAAAATCACACGTTGACTGCAATACCTTTGATCAGGTGTGTGGTTAGGTGCTGAATAATAGCTTTATCACCACCCAGGAGGGAGCTTGTCTTTGCCAATTTATCTGCTTTTCATCCTCAAGTAGCAAGGTATCATCTTTATTTGTATCCCAGTGCCCTTTCCTTAGTCAAGTGCCCACTTATCTCCTGTTGAATCCCCTCATTCATGTGAGTAACTTCCTATTCAGCAGCACAGCTCCACAAAAAGCACCATCTTACCACTCCAGGCCTTCTTGAGCTCCTTTTCTGGCCACCATACTTAACAAATTGTTTCCAACTGGGACTTCTCTTTTTATCCCCTCTTGACTTTTAGCCATTAGAGGGGGCTTTATTTTAATCTCTCATCCATTCCTCTTCACCTTCCTTTTTATTGTACCCATTCCTTGACAATAACAATTTTGAGCTCCCTAGGGAAAGATGTCCTTCCTTTCTGTGTGACTGCACAAACCTAGGTCAATGCAGTCTTCAATACAGCAAGGTCTTGTCATGGAACATACTGTATAAGGAAAAGGAATCTGTCTCGTGTCGGCACATGAGAAACTGGAATCAAAGACAATTATTTCCAAGATTCCTTGATGTGATGGTAACAAGAATGGGATGAATGCTTACTTCCCACTATTTGTTTAGATGGAGGGATCTCTGGGTACCTTGGAAACAGAGGTTCGGGGAAGACATTTCAGAGCCCCACATCTCTAAAGGTCTTGAGGAGAAATAAAATCAGTATTGGAACTGGAGGTAACTTGGGACTGTAGATGACAGAGGATGTTGAATTGCAAATGTTTTGCATTTGGACAGCTCTGAACATGGAGGGCAGGGGTCATGATACACCTTCACTTTTCACACCTTGATAAAAAAAAAAGAGTGAAAGAAGAGAAAAGAAAGGAATAGAATACACACAAAGGGGGGCTCTAGCTTTCACTTCCTCAAGCTCCACACTCTGGAAAAGCAGTGACTGTGGATAGAAGGAATAAGAGGGGAAAGCGAGGATCACCTACAGTCAGATCTCTACCCAAAGAAGCGTGGCTGCCCTGAGCCCAGGCAAAGTGTAAGTGGAACCAGCTTTGAAGGTCAGGCATAGGTATGTGTGTCTCCTCACCTTGGAAGATATTTGATCTCAGGTTAAATCCCAACTGTTTGTAATCAGCAAAAGATGTAGAGTTCAAGGGGTTTAGCATTTCAGTACGGTCGCTGAGTCTTTTCTGCCCCATGATTAATGCTGCCTCGCACAGAGCTCGCCGTTCCTGAAAACATGAACAACAAGGAACCACTGTCAGTCCACGTTCCCTAAATGCAGCAAAGTCCTGGCGTTTCCACCTCTGCGTAGGTCTTTGAGCTATGACTAATCCCTGGGACCTGGGTCTGTCCTTGAGTCTCCCTCAGCGGCTTCTGTCGGCATTATAATTGCATGGGACAACTAGGACTGGTAAAAAGGGGGGTGAATTAGAAAGGGATGACGGTGTTGGGCCCTGGACTGGGTCCTGGTACCACATTGTTTTGCCTGGCTGAGTTGGGACTCTGCCTGGCTACAGGAACCTTAAAAATAAAAGGGGGATGGAAAAACAAAACTAAAAAAAGACATGGGAAAGGCTGTCTGTGGAATGTGTCTCTGCCCCGCAGTGTGAAGCCCAAATCCATCTCTCTACATGTCTTCTAGAAGCTGCTAATATACTGCTAATATCCCACCCGCTTAGCCCCCTGCTGCACCATAAAAACAGCCTTCAACCTGCCACAAAGGATAGATGAAATAGCTTCCTCCAATACCTCTTCATCGCTGGTAAGTTCAGCTGCACTGGCAAATTTATATTTGCTGTTGGCACAGATCAAGCTTTCTTTGTCCTCCAGAAGGAGCTTCCATTCTGCTTTCGTATCTGGCCCTAATGATGCTGAGGACTCTTTGGCACTTAATCTGCTGCAGGTCTCCTTGGCTTTTTCACAGCTGGCTTTGATGGTCTTTCGGGAAGATCCAGGACCTCTAGACATCAGTGTTTGGTGCTGGCCTGCTACTGCTTCTTTGGCATTTGAGATGGATTTTGTGTCTTCTGCCTTCCTCTGCATGGATATTGCAGACAGGCGGTAAGTGCTGTTCCTCCTTCTTAGCTCATGCCCCACTATTGGGTCTTTGGTGGGAGAAGTATCTTCTCTTTCCTCTTCAAGTCCTCCTGAATGAAGACTCTGTGTGAGGGGAGTTTTGGCCTGGAGACTCTGTTTGCTCTGGGTTTTAGTTGGAACACACTTTGCAGAAGGAGATGCCTGGGATTTAATAGATGTGGCACTCTTTGCTGTTCCCTGAGCCACTGGGCCCTTGGAGATCTTCCAGGAGGCACTGCTGGAGCTCCTTTGGGATGTTCTCTGACTGCTGGGACATGCTTAAAGATAAAAATAATAGCTAAATGAATTTGATACTGTTTTGACAACAGGTGGTACCATAAATGGAGATGGAAACAACCGGACATGTCATTGTGTCATTGTCAGACAACAAAAGAAACATTGAAAGTGTCAAAGAGGGAAAGAAAAGAGAAAAAAACAACCTAGCAGCATTATACCAATCTTCCTGCTGAACTAGGTGAAGGTTCCTGAGGAGTTTTAAATGCTCTTGAGAGATGAACATGCACAGAAGTGCGGAAGTAAAAATCTTGTGGTCAAACATGCACACAAAGGTCTGTGTTTTCTCACGTGTAGGGGCCCCTCCAACCCATGACCACTCTTGTGAACATGCACTTACAGTCTCTGTGGCTCGTGGGTATTTGCTGATGAGTTTCCAGCACATCAGTGGCTTATTGTGCTTGAGCAGGAAGGTAGTGAGACAAGTCCACCAGTGGAGGAAGACACGCTTGGGGCAGGGGGATTTTAATCCATCAACCCATGGCACATGATATCCCTGCCCAAGTAGTTTTAACTCACAGAGGTACATGCAAACCTGGACGGCATGAAAGGAGGGAAGGAATGACACACAGCCTCACAACCTGTACTGCAAAGCAAGCTCTGGAGGAGGGACAGCTTCTCTGTCATCTTGCTTACCTGAAGTACTGTTTGCCAGCGCATAGTCTCTTCCTGCCACATCAGGTGTAAGGGAAACTGGAACCTCTACCACACCCTTGGAAGAGAAACAAAGGCTGTGTCAGGCTCAGAGATGGGAAGGAAGGGGATGGTGGCCCTGCTCATCTTTAGATGACATAGATTATTCTCACACAAATGTATATTACACCTTTCCAGATCAAGATAGAGCGGTCCCTGCCTGCCTGCGTGGTTGGTCCTACAACTCATGATCCTGTCAGATTAAAAAAGCACAGAAGTCCTACAGGATTTCACATTAACAGCTCACACGGAACAGCCTGCCTAGGACATGGCCAACAAGTGCCTCTGGGGAATACTGAGCTGCAAGAGTTTTCACAGGCAGTGGTGCAGACACAAGCCAAAATGGAAAAAAAACTTCAGTGAAAATGTCTTTTTTTTATTCTGAAGCACCTAGACATGTCAGACCTGTCACGTGCCGTACAACTACATCATCTCCTTCCTTCAGTGTGTTAAAGTAAGGCCAGAAAAATGGGGAGAGGAGGCGATGAACATGAAATGTCTGTGCAGTGCCGGCTACGCAAAGGAAGGGAGACAGGCTGGAAACAGGGTTTCTTCCCTGATTCTGGCACAGACTATCTCCTGTTTCGCTTTGCTAGTCCTGCTGATGGGACTGATCCAACACCTAGTCTTCACAAACTGCATCCTGCGCTAGGAGGAAGCTCATGCCTTTCCTGCAGAGGGAATGTCTGTGTGCAACCCTCAGTCGTGTCCTGCTGATGGTCTGTGTTCCTCATCCCAGCGGGACCCTACAGGCCCCGTGAAACCTGTGACAGGTTACAACTGGAGCCATGGCCCACGGTGGTGAATATGGCTATTGTGAGCCTGCTGGCACCAGCAGCAGTACAAATGGGATCTGGATCAAGTAGGGATATACGTTTGTGTTGGTCGAATTAGCTCATGGCGTGACATATACGTTTACTTTCTGCTCTTGAGGGTAGTTATTGGAATGAAGACACAATTGCCAATGGGGCAGGAAGCCTACTGCTTCGAAGTTAACTCACCAGCGCCGACTTGAACCAGCAGCTTGTTTTACACTGTGCCAGTACTTTGCAGCAGCATTTCTGGCACAATATTAGGGTCCCAAAGCTGAAGTTGCTGTATCAGTCAGACTCCAGGAATCAGTGCTGTGTGCTCTGCAAATGTGTTAAGAGACAGAAAGTCTCCCACAAAAAGAACAGGGCCACAAGAGACAAAGAGAGGAAGCCAGTCCTGGCTCACAGGGCAGGATCTGTTTCTTTTCTGTATTGCTTTTCATTCTTTTTAAAGAAGAGCCAAACATTTACACATGATCAAAGTGCAGGAATCTGGGTTGCTAAATAAACTCCTGTGTTAACTCCCACCTCCTACTTAAAACAAAACCATGTCTGTTTGTTATTATTACTATATTCGGTGGAAAGAACATTCCAGTTAGCTGTTGTATAAATTCCTCTTCTCCCATTTCTTCCAAACGAAGCAGAATTTCTGTGTAATGAGGCAATGTGCCCATTTCCCAAATCCCAATCACTGATAACTTTCATTTCCCCACTTCCTCCTGGACAAAATGACGCTGAAGCCTGCAATTGTTCCGACTTACTAGTTTGTAATTGTATGTGATGTTATTGTTATTGCTCATTGTTCATTCTACTTCTGAGCCTGAAGGTCCAAAGTCAAAGCACCACTCTGAGACTCCTACATCTTGACACTAAGAAGGACTTGAAGGTCATTTGACCATCTTCCTGGATAAAAGAAGCCACAGAACTATGTCTACTCACTCCTTTGCTAAGCCAATTCTGTGAGGGACAACATATGACATACCAGAAAAGACTATCTTGATCAAAGAGCTAAAAATTATTAAACTTGGTCTGTCTTTCTGCATGAAAACCCCCCAAAAATGTATGTTTAGCACAGCCTAACACTCTGACTTTCCTGACTCCATGCAGCCATGGAGGAAAGAGGGAGCTGTCGTTCCCAGGCAGAAAATTAACATCCTCAGACAGGTGTAGCAATTGGTATGCCATTCTCGCCAGCCACCAGATATGGTCAAGAATGGTCTCATATGCCTTCAACATCTGGCTGAGCCCTCAAAATTTGAGATTTCAGTGACTTTCCAGACCTGAGAAGCCCCATGGGTGTCAAAATGTATCTTTTATATTTATTTTTTTTATTTAAAAAAAAAAAAAGATCCAGCACTTAACAAGAGGCAAAGCCTTTTCCATAACTACCTCTCTCACCTGGTCCATGATCCCTGATGTGGTGACACAGTGATTTGTACAAGCAAGCAGGCAAGTCTGAAATCCAGGAATGGAGGTGGGATGAAGGCTGAAGAGCAGAGATGGTTGCTAGGGAACAACCCTCCCTCTATGAGCTGTGGTCTCCATAGGAACCAGAAGAAACATGGCAGAGATCAGGGTCATCCTAGCTGATTTTAAAAAAAAAAACAAAAACAAACAAACNAAGGAGGGCAGTAAAAGGCTGATGTCTCATGAAACACCTGTGCCCAGAAGATCTCATCACATACATAGGATTTCTTGGAGACTTTCATAACACCATCATGATAATCAACAAGACTGCATTTCAGCAGAACTGGATCTTCTAGCATCTCCAAATGTTTCACATGAGCTCACTGACCCCTATCAGACAGGTAGAGGAAGGTGCCCCCATTTTCCATGTTACAAAAAGGGAGTTAGTGGGCTGGCAAAAGGTCCTACATTGAGGCAATGACAGGACAGCAGATTGGCCCTCCTGTGTCCAGTACCCAGTGCTATATTTTAGCCCTGGACTTCTCATCTGTTCTGCTCCACCATGGACCTGAGCTCTCACCAGGCCACTGGAGTTTCTGCAAGTCTCCAGTGAAGAGTGCAACTCTCCTTCATGTTGCAAAGCTGCTTCTCCCACCCAGCACAAGCAGGTCACAGACAACAGGGAAGAATTAGAAATATTCACAGATGTATCATCTTAGAAGCAGATTTTATTCATTGTGAGAAACTGAAAGATAGAAAGCTACTACTCATCGTTCTTAGAAAAATTGGCAAAATACAAATCAGTATATTTTTTCTTTACTTCCACCTCCTCCCTTTTCCTGTACCCTGGGCTGGAGACAGCTGGGAGATCTCATTGCCCAAGAAACAACTCTCCCTCTAGGCCTTGTTGCGCTTCAACTCAGAGACCTTGTAGCGAGGTGGGGCACGGTGGAACCACTCTGACCAGGAACCATCATAAACAGCCACATCACGCTTGCCGCACAGGTAGGCTGCCAAGGCAATGTGACATGCTGTGACACCTTTGCGGCACGTGGCCGTCAGTGGCTTTGAGAGATCCACTTTCTTCTCACGGAATATTTGTTGGATCTCCTCAATACTCTTTTCATGGCCAGTTTCTGTTAGGAATGAGCTGAAGGGTATGTTCACAGCACCAGGGATGTGACCAGATTCCAGCCCTGCAAGAGTGAACAAGAAAAGGAAACATGAGCAAGGAGACATTAACGTAGGTGATGAAAGACACCTACAAGAGACATTAAAGAGACATCACTGCAGATACTCCCACTCTCTCCAAGATACAAAATTGTTTCAGGTGATGATGAAGATAAAAAGCAGTATGGGGCTGAAAAGGGGAGGGAAAAGGTTATTCAACTTTGCTGAAGTCAAAACATCCAGAATATTTAGCAAACTATTCCCCCCTGAAAGTAATGAGAGGTAGGAACCTGAAGAAGCCCTGGACGTGACAAGAATTAAAGAACCACCACAGAAAAGATCCTAACAAAGGCATTACGGGGATCTGTGTAGAGAGGAATGCAGCAGTGCATTTCTGACCTTCCCCAAGTATGCCAGCAGTGTGTAGTGACACAGCTTTCAGAAGCAGGAAGTGTGGCTTGTATGTGGAATTTGTGAAAGTAGTTCTCTGTTCACAGTTTATTCCTGTGTCACCTTAAAATTCTATTTCAGAGAAGTAAAGCAACCTTAAATTCAGCCACATTACTGCTTAGGCAGCTGTCCTGGGGCAATGGGGTCATAGAAGTGAGAATTTAGATTTTGTATCACTTTTTATCCACTCCATGGATGAAATCAGCATGGGTTCTGTTTTTCTACTGGTGTAACTGACCACTTCAGGCAAGCTGAAAGTTGCATCTCAAGAACAAGGTCTTTAGAGAGAAAGAGATTATAAAACATAATGGATAAGATTTTCATCAGGCCCTTGAAATTCAAACTCTGTCACTATAGGCTTAATCAAAGTCCAATATACTCAGTGGAAGCCTTTCCACTGACTTTGAGAGGCTTTGGATCAAGCCTTATTGGAGCAGGAAACATACATTATGTTGGAAATGCATTTCAGGGAATGGTTCCTTGCTAGGTTTGAACTTCTAACGAGACAGCTCTGGGAAAGTCATATAAATAGTAATCTGTTTCACTGACAGCTTTCCCCTTGCCTAAGTCATCAGGGTAACTGATCTCAGGAGATGGGAGAGATTGGGGCAGGGAACCTTTGTCACAGTCAAATGATTAAAGTATACGACGTCACCTAGTCAGAGACTGACATCACACATCATGACAGTTTTATCGCTCATGCAGAGTGATGTCATGTCATGATGAGATATGTCTTATGACGGGGGAAAACAGGGTTTTGGATGGGTATTGAGGATGGGATTTTTGCTCTGCTGGACAAAGAATGACAGCCTAAAGAAAACCAAAGCTGCCCTGAGTCAGCTTCACAAGATCTCTCCCTGTTCCAGATGGACCCTCTTTGTTTCTTGATTCATCCTCCCTGAGTTCGTTAGAAATCTGGCACTGCTGTCTAGTTGTCACCTTGTGCATCCTTCAGAAGTGTTTAGCATTACAGAGAGAAGTTGGGAGAAAAACTGCTGACTTCTGGAGGGACTAACATTTAAAAAAAAAAAAAAGACAGTGTTTTGGACTGATGCTTTCACCACATATTTTCCAGTTCCAGAAAACAACAGTTCACCACTTCAGCACAGAGAACCACAGAACCCACGCTCATTAATATAGTGTCTGTATGACAGAGAGGAAACAAAAATAATACAAAAAATGAGTGTGAGAAAACCTTGTTTGTAGTTCTTGGACTGCAGAGCTTCCTACTGGAGAGAGTTAAATGCCTGGGTTAGGCTACTGCTTTCCTACAGAGTGAATGGTCCTGACCCTGTCATTTGGCAAGGGATTTCTGCAAGGCTCTGCTGTAGTACTGGTGAGTACCCCAATACAGACAAGTTTGTGAGCCACAGAACAACACTCTCACACCATCCTGGGACACTGGGAAGTGTACTGAGATCAAGAAGTCCTGAGAGCTGAACTAGAAGGGCCAGCTCTTGCTCAAACAAGCTTGCTGGACTATCGATTCAGTTCTTAGGTGTCCCAGGCCCCATGGTCATGGTCACTTTTCTAGACTGTTCACACATCTTAAAATCGGTAGGTTTGTACCCCTCTCTATTGCAGACCGCTGTGACGTACACTCACCACCTTTAAACAACTGTTCAGTTAGGAGCTGAGCAGATCTGAAGAGAACAGTCTCATTTCAGAGCATTTTTGACTTTCATCTATAGGGAGACTTCCTTGCTCCAGAGATTCAAAAGTCTGTTGGAGTCAGAGACCAGTGCTTGCACTCTGCGAGTGAAAGATGGTGAATTCTGTAGAAACTGCATTTACTCATGTACGTGGGTGTTCAGCTGAAAGAAAGAGCTGACATTGCACAACCACAAGCCCTTGGACTGCCTAAGAAGCGCTCTTGAGTGATTGAGGAAGTTTTATCAGCGTTCTCACTGCTAGGACAAGAGCAGAGAAGCACAGGACTGGAAGGCAAGGCTGGACGCAGCTGGGATGTGAACAGTGGAGAGGATACATCTGCCCTGCCTCATATGACAGAGAGCATACTCCACACCAGATTCACAAAGTCACCCTTAGAAACTACCTGAAAGGAGGTTGCAGAGAGGTGGGGGTTGGTCTCTTCTCCCAAGTAACAATTGATAGGACAAGAGGAAATGGCCTCAAGTTGCACCAGGGGAGGTTTAGATTGGATATTAGGAAAAATTTTGTCACCGAAAGGGATATCAAACATTGGAACAGCCTGCCCAGGGAAGTGGTGGAATCGCCACCCCTGGAGGAATTTAAAAGATGGGTAGACGTGGTGCTTAGGGACATGGTTTAGTCGTGGTTTGGCAGTGTTAGGTTGATGGTTGGACTCAATGATCTTAAAGGTCCCTTCCAACCTAGATGATTCTATGAGTCTATGAATTACATGTTTCAGGCTACTAACCATCCAACCTTGCTCTCTAGCATCATGTTTCCTGTCACTTCTATCACTGCAGGTGGTACCTCACATAATACTTCCCATGTGATCATTTAAAACTTCACAGGGCTGTGCCAGCAGCACATTACAGTAGCAACCCCCTATTTTCAGTGCCTCGATGATTCAGAAAAACATGAAATAAAACATAGAAGCATAATGATGGGACCATGATGGCAACTTCCAGCCCCACAGATCTGCTTTCAGTACAAGCTATTCTTATCTCCCTTTAAGTGAGTTTTTTGGGAATCTAACAGTACGTGTGCTATTTGCCCTCTTCTCACATTGAACTAATAATTGTCCCTCTAATATTATGTCTAAAGTATTAATGAAGTCCAAATGGAACAAGTCTACCTTGTAGGTGCTTCCAATGGCTGGAAGAAAAGATCAGACATAACTTCCAGGTATGCATGTTCCCATTTGTCTTATCTGGCAAATCAATTCTGTTGGCAAGGAAACAGAGCCCTCAGCTGCAGTGTGAGTTTACCAAGGTATTTTATTCAATTTTGCCATCATTTCAAATAATTTTTCTTGAAGACTTTTTTGAAAGCCTTCCAGCCCATCCATGTTATGATAATAGATCAACAGCTGCCTAGGTTGTGCTGTACCCCCTATCCTAAATACAAATACAAACTTTGCTAGTCTTTTTGTCCTACAGAACCACGCTCTGATTAAATTTATTAAATTCTTGCCTCATGGAGTTGCAATGTCACATAAATGATTTTTGACACATATTTGGGATGGAGATTGTCTGCCTCGCAGATCTGAGGACATGGATATCTTATCTTTTCAGATACTCCCTCTTTAGAAGTGATCATTTCCACTTCTTTCCCCTTCTTCTTGCTACCCCTCACCCTACTCTACAGACTTGTCCTCATGAGAAAAAAACAAACCAGTAGCGCAGACTCAGTATAATTCTGAGGCTGTACACAAATAATCTTTCATCTGGAACCCCTGCTAACTGCATAGCAACCCTATTTATTCCTTCTCCCCTTGTTCTCTTTTTATTCACTTTGTTCCAGCAGTTTTTGTTATTTGTTTTAATTCCTTTTGCCAAGTCTCACTCAGCTTGGCTTCTGGCAATCCTCCCTCACAATTTATAACCTGTAATATGTTATCTTCTTCACTGCTTAATCCCCTTTTCCACATCTGTTAATATTCTCTGCTTAAATATATATTTTTTCATTGGCTATTTATCTAGCTGAGACTACAGCCCCTTCTCTCTAGCCTTTCCCTTTGCAATGAAAGCTCCAGATGTAATTTCTTAACGTCAAAAAGATAAAAGATGTGCCATGTCCACATTTAACTCCCTGTGGTCTTGGAGCTGGCTGGCTGCAGATAGCTACTCCTTTCCAAACGCCTCCTTTGTTATCTCTCTCTTCCATTCAAATTGTATGCCTCAGAAGGGACCATTAGTGATCTCACCTAATCTACATGAACTCACTGGAAGGAACACTCTAAGTTTGGTCCTCGCAGTCAGATCAATAGGCCTTTGCCACCAATGCCAACATACTGCGTGCGTATACAGCCAGAAGAGTCAACTCTAAGAACCAGCAGGGCCACGGTGCTAATTCTGGCAGCCGATGTTTATCAGCCTCATCATCCAGATGGACAGCTTTGGATTGTAGGTTCCTGTGGGTTGAAACAGACTTTAATACAAAGTCTGTCAGTCTCCATGTTGTGCCTTGAGTATTACTTCATGGTGAAAGCAGAGCCAGTCCACTCCCAGCTCCACTTGGAGAGGAGAGGGCAGAAGCAGCAACATTTCATTCTCACTGCCACTGAGCATTCAAGCTGAGCAAAATCTTTATGTTTGGGGCAGGGAGGACCGAGAGCTGGGGAAATGGACAAAACCTTAGGAGGTGTATGCACAAGGGAGACAAGGACTACCCAAGGGCTGAGAATGAGAAGAAAAATAGTTGGAAGCTCATGAAACGATTTTGGGTTTGCTTTCTTTTTTTTGGTGTCGGATTTCTTGCCTGGCAACTTTCCCCCCTCTTCTCAGGTATCTACAAAAGAATTCAGAAATCTGCATACAGAATTCTTTCTGTATGCATTTATCCAGCTAAAATTTTTATTCCTCAGTTTTCAGTGCCCCATACTCCGAGAGAGTCAGCACTGGTAACCATTGTGTAAATATTTTCATTATCGGCCCCTGGATTGCCTGGGATTGCCTCAGTTCATGCTGGTTCCACAGACCTTCACCCTACAGGGCCTGAGTAAGGAGGTCCTTGCAGAACCCGGCTGGGCCATTGCTGAACCACAGCAAGTGAGCAGGCCTGAGCTGCTCGTTCCTCCAGAAACACAGCCCTGTGCAGGGACACCTTTAACCACTCAGTGCACAGGTCAGCGCTCCTCATCTGATGGGCTTATCCTGCACACCATGCATAAATATCCAAGCTTTTTCACCCAAAGCAATAACTGCATTTAAGACTTACAAAACCTGGCTTGTAGAAACACCGTCCATCTTTCTCCATCTTGGCAACCTGGGTAAATGTCTCCCAGCACTGAAAAATTAGCCATGTGTTATGGCTTATCTTATGCGCTACAGAGGTCTAAATCCCAGCAAGGTAGCTACTGCATAAAAATAAAACAGGGACAACTAATTCTTACCACAAGGAACCGAAAAACTAAAGAGGCAAAAGAGTCAGCTGAAATTAGCCTCTTCTAGAGATGGAGTTCATGGAACTGGAGAGATTAATTGACTTAATTAGGAAGTCAAGAGCTGAGGCAATAATTAAACTGAAATCACCTGAGAACACAGCAAGTTCCTTAACCTCAAGACCATTTTTCTTCTCTAAATTGCAGGCAACGTTTCTCCTCCCTGATTGGATGACCCCTGTAATTAATCAGCATTGATTTCAAATTGCTCTTTTAGGTGCTGGCTGTAGCATAGCTACTGGCCGGCCTGGTTCAGAAGGCTGTCAAGCTCCTGTGGAATGAGCAGCTGCAGCTGGAGTGCTTATCCTGCTGGATCTGCTGTGGGAAGCAAAACTGGACCACCACAAATAAACTGTTCCGTGCTGACTCATTTCAAAGGAAAAATCTGTTTTCAAGATGCTGTCAGGGGCTGCAGTATTTGTCACCTGATGACAACTCCCACTTTGTGAAAGAGAACACAAAATCCACCAGCTCCCAGCAAGAAGCATTTTATTCACGTCTTGAGGTTAAAATTCAACCTTCACTTTGATGGGCTGCAGTAGGCGAAGAAACAGAATGAGCGATAAGCCCAACTCCCCCTCTCTCCCTGCAACAGCCTCCTCTGTCACTCCTGTTACCTTTCTCACCTTCCGTGCTGTCTTGCACAGGTTGAGTGTGTTTGGGGGGGGCTCACTGCAGGCACTTAGGTGAACCGCGTGTACAAAGCCATTTACAACCAAACGCTCCTGAGGTTTGGATGCTGGAATTTATTTCAGGACGCTGTGTCACACTCAATGGTTGTACAGCAGCACACACATCAGAAAACAGCCAGAACAGAATGACAACCTGCACGCGAGGCAGCAGTGCAGCACTACTTTGGGACTGCAGAAGGCTGCTGCACACCCACTCCTGCAGCCTGGACCTCAACTCAGACCCAACAACTATCGCTGAGCTTTTCTGTGCTTTGTTTTTGAAACTCTGCATCTCTTTTTAAACCATTTCTGTGATTCCCTTTTGGAGGAAAGGTTATTCTGGGATATACCAAGGCTTAAATTATGCAGGAAGGGCCTCTTTTAACAACCAACCTGAATTTCATTCTAGGCACATGGCTGTACCAGTTGTCCTCACTGCACAGGACTTCTCCCACCCCTGCTGCTTGCATGTCCCGTGTTTGACCAAGGTAACAAAATTAATTTTTGTTCCTGTTACTGGGGGCATCCAAAAGAGAGAGGTTGACAGCCCATACATTTGGGAAGGGTTTGGGGCTCTTCTTACTTAAGCTTGTTAGATTTAACAGCAGAGAGCAAAAGGACAAAGATCAGCTTAAGCAAGTTGTCTATTTGCAAGGAACCAGAGCAAGAAGGAAAATGTCCCTTGGGTAATTCTATTGCCTAAAACCTTGGCTTTTGCTGGTGTATTCATTATGGTGAGAGGTGCCTGTATGAATACTGATAGTTTGTGTGTGTCTGCTCGTGCTAGATAGGACCCTGAATAAAACCCCGGGGAGCTCTCCTCTCCTGTGTTTGCATTCTGTCTGATTAACTTCTGCAGGGTGTGGGATGGGGGATCCTGGAGCCAACTGACTGCAGCACCTTCCTGCTATTTTCTCCTGCAGCTTTACAACCAGCTACGAGAAAAGCAACCTGCGAGGGCACTGGGATCCGAACGCTCAACTGCGGATCCCTTAAGGTAAATGAACAAGTTAGGCTGAGGCATGCCTGTGCGTTAGGAAAATCTGTTTGCTGGCTGGGAGGAGCTGGTATGCCCGGGCTAGCATCGACACTCATCCCGCTCTGCTGCAGGGGGCAGGTGCCTTTCCCACCTCCATTACCTTGGTCCAGCTCGGTCCCCCGGAACCGGCCCTCAGGGCGGGAATCCACCACCTGGAACCGCAGGGACCCCACGTTCTGGATCATCTCCTCAAAAGTCTTCAGCAGGATCGTGTTCAGCCTGGCCTTAAAGACAGCCGGGGCGGGCTGGCTGACCTCCGCCGTGACGGGGTGGCCCTCCTTCACCCAGTTCTTGAAGCCACCGTTCAGGACGGAGACCTCCTTGTGCCCGAAGGCCCGGAACATCCACCAGGCGCGGGGGGCGTAGAAGGTGCCCAGCTCGTCCCCGTCGTACACCACCACGTGGGTGTCGTTGCTGACCCCCAGGCGCCCCACGTAGTCGGCGAAGTGGGCCTCGCTGGGCAGCATGAAGTCGTAAGGGGAGGACTGGTCCCGGCACTCCTCAATGTCGAAGAAGGACGCCCCGGGGATGTGCCTCTCCTTGAACTCCTGCCGGGCGTTTCGCTCCTGCGGCGGGTACCAGGAGGCGTCCAGTATCCGCAGGCTCGGTCCCACCCGCCCGGCCCGCACGGCCTCCGACAGCCATTTGGCGGTGACCAGCGCCCTGCCCAGCACCTGCGGCGCCATCTCGGAGGGCTGAGGCCGGGAGGGGGCGCCGCCAGCGGGCACACACACAGGCGCGCACACACACACACACACACACAAAATGGCGGCGGCGGCGGCAGGGGGGGGACGGGGAGCGGGAGGCGCGGCCCGAGGGGGCGGTGCGGGGGCGGGCGGCACCGCCCGGGACCGGCCCGCTGGGAGGGCCCCGGCTTCCCCCTCCACCCCCGGCGGCGGCCATGGCTGGTGGGGACTAAGGGCGGGTGCTGCTCGGCTGAGGCCCAGCACGGAGGTACGGGGCGGCGCGGGGGGTCCGGCCCCGCTCCTTCCCCCGCTGCTGCGCGGAGGGAACCGCGGCCCCGCCGGGACTGCGGGGTGTCCGGGGCGGGAAGGTTCGCGGCGGGGTTCCAGCCTGCGTGAGGGGCGCCAGGGCCCCGGCAAGGCCTCGGCTGGTGAGGGGCTCCGGGGGGCTTCGTCGTGGCGCCGCGCCTCGCCTCGCCCCGGGGCGCTCGGTCCCCTCCGCTCGGGGTCCCTGGTGCCGCCCCGCTGCCCTCCTGCTGCTGTCTGCGCTGGCTGGTGGTCGCTGGAGGTGGAGGGTCCAGCTGGGCTACGGGGAGTGGGAGCTGGTTGCAGGGCAGCATTGTGCCATGGCTGTCCCGCTCGGGGCAGGGTTTGGGCTGAGATCTGTGGAAATCTTTTATTTTCAGGGCCGGAGCGTTTCAAAGCCCTCACTGTAGGCTTAGCCAGCACCTCAGCGCAGACCTCAGGTCTTTGGTCCCAAGATGCACTTTTGTCCGGTTGGTTTCCCCAAGGCTGGTCGCCAATTTGCAATTTTCTTCCTTTTCTTTCCAGTCAGGTAGATTCAGGCAAACCCCAGGTATCAGATAATCTCGGCCAGGAGTGGAGCAATGTCGCAACAACTCCTCTACCGTGCTCTGGTGTCTGCAAAATGGCTTTCAGAAGCCATCAAGTCCCAGCAACCTGGTCTGGCCTTGAAAATCGTGGATGCATCCTGGTATTTGCCAAAGATGAAGCGTAACCCGAAGCGGGAATTTGAGGAGCGCCATATCCCTGGCGCGGTTTTCTTTGACATCGACCAATGCAGCGACCGTACTTCACCTTACGACCACATGCTGCCCAAGGCTGATGACTTTGCTGAGTATGTGGGGAAGCTGGGCGTGGGGAATGATTCCCATGTTGTGGTGTATGATGGCAGCGACCAAGGTCTCTTCTCAGCGCCCCGGGTGTGGTGGATGTTCCGGGCCTTCGGACATGAAGCCGTTTCCCTTCTGGATGGCGGCCTGAAGAACTGGCAGCGAGAGGGGAATGCACTGAGTTCTGGGAAAAGCCAGGTAGCTCCCTCTGAGTTCCATGCATCCTTGGACAAGTCCCTGGTGAAAACGTACGAGGACATCTTAGATAACTTGGATTCCCACCGCTTCCAACTAGTGGATGCGCGTGCTGCAGGACGGTTCCGGGGAGTAGAGCCAGAGCCCCGAGACGGTAATGTGCCTTCTAAAACATTGGCATAATAAAAAGGGGCTTCATTTAAGGTGCCCATCAGTTTCACTCCTGTAGAGGTAATGAAGGGAAATATCGTTGTCCTTTATGGGATGGCACTTGAGGCAGTGTATCCACCTGTCCTCCTCTTCTTTTGACTAGCAAGTGGTGCTCTTTGAAAATTTAGGAGTGGGGAAGCAGTGTATTTTTTTTTTTTCTCATGAGGGGCTGGGATGAG
Source organism: Anarhynchus alexandrinus (assembly GCA_008711295.1). Taxonomy (NCBI): domain Eukaryota; kingdom Metazoa; phylum Chordata; class Aves; order Charadriiformes; family Charadriidae; genus Anarhynchus; species Anarhynchus alexandrinus. The sequence goes on from VUYV01000082.1 coordinate 2,691,478, forward strand.
GAATGTAGCTTTCATACACCTCAAAGATAATCATTGGTCTCTTCATGTACTGGTGCTACACTTCCCCTCAGAAGGGCCTGTGAAGGTGCTTTGGTCAGTGCATTATCAGAGTGGGTTGCTCTGATGCGGGGAAGATGTGGAGGGAACTGGGAGGAGGAGGAACAGAACTTGACAGGATTATGTCCATGTGGTAACGTGAAGATTAAAGCCATCCTTCCTGAGTAATCAGTAATCTAGTAAAGCAAACTTTAACAAAGATAAATGTATTTGTTTTAACAACATACACTAAATAATAAATAACAAGTACAATAAATCATAAATATCCCCAGTGAAACGGAGAACAGGTTTTGCAATGGATTTGTCCTAGACAATAGAGGTTAATTCCTATCTGTATTGCTTTTCCTTCAGGAATTGAGCCTGGTCATGTCCCTGGGTCGATGAACATCCCCTTCACCGATTTCCTCACAGAGTCTGGCTTAGAGAAGACGCCAGAGCAGATCCGCAGTCTGTTCCAGGAGAAGAAGGTGGACCTCTTAAAGCCAGTGGTAGCCACATGTGGCTCTGGGGTCACTGCCTGCCACGTGGCTCTGGGGGCATACCTCTGTGGCAAACCAGATGTTGCTGTGTACGATGGGGCCTGGGTGGAATGGTACATGCGGGCACAGCCTGAAAATATTGTTTCTGAGGGAAAGGGGAAGACAGCATAATAAGTTGCTTTGTCTTCCACCTGTAAAGATAATTTGCCTTGAAACAGGATTTGGAAAAGATGGGTTTAGCAACCCTGGTTAAGTGTTGTGAGATGAAGGTGTTGGATAACAAGTACGGGCACATGGTGCTTTGGCACTTTCTCCTTATCCTGCCACTGCTGCTTAGGAATGTAAGTATGACCTGGGCAGCCAGCTCTAGGTGATCCTTCTTGAGCAGGTGGAGTGAACCAGATGACCTCCAGAGGTCCCTTCCAACCTCAGCCGTTCTGTGATTCTGTGACTGTTTTACAATATCAGATGGAAGGGAGAGACTGCTGGTGGCAGCGTGGGGAGGTAATTGAGTCAAGCCAAGCTCATGACTCAGGACATTCCACCACATTCACTCGCAGGATGGTCATACTTGTATAACTGTGCCTCATGATCTTGCTCTCTGCCTCTGTCGTAGAAGCCATCTGTGCACTTTATGGCTGTTTTGAGTGCAAAACTTAGGAGAAAGACATAGATGTTAAAGGATCAAATATGTCTTCCAGGTGGGCACTTACATTAGAGACTTGGTTTGGATTTCTTCTTGCACTTGGACTCTAACTGCAATGTGTACTTAGCCAGTTTTGTACCCCCATTATCCAAAATCCCCCTTGGGGGGGAAAAAATGATACTGGGATTAAAAAAAGAGTAAATAAACGTGTTTCAAGGTCCTTCTGCTGTATGGAGCTTATGTGAGCGTTGCTTGGCTGATTCCAGGAACTCTATTTTTGTGGGATCCCTTTGTCTTCATGATTCCAATGAGATGTTTCCTTCTCTCCACCTCTTACCCTCAGTAAGCTCTTTGGGCCAGGAAAGACAATGACATGCCTCTCTCTTGGGACTTTTAACCATCTTCTTCCTTTCAGTCCTTGTCCATTTGCTTTTTCGCCTAAAACTCCACATTAGTCAGTTACAGCTCTGTTCTTCAAAGACTGGGTATCAGTTCACGTGGTGAAAATTGGACTGCATGGGTGTTTCTATTCTCTCCATGAGTCTTACCATGTAACCTTAAAAAGCTTAGGGGAACTGAGACCTACAGAGGAATAGCCTACAATGGCACATATTTTTCCCCAAGACCTTTGCCTTATATCTGGGAGCTGAAATTCCCCTGGGTATCCTTGACAATGTTCAAGAACTTGTTCTCGCTAGGATTTTCTCCTCTTTAAAAAAAACCCCAAAAACCCAAAAAGCAAAAAAACCAAAACCACACAAAAATCCCCCCCAAAACCACAAACAACCCCCATGTTCCCCACCCTTGCACCTATTCTGGCCCACTGGTAACTTAGGAAGTTGATGAGACAGGTTCTGCTCTTGGACTTGCAGCAACAGGTACTAGTGGACATCTGAGGATGATGGGGTTGTCCTTTCTAGGGATGCTATGGATGCTTACGGTCACAGATTTGCAGGGTCCCCTCCTAGCCACTGAATACGAGGGCTGTATCCTTTCTTACTGGAGAGTGTTCTTTGCATTTCCTTTGGCCTCTTTTGGCTGCAACCCTGGCTTCTTCCTGGGCTTAGTTTGCATGCACACAAGCTCTGTTTCTACTCGCCTCCTGTGGAATTAGAGTTTCACTGTCCAGATGATTTTTTCCTGTGTCCTCCCTACCCACACATACAGCCTGACCCTTCTTTCCACCCATTTCCAGTGACTGAAAGCATTAAATTTTCCCACTTACATTAGTGTCACAACCTAGCTCTTCAGGGACATGGGGCTGGCATTACAGCAAGTGCTGAGCACACAGAGTGTGTAGGGGTCTGAAATGAGCGACCCCTTTGTACGCAGTGCAAGACACAGATCTGGATAAAACAATAAACCTCTATATTTGCCAGCTTCCATTTAGTTCTTTGGGCTTAGACATCCTAAAAGGGCTTCCTTTGCCGGTTACAGCATGCCCTGCAAATTGCTGAGACTTTCAGTTCTGGATTTAATTGACAGTTTAATTAATTTTCTTCTCATTCCTGCTAGGGAAAAGTTTTCTACTCCCGTGTTTTATGAATTTCCCCACCCAGGTAATCACTGTGTTTTTAAAGGCTGGTAGCAACACCTTGCTTTATCCCAAGTAGGGTAATTTTCTCGCAACTCTTTCCTGCAGGGGAAAGGGAAGAACTAGTCTGTGTCAAGTAGGACATCTGATCACAGTCTGTAACTGTCAGCACTTAAAAAAAAATAATTTTTAAGCTGAAGTATGGTGTTGACAGGAAAACAAAAGGGTAAGCACTGGCTGGGGTGTCTGTCTGGAAACAGCAAGGGGTGCTGAACTCTGTGTGGAGGGGCCTCCCAATCTAAGGAACAAGGGGGCTGCTTTTAAGAGACTTTAACATAAAGATACTTGTACAGACAGTGTTGTCCAGTATGGGATCTTGTAGCAGGGTCTGGCTTGTGACATATTTTCAGTTAAGGATTTCTAGCTTCTGCCACCATCAGCCAAGCCAAGAGGCTTTCACGTGATGGGTCATTAAGGTTTAACACCCTGGGTGTGGCTGGGAGGTGAGACTGATTTTGTGACTGTACGGCCAGGCCCCTGTGTACAAACAGATAAACAGGGGTGCTGTGCCTGCTTTGCTCCTCCAGAAAAAATTAGTTATTAAAGAAAATTGACATATTTTTTCAGACTTTGTTAATAATTTCTAGTGGATGCTGGGGGCTGCCTTTTGTTCCTGTCCTTCCGGAACATTTGGCAATGCAGCTTAAGCACTATATTTCTTTTTTTTCCCACTGACCCCAGGGACTGCTGGGAATCTCTCTACGTCCTCTTGAGACTGAGCTGCATTTCTCTGACCTGTGTATCGCTGGGAGGTGTCTGGTGCAGCCCAGCCATCCACCTGGAGATCATAAACTAAGTGAAAGGTTTCACTCTCCCCTTGCTCTACATTTTGACTGTTTGGCTCAATGACATCTAGCAGGGCCCTTCCCCTATATGTGTCAAGGTTGGCAGTACTCAACTGCCCCTCTCCTGTCTGAGTTTTGAACCACAAAATCTCAGTGGTTCTTCAGTTTACCAACTTTTGGCAAATCTTTTACCAGATGCTTAGCTTTGCCTTGATTTCTCCACAGAGGAGAAATTGAGAACTTCCTCCCCACAACAAGATACTTTGTATTTCTGGGGTATGCCCGATTATGTCACATATCAAAAATCTGTCCAAGAGTGTCTTCTGATATTCTCCCTCCTTTTAGTTGAGATCTGTTCTAACGCTGCAGGCAAAGCACTGGGAACACTGTGGAGACGGAGACAATGTTTTCAAAGCCTGGAGACTGCAAAAACCTATTTTGAGCCGTAACAGATGCTACTGGACATATGGAACAGCTGAGGGGACTTGCACCAGGATTATAAATGTTCTGCAGATCTTTATGTCCCTGACTTAGTGGGTGGGTTTCCTACAGGAACTGGAAACTGGGAAGGGGAGAAGTGGATATGAATGCAAATCACTAACGTTCATGACCCTCCAGTGGAAAATTTGCCACAGGGAGAGGGGAATAGCATATCTTTGGTGGGATAAGGCTAATGGTGGCCAAAAAGTAGCCTAAAAAGCAGCCCTGATGTAGGAAGAGGGTCACATTGACCTGTGGCTAACTTGAGACTGGAACTTTTACAGCTCTCTATATAAATTTGAGAATCCCAAGCCAACATGTAAACTCTTTATTCGTATATTTTACTATCTGTAACACTTTTGTCCTGAAGCAGTTTTGGACTCTGAAAAACAGTCTGGTCAATGGTTCTCCAACAGTAATCCCACAGTCCCTTGTTCCTCACATGTAATCTTCCTCCCCTGCCATCCTCATCCTTCCGTACTGCTGCCTAGCAGTCAGGTTGTGCTATTTCACACCTTCTTTTGCAGCAAACCTTTTGTTCCCCTGCAAACTTTCCCAAATCCCAAAGCAGCCCTTCTTCTGCCAACGCTGCTATCCCTTCCCACTAGCGACCACCGCATGAGCAGTGGTAACTGCGATTACCTGCAGGGGCTTTTCTTGTTCCTCCCATTTTGCCTGGTCCCAGCTCACAACCAGGTGGTACGTGGCTGTTTTCTCTCCTCCTCCCAGCACTCTTCCAGCAGAGGTGCTAAGTGATACGCACAGACAGATAATCACACACTGTTCTGAATGCACGTATATTGCTTACGGACCACACCAAGCACAAGGAGCTGGAGAAAGAGTAGCTCTCCTGTAAGCCATGGGACCTTTCTCTTCCAGCTCCGATAAGCCTGGCTCAGCTGGCAGTTAAGCTGGGCTCTGTTGGCTACAAGTGAATTGTCTTCCTTCCACCCCCAAGTCCAGTGTGGGGAGTTTTCTTTGCCCAGTTCGCTGTTGGCTTAGTGGCAAATGTCACAGTATTACTTGTCCTCCCCACCACACTTCCTGGAGAGAAGAGAGAGGAGGCAGTTTCTTCTCTGGTACCTCGTGCCACGGTGCGTTCATTAACTAAATGATCACGAAAGGTTAATCCCAGCCTGCCAGAGTGGTGATGCTGTCTGTGCCAACTGTCGTGGTTTGGGCTGGACTGGCCACTGAAATGAATGACGGATGCTCTCCCCCACCTCTCTTCTGCAAGGAGGGGAGGGAGAGAGAGAAAGAGACTTATGAGTTTAGAAAAAAACTAAACTACTTAAATGAAAATATTAATAAATTAATAAAATAATAAAAAGAGAAAATAATGAAATATATACGATAGATACAAAACCCTATCGAGCTCCCAGGATGACGATCATGTCACTGGCAGGCATGGAGAAAGTCCCAGACTGGACTCAGCGATGGATGGGAACTGGATCTGGATCTAGATTCCGGAATGCACAGATTGGGATCAGAGGCAGACGAACAGAGAGAGGTCCTCCTTGGATGCCGGCCATGGAAGAAAGAGGCTGACGCCTTTGAACCCTCAGCTTTTATACTGAGCGTGAGGCAGATGGGATGGAATACCCTGTTGGTCAGTTTTGGGTCACCTGCCCTGTCCGCTCCTCCCCGCAGGTGGGACCCCACTACGCTTTTCCGCTTCCGACCCTCCAACGGGGCACACAACAAAGTTAGCTGATCTTGGTTGTTATAGCAATAAGCATAAGCAAGAGCCTCTCTGCATACCATTCCTTGGCATAAATTATAAATAATCAGGTCTTATCACTCTGGGAGCAGACTACAGTCTTAAAAATACACCGTTAGTTTCAGAGAGTTCAGTTAGTTTGAAGAGCCTTAGCTAAAAAGTAAAATTGCTGAACAGAAAATCGGTTCTGGTTTACCTCAAACCAGGACACCAACACATGGCGATCCCTGTTCCCACTGATGCTCCGCAATGCAACAATTCCCTGAAAGCAGCTCTGCAACGTCGGTGATGCATCGCGCAACGTCGGACAAGCTGACTTGTCGGGCCGCAATGTACGTACGGAGCGCTGCAGGTTTGCGCCGCAGTCCTGCTGACTGCTGAACCGAGAAACTCTCAGTTTGCCCCCTGTTCTGTGTTCCTCAACTCTTGTTCAGCCCCATCACCTACCTCCCTGGTGGCTGTCCAGCTTTTCCTGCCCCCCAGTCCCTCTGTGCAGTTATCCCCATCATTTAACTGGGTACTCAATGGAGCTGTGTGGTATTGGAAGCTCTTGCGTCTCTCTGTTTCTGTGTGTGTGTTTTATATATAGTGATCATCAAAACAGGAGGGACAGACGTTTGATCATTTAAATTTTTTTCTCCTCTGTTCTGTTGCTTAATTTTAATGGACCTTGACAAGGGCATGCTAGTTGCATCTCAGAACTACGTCTGGTGATGGTGTGCAAATCAGGCCTGTGTCTAGCCCACACCATCGACTCGTCACAGCATTTCGGTTTGTAACTCACCTCGGGCTGACTTCTTCCTACAGAGCACTTTCAGGTACTACGGGGAACACCCTGGCTTGGGGGTTTTCCAGTAAAGTTCGTGCTGTATGTTGCAGAAAAGAAGGCTCTCGGGATGGGAGTGGTGTACCTTAACCCCTTTCCCTTCTCATAGGATACCTCTTCAGATTTGCCAATCAACCTTTCATACCATGGCCCTGGGGTGACCAAGACTTGAAGTGCTGGCCACAGAGGGAGGCTGGTGGTGATGGAAGAAAGTATGCTTTCAGTAGAGACCATCCCTGAACCCTGAGCAGCATTGGCATGGGTGAGGTTGGGGAAGAAGGTGTCGAAAACAAGACCTAAAAAGCAGCAAGAGGCTGACGGGCTGTGAGAAGAGGAAAGGGAGACAGGGTGAACCCTTGATAGAAGGAAGTAAATTAAGGCAGGGCAGATTTCTTGGAGGAAGAGATAAGGGGCTATAGGCTGCCACCCAACTGCTATGTTCCTATCAGAGAGCTGCAGTCCTCACCCTAATTCTCTTCTGGAGCTGCAGCCAGCGCAGACAGGGTCCTGCATCCCTTGCGCACCAGAGCGCAGGGCAGAGCTCTCAGATTTGCCGTGGTTTGACTCTGAGCCAGAAGTAGGAGGGCAACAGTCCCACAGCCCAGAGCTGTGTTGCACTGTGTGATGCTTCAGCTCAGGGCAGTGTTAGCCGGAGCGTCTTTGATGCATCTCCACTGCTCAGTGGAGACTGGTTGAAGGGCTGGGCACTAATTTGGGCCAAAGCCTGCTTCATACAGCTAGGCAAAAATAATTTTTCATCCTCTCTCTATTATTGATCACTCCAGGGCTGGCCAGCTGCTGATATGAATTAAAGGAGATCCAGAGTTTACAACCTGCAGCAGCCAAATTGTTCCTGTGCTTAAATTAGCTGGGGGTCAGCAATCTCGAAACCTTTTCCTTCTTACCCTCTCTTCCCCTCCTCCCCTTTGCACTCCTCCACAGAAGGAGCAAAGTACAGTTATACTGTCTTTGTCAAGGAAGTCCTGTGTGATTTGGGGGAAGGGTGGCACTGCCTTCACGGCTGTAATGGTAAAAGGGAGCGATTTGTAAGTAAAAGAAAAGAGGGAAGGACAAAAAGGAAAGGAATATAAGAGTAAAACATAATCTTTCTTTTTAGCCACCCTTTTCCCCCAACAAACCCCTACCTCAGGTGACACAAAGATCTAGGTGGAAGCGTCTGCAAGGCACCACGGTGTCTCTGCAGTGCTGCATTGCCCTGGCAATGAAGAGCCAGAAAGTTGCTTAGGTGAAGGAAGGCTTTGGGCCACATTCAGGTGAAACATCAGCCTTTGCTTTCCATTCCTAATATGCCCGAGCTGCTGGCAAGCACGGCTGTGCTTAGGTGGGAGCCGGTAAAGCAGAGCTGCTGGAGAGAGAGCTCGTTCGGGTTGTGTCCGTGCCAAGGAGCGCATTTGAACAGAGCCCCATGGGGCAGGAGTTGTGGAGCTCCAGGCTCAGCCTGGCAGGAGCCACTGGCAGAGAGGCAGGGCTAGATTTGGTAGGGGGGGATTGGCACGTCGCCCTCAGCGGGTGACGATGTGGCTGGGGCAGGGGTAAAAACTCCACACGGAGCTAAGTTAAAATCTGAGCTCTCTGTTGCCCAGAACACAAAGAGGGCTGGCAGGAGCACAGGGGAAGGACGCAGGGGGCCTCTGTCTGGCATGGTTTGCGCTGGGAGGGCAGCGCAGGGGGGGATTTTGCTGAGTCAGCCACTCTTCCGAGCTGGAAGAAAAAATCTCCCTGCCCCCCTGCCAGCACTTCATGCAGATCCAGGATGCAGTTCCCAAAAGCGTCCCTACACATGTTAGCAAGAAGGCAACCGTGTGCACATTTTGCAGCAAGAACAGCGTGGCAACTGGCGCGGCACTGAGCCGTGAGCTTGGGGTAATGGCTTTCCTGAAGGGAAAGCTGGGGATGGGGAGCACAGCGCTGACGGGCTTAATCTGCTGACTGCCAGGGAGCAGCAGGTTGCTCTTCCTGACTCCGAGGAAGCTTGCAGGGAAGACCCAGGGCTGGAAGCAAGCAACCCACCAGCCGCAGGGCTTGGGGTCACGTAGTACAGTGCAGCCCCCTGCGTTACAGCATCCTCTTTTGCATGGACGGCGGGCTGGGAAAACTACAGTTCCCAGCACCCTGTTGTGCATGTCCCTGCAAACTACAGTTCCCAGAACCTTTTAATGAGCCCAGAGAGGATGTCTGTGGAAATAAATGCCGGCAATTTTTGCATAACACCCTGCACCTCCAAAGGGCTGGCCAGCCCTTGGTTAGCGAAAACCGGAGCAGGGGAAAAGCCAGAGAGTGTCGGCGCCGTGGAGTTATGGGTTTGCCCACTCCTAATAGCCGCAGCGATCTCCTGCAGCACAGAGCATCCTTCCTCCCCTTGGGACCCCCTTGGCGGTCACAGGGAGGACCCTTTCCCCCCCCTCCCCCGGGAAACACAGCTGCTGCGGAGGGAGAGGCAGATAAACTACAGATCCCGGCATTCCCCGGCAGGCAGCACCTGCGGCCGTCCCTGCACGCCGGCGGGGAAGGGGGGGTGAGGATGAGGATGGAGGGCAGGGAGGAGATGCAGGGTGCCGTGGGGCTGCGCTGCACCTGGGACATCCCACCACCCTCTGGCACCCAGGCCAAGTGGGTGAGGCTCAACGTGGGGGGCACCGTCTTCCTCACCACCAGGCAGACCCTGTGCCGGGAGCAGAAATCTTTCCTGTGTCGCTTGTGCCAGGGCGAGGAGCTGCAGTCGGACCGGGTAAGGCAGCTGGGTTGCCTCCCGCACCGTGCCCCACCGAGCACGGGGAGGGATGCAGGGATCCAGGGATGGAGCCAGACCCCGAGAGCTGCAGGAGTAACTGAGTGAAAAATGCCTGCTCTTTCTCCTCCTTCTCCTGTGCAGGGTTTCCCCTTGCCAGATCCCACCTTGCTGTGTTGTAGCCTGGCACCGGTCTTCCTGAGCTGGGGAAAAGAGAGGCCATCTCCCCCCTGCCCCTGCTCTCCCATCTCTCTATCACCCCACATCTTCTGGGTCTACCTCCCAGCTGTATCTGCCTGACTCAGCCACGTCCCCTGTAAGGGGGCTCTGCTCTCTCACACAGGGCCTGTATGCACAGTTGCAGAAGGAGATCGAGGCCTATTTTTTTGGCTTTCTCAGCTGAGTTGGTCCATGCTGAGGTGGGCACGCTGAGCATGCCAATACAGGAGTTAAAATCCAAGCTGGGCTGACTTGGCTAGGGACTCTCAGGGGCCCATGGTTTCCAAGGAGCCTTAGAAATAGTGGACATTTTTGCTTAGTTTTGTATTTTCTTGTAGTCTGGAACATTTGACGGTTGGTTACAAGTTTGCCATGGGTTTTTTTTCTACTTGTGGTCTGTCTCTGTTGCTAGGATGAGACTGGCGCATACCTAATAGACCGGGACCCCACCTACTTTGGACCCATCCTGAATTTCCTCCGTCATGGGAAGCTGGTCCTCAATAAAGATATGGCTGAAGAGGGTGAGTCTTGGAGCTCAGAAACTTCCTACTTAACATCACTGCTGTCGCCAGGACACAGTAGGAGTTGTTGACCTTGTCTCTCATTCTTCTTCTGGAGGTTGGTGTTAGGGGATTTGAGAGGACTGTCCCTGCAGCTCTTGGAAAGCATACTGATATTTACTAAAGGGGTTTGGAGTAGGTGAGGAAGGCATCCTACAGGTGTTGTGGCTTCATGACTGTTCGTTCAGCAGAGATGTCACCAAGATGGAAGTAGGCAAGATCTCTGCCTCAATAAACCATTTTATTACTTGTCCCTGATCCACTTTTAACCAGGTTCTGCCACTGAGTTTTCTGTTAATGACTGAGTGTTTCTAATTAGGAATGAAAACCCAGAAGACCAAACAAAATCAAGCTCATGTCTTCTACTGACTGTAATAAAGACCATCGTTAATCAGTGATATGCAATGTTGGCTACTAGTGCTCTGGTGGGTTGTGGCCTTCAGCAATTCCAGTGGAGCAAGCCAGACAAACCAGTCCCTCATTTGAGGTTGATAGAGGGTCCAATAAGATAACTCAGTAACATCATGATGTTACCAGCCAGCAGCCCCCAATGCCTCGTTATTTTTTGGATGGCAGAGTCTAACAAAGAGCCAATTCCAAAGACAGGCTGTGCTGTCCAGACCTTGCCAAGCACAGTTTCTGCATGTTCATTAGTCCTCTTACCTCTCTCTCTTACATATTTTTAGCTAATGCAAGGAAAGTTTTCTTCAGAATCATCTTACAATTCCAAAAATATATCTAAGCAATGGTACAGAATTGTAGTAAACACAATTCTGAGGTGTTTTCTACTTGACATTTCTTGTAATGCTGAGGTCAGACAGAGTTCATCCACAGGTTTTAACATCAAATCCAAAGCATGAACAGGAGTCCCGTTCATAGTTTAACATTGTCTTTTGTTCCTCCTGCACATACTCAGGCTGGGATATAACTAACCCATTAGACGATTCATGGCTGAATGAGGGACTCAGAAGAGGTCTGAGTGTGTCAGATAGTGAAAGAGCAATCTCCCCATCTGCATTGTCTATCTACTGTCATGGGGACATGTGAGTGTTGGCTCCTAGCCACCTTTCCCTCACCAGCCCTCTGGGAACCCACCTCCCTTTCCCTGAAGGCCTGTTAGCAAACAAGTGCATCTCAGGAGAGGTGATGGATGCAGATACCATAGAGAAAAAACCCAAAACATTTGTCTGTTTATCTGCTTTGAGGTGAAGCATAGGGGAGAGAGCCAAAGATCATCTAAAGTCGTATGGGGCTGCAAGGTGGGTGCAACTCCAACTGGCCCAGGAGGAAAGTTGGGATTTTCTAGGGTCTTTTGGCGACAAGGTCAAAACAAATTGTGGTTCTCTGCCTTAAGAAGAGGACCTGAACAAGGTGATAACTAGTGGTCATTGAGAGAGGCTGGAGCCTACATTTATTGTCCTTGGCTAGTGATTTGGGAATGGTATTAGCAGTCCTCAGCACAAGCCTTCACCGGCAGTGCCTGTTTCTGTATTAGGAGGCAGCATAAGGAATTGGGGTGAGCATTAGAAATGCAATGCAGAGAGCCAGGGTTCAATTCTCTGCAGTAAGAGTTTCAAGCAACAGAAACCTGTTAAAAAGTGAGGCTGCAGTGTGATTTCTCCCTATGGTGCTTGAGAAGCCCAGAGTTCATCTTTTGCAAGCCAAAAACCAAAGACGGGCTGTTAACTTTCTGTCTTTGTGGTTCTTCTCTCTTCCTTTCTCAGGGGTCCTAGAAGAAGCTGAGTTCTATAACATTGGTCCTTTAATCCGATTAATCAGGGATCGATTGGAGGAGAAGGACTACACAGTAACTCAGGTATGGAGAGAAATGGCAAGGAAAGATAGAGTGGTGCGGGCGAAGGAGGGAATGTGGAAAGGGAGAGGTGAGTCTAGAGGGAGGACAGACGTGGGAGAAGCAGCAAGGAATGGAAAGAAGCAACTAACTAGAGTTTATGTGCTAATGTCTACTTAGCAAAATCTTGCAGGGGACAGACTACCACCATTTTAGTTACAATAAACAAGTTACAGGCTTGTTCCACATCCCCAGACGTAATGCTGAATGTAGCCCCTGAAACCAAATCAGCTCCTCTAGCTTTTGGAAGAAGGCAGCTAGTTGCTGTGGGATATGGAAGAATGTTTGTGAGGGGAGCGGAGGCGTTGGGAGGAGGGCTCTGGTGAGGGGAATCTTGGGAGTGTAATCACAGTGAAGAGCATGGGGATACCTGCAGAGAAACCTGAAGGGAGTAAGTGAAGAGATGTCTGTGGAAGAGCTAAATGCAGACAATGAGGCACAAGGAATCAATCCTGTGGCACAACCACACCTTGTCTTGGCCAATAGCCTTTTAAAATCTGTCTTCTGGGAGCGTTGGCTGATATCTCACTTTTCATCATGTCTGCCTCAGGTTGTAAGCTTCCAGCAACACTGTCACTTTGTGCTCACAAGACCCCATCAGCATTTGTGGCATTTGCATAAATGACTTTGTAACAACAAGTGCAAACTCCCCATCAAAAAAAGCCCAGTATCTTCTGGGGACAGTGCAGGAAGCTCTCAGCTCAGTTCCTTCTCTCCAGAAGAGATACCATTGTTCTTGCTCCCCACAACACCGTAGTAGGAAGCTGGGTTGTGGTTTCCACTCCCCTTTAGCCTGGGACATGGGGAAGAGGACAGGTCTGTCAAGGAGGGGTACTACCACTTCCTTCTGCAGGAGGGCAACAGCCTTTGGCATCTGACCGTTGTCAACATGCTCTGCAATTTTGCTGTCAGGTGCCTCCTAAGCATGTCTACCGCGTGCTACAGTGCCAGGAAGAAGAGCTCACTCAGATGGTTTCCACTATGTCAGATGGATGGCGCTTTGAGCAGGTATGGAGAGGGTAGAGGAGGCTGGGCAGGAGTTGTGTTTTGGGGAAAAGATCATGGATACCATACAGTCCCCAGGCAAGTCACACTCCCTCTCTGAGACTATTGGGTCATTCATTGACAGTGCTGTCACGCAGGCTGTCTCTTGCCCCTTCTCTAGAAGTTTAGAGGATGCTGTGTGAGGTTAAGCTGTTTCGCATGCTGGCTGTCTCCTCTCCTGGTTCTCTGTGCTGCCTCCCAGCTTAGTTATGAGGCCGTTCTACTGAGGGTAGGGTTTGGACTCCATGCTGCATGGTGGGCTTTCTGCCTTGCTCCCCAGGTGAAGTGGATGTTTGCAGTAACATGCGCTTGTCATCTTTTCTAGCTTGTGAACATTGGCTCATCCTATAACTATGGGAATGAGGATCAGACAGAGTTCTTGTGCGTGGTCTCCAAAGAGTTGTACAGCTCCCCCAATGGCCTGAGCTCTGAGCCCAGCCACAAAGCCAAGGTGAGGCCAACTTTGCTATGGCCCTGCTCCCGTTGCTTATGAGATCCTTCACTCTTGTTTGCTCTGTCTTTCTTTCCTCTCCCCACTGGGACTGTGGGGCACCTCAGTGGTGAAATACAGGGGCTTGTCCCAGGGTTCGGCACCATAGCATTACACCCATTGCCCAAAAGGAGGAGTGTGTGTGTTGAGAGTGGTGGTGTCTGGCTGTGTGTGGCAAACGGCTTTAGCAAGTGACCCTGGCATTTCTCATGCTACTCTAACTCCTCATGCCTCCTCATGACCATGCTGTGTGTGTCACTCTGCTGCCAGGGTGTGATTTCCCTGAAGGTTTTGCAGTGTTCTCTTTCCTTTTGCTGAGTCCCAGCCTAAGGGGCAGGAGATCACCTGTTCTCGTTTTGAGGGAAGGACAGAAACGTGTGGCAGTGCATGACGTCCTGTAGATAGCTTGGATACAGGAAGGAGCACTAGTGGTGGATGGCAGTTGTTGGGCAATGGGATCACAGCACTTCTAAGTGGGTAGATAGCCATGACATGATGCTCCAGAGGAAGACAAGTCTCTTTGCTCCCTGACCCAGAGCTGTCCTGGCCATGGGGAAAGGTCCCTTTTTATTCCAGTGTCATGACCATTGTTTTGTTCCCTTGTGTGTCAGAAAGAACCGCCATGGCTCATCTTGCAAGTATCTCCACTCTTTCTTCCCTTTGTTCTGCATGCTGGGCCACAGAGCACAGAGGAGGACCTGGAGGAGGAAGAGCAGGAGGTGGAGGAGGAGGCAGAGGCAGAAGCAGAAGCAGAGGAGAAAGGTGCAGCAAATCCTTGAGGAAAATGATAAAAATAACCCCCCCAAGCATAGACCCATCCACCTTTCTGGTGAGAGCTCACAGCTAGCAGCAGGGAAGGACTAGGGCAGGTGTGGGGTGCGGGCGCAGTCCTCTCCAGGAGCGGGAGTCTCTCTGGAGATAAAGCTGACAGGGGAGAGCTGTTACCGTGGCTGCTGCTTTGTATTTTAAACTGTTTGGTTTATTTACAGTTATGTTTTTTTTTTATTTGCAGACTGTCCATCTATTCGGGATCGCACTAAACTCTTTCTTCCTCCAGACCCTCCTTCCTGCTCCCCTCCCTGACCACCCCAGCACCGTCACCTACCTCCCGCCTTGCCCCACTCCCCAGCCTCCAGCATCCTTCCCTCCGCTCTCTTTGTCCCCCGCCCCCCAGGGCTCAGAGCGGTCCCTGCCGGGGTCCCTGTCTCTCTCTGCTCCTCACTTTTCCTCCTCTGCAGGTATGTTACCTGTCTGCGCTCTCCGCTCCCGTCAGCCTGAGCTCTGCATGAGTGACTCACTTCCCTCTTGTGGGTACGGCCCCTGTTTGTAGGGCTTGGGGAGGGGAAGGAGGAGGGGGGGAGGTTGACTCATCCCTAAGGTGGCTTTTCTGATTCTCATCCTATGTGTGCCTTTCTCCGCCAAGCAGGCCCTACGGCTCCGGACCGGAGGCTCTGGCAGCAGAAAAGAGAGAGCAGCTGGGAGAAATGAAGAAGGGGTGGAAATAAAAGCNGCTCCTTTGCCTGCCAGCCCAAGAGCGGTTTGCAGAAGGCAGCCTGCTATTTTTCCCCTCCCCACTCTCGCTTCCCTGGGCTTTTCCCCCACTGCCTCTGCCTCGGTAAGAGCGCAGTGGGAGAGGGTGGCAAAGGCAAAGCGGAAGCAGCCGGTCCCCGCTCCAGATGTTCTCGCAGCTGTGTATGAAATGAGCCTCTGTGCTCTGTCTGCTGCTCAGGGAGGCTGCCTGGCCAGCGTGTGTGGGGCTGGGTATAGAAAGCTTTAGGAGGAGGATTCCTCTCTCATACTGGAAAACTGTGGGGCTCAGTGCCACTCCCCGTCCTGGTGGAGGGCGCTTGTTAGCTGGCTGACATTTTGCTCTCCCTCTGTTCGAGAGCCTCCTTGTCCATGGCTGTGGGACCTGGGTGTTATTCTCTTAAAAGTCAGTGTATGTTAATCACGCAGACTTTTCCTTCCCTTTTCTTTGTTCTCCCACCCTCAGTCTTTATCTTTTTTCTTTTTTCTCTGTTCTTATTTCCACTGTCACTTCCATTTTCCTATTCCACTCTCCCTTCCATGCCCAATTGCTTTTTTTTTTTTCCCTGCCATTGATTTTGTTTCTCTCTTTCTCTCTCTTTTTCTAGCTGTTACAAGCCAGAGGTCTGAGGATGCGATCCCGACCCTCCACTCCAGCCTTTTAATTTCTGGTTTATATCTTTATTTTTGTACTGCAGTGAACGGCAGCCCCTTGCCCTACAGTGACACTCCCCAGCTCCCTTCGCTCTTCACATGCAGCCATTCTTTTTTACAAACTCACCTCGGAGACCTAAGCCTCATCCCTGGAGGAGGGCAGATGCTCCAAGGAGCCCCTGGGCTGCTGTAGGGGCTGGAGCTCACAGCCCCCTGCCATGCCGAGCAGGCTGGCTTTCCTTAATGTCACAGTGGCCCCTGCTGGGGACATCAGTGATCAGCCACTGCAGCCTGCGGTCCTTTCCTGAACACCCTGGATGTCACTGGGGCCCCGCGGTGGCGGCAGCTGCTGTAGGACCAGTCCTCGCCCTTTTGCTGTCCCAGGCAGCTGGTCTGGGCTTGTGGCCAGAAGGCAAAGGCAGAGCCACTGCCCTGTTCTCGGCCACCTGCACTGCTCGCGGGGTGTCCCTGTGCTGGGTGTCACGCTCCTTGGGACCTCCCTCCCTGTCCCCCAAAGCAGCCCTGTGTCGGCGGAGCGAGGTGGAAACAAGCGTGCTACCGGAGCCCTGGGAACACGCTGGCACCTGGTGTCATGTCTGCTAGCCAGAGGAGATCCCTGCCTCGGGGAGCGGGGCGTTTGCTTCACTCATGTGTCTGAGGACACCAGGTTGTAGCTCCTGAATAAAATTCACAGGCTGTTCCTCCTTGCCGCCTCTCATTTCAAGTGGCGGAAATTTGGTGCTGGTAGAAGGGGGTGGGAGCTGGAGTAGAGGAGTCTGGGTTCATCACCTGGAGCCATCAGAAGCTGCTTGTGCTGTGCCTGTCTGCTGGGGGCTGGAGGTACTTCCCACCGCATCCATGCTGCATCCCCACTGCAGGCAGCTGGGCTACAGAGCAGGTTTGCTTATTGGTATCTGCACCCCTAAATCATAACAATAAGTGAGGACCACCTTTCTAGCCAGTGCATTGACCCCACTGTGCCTGGGGGACAGCTGAGAGGGAGGGCAGGGGTGCGAAAACTTTTGCCTGTTGCCAGTGCCAAGGTTGAAGTTTGGTCAAAAAGATACAATCCCCAGGATAATTTTTAACAGAGTAAGGCAAACTGTAGCCAAAAAAACCCCTCAAATTAATTTTATTTCTAATTCCAGAGAGTGGCCCATTGTATATATATATGTACACAGATGCACACACATATATATGTATATCTTCAGTAAAAAAACCAAACCCATAGCAGTCACTGTTGAAGCACTGTGCCCTGAAGCCTTCTCCTTCACCTCCTAGATTGTCTGAGTTAGGAGATGGAAGCAGTTTGAGAATCCCTCACGTTACAGGTATTTAGAAGGGCTGAGGGAAGGGGACGGGAGGCTGCTCCAGAGTTTTTCCTGTGGGGCCGGGGCTTTTCCCTGAGGAAAGCGCAGCAGTGGGGGCTGGGTGCTGCTCCAGCGGGGGGGCAGGACACGCGCTTGGGGGTGTGATGCTGGACTCCTGCCTGGGAGTCAGTGAGATGTGAAGAGTTGCCTGGCTGAGCTGAACAGCACACGCCAGCTAAGAAAAGAAGCAATTAGGGAGATGGAAGAGGAGGAGTGATGGGAGGAGAAGGGGGAAGAAGGATGAGCAGCAGGAAGGAAGAGGGAGGCAGATTGATTTCACAGTTACTGGAATCTTTAACTACATCAGTCACATTTTCTTTCAGCAAATGTTCCAGCATAAGACTGTGGCTGAATCACATGGTTCATGGAAAGTTCAGCTCCCCTTATTCCTTTTCTCAGAAGCCATCAACTTGGGACTGTTGCTGTGTGTCATGTCATTGTCCATCCTGTGTGTCCCCCCAACTCTTTTGGATGGATGGCCTAAAAATACCTTGGGATGCTCCCTGGGAAACACTGAGGGGGAAGAGGGTCTGCCTGCTTTTCTCTACAATCCCCATGGCAGGCTTGTTTTATTCTGCTCAGAAGAGCATCCTGGGTCTGACGACATCCCACACAGAAACTCTCTCTGAGAGGCAAGTGAGCAAGATCAGGAATGAGTGCCATGTGAGTGTGGGTCTGATGGGGAGAAGGCAGAGATGCACTTTTCTCAGCTCATGGTTTGGTTCATCCAGCCCAGCACTTGAGTGATCCTGGTGTATACTCCATAGTGATTTGGACGTGCACATCCCATTCCCCAGCTGACCAAACCAGCCAGAAACCACCTGCCACTGGGTTCCTTGCAGGCCAGCGGACCTCCAGAATCACCCTAGAGAAAGGGAAAGAGAAATGGTGATCCACCAGCTTCTCCTGCTGGATGATTACACTGGCTTTGAGTCTCTCTGTATGCGGATTCCTGTATCCCCTCAATTCATGCCTGGGACATCTGCAACATCCTTTGTACCTTAGGCAGATGTCAAAAACAGTTTCCAGTTCAAACATCCGACCCATTGTTGCATTCCTTCATCATGCAAATTCCTGCCCCTTAGCCAGCTCTCAAGAAGCTGACAGCTCTATTGTTTCCTTCTGCTCCATGTGGTATTTCCAAATATAAGGAGAGCAAGGAAGCTGGTGGACTGTAACTGGATACTTGGAGGTATGGGAGACAGGAATTCCCTGAGATTGATAGTAATGACGGAATAGACAGGTTACACTGTGTGACAGATGCTGAGTCTGAGAGGAGAAGACACTGATGTAGACTTGGAAGTGGGAGGTAAAGAGTGGAGGATGTACTGAAATGAGAAAAGAAGTTTAAGTGCATTTGGGTCCCGTCTTAGGCAAAGATGCTGGGAAAAAGTGGTCCTCCGAGCTGTTGGCTGCCTAGACCAGAGGAAGGGTTGGGGGAGTAAGGCATTTTATGGTCCCTCGTTTCAGGCTATGGAGTGCATTTGGGAGACTTGGGACACACCCCACCTCTGGTAGTCAACCCTGATCCCACAACTCCTCTGTCACCTGGCAGGCATCCTTCTTGCCCTTGTGGTACCCAGCACACAGCATCCTGGGAGAAATCATGTAGTGATAGGCCTCGCTGCAGATGTCCTGCTGGATGATCTGCACGTCCACCTTCTGCAGAACATTGCTGATGTGCCCTGAGGTGTAAAGCATCAAAAGCAGTGCAGGTGAGCAATGATGGAGCTTCCCACTGATTACTCTGATCCCTCAGTCCATGCCCATCTCACTGCATGCTGAAAGCTGCCATCTGAATTACTGTTTTGCTCTCCTCTGGCATCACAGTCTCTGACTTTCAGCAGAGCATGGAAGGAGTAACATTCCCCTGCAGTCCCTTTCCCTATAGGGTTATGCTGTGGGCACGTCAGCTTTTGGGACAAGGGGGATTCTGGTTTGGGGAAACCTCTGAGATGTTAGAGTTTTGGATTTACTTCTCATTGAAATGGTTGTTAAGTTCTTCTGGCTAAGTATGCAAACCAAAGTGTCCACTTCTGGACAGACCCCTGAGCATTTCCATTTAGGAAGCAACTGGAGGAGGAGTGTGAGTGTGAGTGAGGGCACTAAGCTGACCTAGGTGAGCACATCTATATTCCTGTGCCATGCACTACTAGAGAACAGCCTGGACCTGTTTGTTGGTCCTATGGGGAGGGAACGTGAGGGGTCATGCCCCTACAGCTAAACTCTTCCTCACAAAACAGAATGGACTCATCCATACTGCCCCATGGGAACAGGTCTTGGCCCATGCTGTCTGCCAGCAGTGTGTGGGTGCTATGTGGCCAAAATGGTACCAAAGGTGCAAGCTAACAATTACACAGTGTGATCCTCAGGGGACAGCACTCAGACCCTGCACTGCTCCCATTGAATTTACTAGTGGAGGTGTTACTGGGGGGACCCATGTCCTGGGGTCTTTGACACGGGGAAAATGTTGCTGCAGGGGCTGCACACAGGTGTCCCCAGGAGATCTAGTCCTGGTTTGATGAAAAGCAGTTTTTCATCTCTACCTTCTCTCCTCAAGCTTTGTCCCTGGGAAATGACCCAACAGGAGCCCACATGTCTGTGTAGGCATGGGGTTGGGCTTTGGGAATGGGGCTGCTCCATGCTGTGACCATGGCTGAATAGCCTCTTGTCAGACCCCTAATTCCTGAAAGGCTATTCTAGTCTTTGGACGAAGGAACACATGCTTATAAGCATATAGCTTACCAGACTCTCATGCCTCCCTCTCCAAATGAGGTTTCAAAGCACTTGACAGGTAACTTTGGCCAACCTGTGACCCCAAATTAAAGGGGGTGAAGAAGGCATAATGCTTTAAGGTGAACAGAAGTCTATTCTGCCTATCCCACATCTGAACCTATGGTTCCACCTTGGCTCTGCTACTGTAAGCCACCAGCAAAGACCTTACGCCTACCGCCTTCCTTGAGGGCTCCCCAGCCAGTGATCCAGCAATGAAGGCCAGGTTCAAAGAGATGAGAAGGGGCAGGCAAGCAGATGGGCTGGATTAAGGGTGAGATGATCACAGGATGGTCCAGTTGGAGCAGGGCCACATCATAATCATGGCTGTCCTCCTCATAGTAAGGGTGGAGGAAGAGGCGGATCACCTTGAATGACACCTCTGTGTGGCTGGTGGCATTCTGGAAATATTTGCCCAAGTAAACAGTCCAGATGGAGGCGGAAGCCAGTCTGTAGGACACAACAGAGAAGATAACTCATCAAATGAACAGAGAAGGACAGGAAAAGCCTGGCTGCTTCTGTTGTGGTCTTTTGAAGAGTTTCTGATATGGATGATCATCTCCCTCAGAGGAGCCTCTTTTTAAGTTTGTCTACTGATTTCAAGAAACTGATTGGGACATCTCTCTGATGCCTTGACATACTCGTACAGTGGGACCAACTTCAGGCAGACACTCCTACACACAGGCAAATTGCTCATATTTGCTTATTTTCCACCATTTGCTACCACCATCCATCCATCCTGCATTGAGACCCTCCAAGATGGCCAAATTCAGCCTGCACGGACCACTCAAAAGGCCTGCCCTCAGTGCTGGTGGTCTTCCTTGCAGGGTTGTAGGACTCAAGTAGGAGCATGGCAGGACCAGGGTGAGGTGAGAAGCAGAGCTGCAAAGCAGCCCCAGTCCTACCAAGGTTGGTGTCACCACCTTGGAGGATCACCAGCAGCTCCTCCTCCCTGAGCTCACATGGCACCAGGAGGGAAGGGCAGCCAGGGAAGTCCAGCAGTAGTAGCTGGGGAGGTGGGGGATCCCCACCAACTCACTGGTACAGGAAAAGTGGAGTTTGGAGGAAGTGGAGACTGGACCTGAAGGTGCACATTCCTTCCCCCACCCAGCCCTGTTGCCCAGCACAACTGTGGACCTTCCTCCTCCCCACTTCTTCCCAGTTTGAAAGAATGAATGAACCACCCTGATCTGCATGTTACTGCCACTGTTGCGGTACATACACTGGGTGGAAGGCACTGGGGAAGGGACTGTGCTTCCATCTGAAAGGGCAGACCCTGGGGGTGGGCAGCATGGGACCCAAACAGCATCCTCCGCAGGTAATGCTATCCTGGCCCTATCCTAGCACACGCTGACACCTCCACTGTTGTGACAGCATGGGAACAAGCCAGAGCCAAAGCAAAGGTGGAGCTGTGAAGTGTCTTCCACTACCATTGCCCTCGTAAAGCTGCTCTGTGAATCCCAGCACTGCCTCTTTTTTCCTGCACGCACATCCAAACACTAGTGCATTCATCCATACCCCTTTCTCAAGCTCCAAGCCACCAAGAAGCATGGCATGGGTGCCAGATGAGCGGTGGGGCTGTCCTGTGACATTTTCACAAGCCGGATGATCCTCCCATCATGCATGACACGGAAAGCAATGCAAATCCTTCTCCTGCCCAGCACGCTCCCCTCTCCATTTACCTCTCATCCTGGAAGCAGTGTGCGGCTGAGACCACCCAGCGGTCAGCAATGAGCGTTCCCCCACAAATGTGACGTCCCCAAACTTGCAGGCTGGCCTGCCACGGCCATTCCCCTTCGACAGAATTTGCACCACCCACGATCCTGCTGAGAGGGGCTTGCAGCCCACAGTCTGAGGAGGAGGAGACACAGAAGGTACTTCAGGGAGGGAGGGAACATGACACACTGTGCTTGCCCTTCCTTTCCTACTTAACTGACTGAAGAGTTTGACCTCTAATCCCTTGTCTTACCCAGCCAGCAGATGCTTTATGGACTTACCATCCAGGACAGGTCTAGCAAGCACTCCTTCCCAGTGTGTGTCCCCCACTGATGGCTGCACAGCCTTACCACCACCTTTGGGGCAGCATCCTGTCTATGCTACCTGCTGTCCTGTCGGGGAACCCTCGCAGTCCTTCTGTTTCGCTGCCCACCGAGACTCCAGAAAAACCAAGCAGGGAAATCAAAACACAAGCTCTGTCCCTGCCAGTGACCATGCTGTCAGGGGTGATTTCCCTGGCTGGAGCCTTGTAGGATGGCATTGCTTCACATAAGCCAGCACAGTGGTCCAACAGGCAGGCTGCAGGTAGGACCTGGCCTGTGAGACACGTCTGTCTGGCCTCATGCCTCTGCCTGAAGGAGATGGGGAAAGCAGCTGTCCAAAGAGTAAACGCCCGCTCACAGCTCAGCACAGAGAGCTGGCTCGGTGCTGCTGCCACCGCCACTGCAGGACACTGCAGTGGCACTGCTGCCGTGGGGCTCGGGTAGGGAGGTGGGTGGGTGTTATGCTGGGGTGGCAGTGGGAAGAGGGGCAGCCTACGTGGCATCCTGAACCTGCCTGGGTGACACGCAACTGAGCATTTCCTCACCACAGCGCTTCTCGTCAGACAGGTCCTTGCAGTCTGCAGTGGTGTCACACAGGGGGTTGGGTTTCTTCACACAGGTCCCATCTTCACAGCGGTAGGTGAAAGGACCACAGGGGACTCCTGTGAAGAGGAAGGGGAGCCAGGGCTGAGGGAGGGGGACAGTTTGCAAACACAGCCTGAAGTCCTTTGAGTGGGGGCAAAAAAGGCAACAGAGAGCTTGGGGGAAATCCGTAAATGATGACAGGGAATTTCCTGAGCAAGCTTGGTCATCTACAGAGTAAACGTGAGCAGGTCAGGCACATTAACTCCCAGCTGGTGCCCTTACCTCTCAAGAGGGAAGTCCGGACAGGCTTGGCCTAAGCATGGGGGAAGGTATTTGCCAGCCCAGCGCCATCGCCTCCCTACCTTCACTGCACTGCTCCTCATCGCTCCCATTGACGCAGTCCAGCTGCTGGTTGCAGACCCTGCTGAACTCGATGCAAGTGCTGTCCTCGCGGCACTGGAACTTTGCAGGGCACACTGCGCGGGAGGGAAGCACCCGGGAATTAGGCGTGCAAGACAAGGCGTCAGGTGGGAGGTCAGGGCCCTAAGCGCAACAGTAGGCTCTGCAACCTCTTGCCACACTTCATAAGGATTTGGCACCCTGCCCTTAAGACCAGCTCTGGTATAGTACAACCGTGTAGTCTTGAAAGAGAGTGCCATGCAGAGCAAGAGCCTGAACCCCTTTTGCTCAGGAGCTGCATTTAATCTGAGGTCCTTGCTATTGGTCTTTGCCTGAGCTACGTTGTAGGTATGTCTGCACCCTGTCTTATACCTTGCTGACGCTGACATGACTTTCCTTGACTTCTTGGCTTGGCCTTGGACCTGCCTCCCCACTATGGACTTGTCTTGTGCTCACTCAGGTCTTGGTTGACCCCGGGTTACCACCATCACCAGACCTGCTCTCCTTGCCCTGTTCAGGTTCTGCAGGACTGCATCCTGCCTGGTGAGGTCACTGTTCCTCCTGCCTTGCTGTCACCCTCAGCTCGTGTGTCACCTTCCCCTACAGAGCAGCTGCTCCCCTTGATCTCTACTAGGTGAGTCCTGAACAACGATGGATTCCCAATGTCCATGAGCTCTGTTAGCTGCGCAGGATGGAGATGGGCCTAAGGTGCCTACCCATCACAGAGTTTGACTTCTGGTTATATTTTTCCATATCAGGAACTTGTCCTGTGTTTGTGTGTATCTATGTGCAACACCAAACATGATGGGCCAGTACCTCCCAGGCATTTTCTTCCTGCAATGACTATAATTTCTTCAGTAGTTAGCGTGAGGCTTCCAGAGACTAAAGGCACATGAAGGTCTGAGGAAACCACAGGATCATAGAACAGTGTAGGTTGGAAGGGACCTAGAAGATCATCTAGTTCCAACCCCCCTGCCATAAGCAGGGACACCTCCCACTAGACCAGGTTGCTCAAAGCCCCATCCAACCTGGCCTTGAACACTTCCAGGGATGGGGCATCCACAACTTCCCTGGGCAATTTGTTCCAGTGCCTCACCATGCACATAGTGATTTTTTTTTTCCCTAATATCTATTCTAAATCTACCCTTTTCCAGTTTGAAGCCATTACCCCTCGTCCTATCACTACATGCCCTTGTAAAAAGTCCCTCTCCAGCCTCCTTGTAGTTCCCGTTCAGATACTGGAATGTGAAGATTGATTTTAAAGACAGGGACTGTTCCATACAGACATGGAGTGAATGAGCAGAGATGCAACAGTGGCAAGAGTATAAGAAAGGAAGGAAATCACAATGTTTCTATTTTCTTTTTCAAACATAAAGGGAAGTTTGAAAACACTGAGAAACAAATATTTTTTTGTGCAGTCTTGGTCTGTGTTAACCTGTGGAACTGAACGACACAAGATATCCCTGGGGCCAAGAAGCTAATGGGATTCAAGAAACCATTAGATATTCATAAGGAAGCATATGTATCCATGTCTGCGTGAGGGAAGCAAGCGAGCCCTGATGTCAGACAGCTGGATGCTGGGAGAGAGTGCACCGTCAGCAAGACTACAGACAATACAAAACCCAACCTCAGCGATCCTGTGAGAGCTCTTACATTTCCGGCACTGAATTAAAACTTCCATGAGAAAGATTTCTCCTTCCTTTTACTTTAGGCTTTTCTATACCTTCCTCTGAATCTTTCAGAATTGGCCACTGTCTCCAGTGGTTCAGGGATCTTTCTGTAGGGGACAACTAATGAAAAATTAGCGGTGGCAGCAATGTGATGAGCGCCCCCACTCACACCGGGGATGGGAGAACAGATGAATTAGGTGTCATGCCTGAGCCTGAATAGCTGTTTCTATGAAAATGGGGCTCTGCAGGAGTCCTGGGATGCTGGGGATGGCGTCTGCATCAGCACTAACTGCTGTTGGCACGAAGTAATGATGACTGACCGAGGAATTAGATGCTCCCAAACTGGAGCACAATATATGGCTGAGGATCTATACAGGTCAAGTGTCACAGATGGCCTGGGGGAAGGAGGAGAAAGCAGGTCAGTGGGTGGGCTTGGGGAGGTGTGGAGGGGTTGGGAGGGGGATGCTGAGTGGTGTGACAGCAGAGGGGGCTGCAGGCCAGGGCTGAGGTTGACTGTCGGGCCTGGGTGGGTGGAAAGCAGGACAAGTTCGGGGACAGCCTGGGAAAGGGGTTTCTTTCAGACTGGCTGGAGCTCTTGGTGCCAGGGTACTAGGGGGTTCTCCCAGGAAGACTGTGCTGTGCACAGGAGCAAGAAGCGTTCTTGCTCCTTCCTGAGAAGGATGAATCTTTTAAGGATGCAGTGGTTTAAGCTTCTGGAGGGGAGGTACAAGGCTGTACCTAGGCCAAATGAATCCTCCCCACCTTTCCCTACCTTTGAAGGAGCACGGGGCTCCAGGAGACCAGGGACCAGTGGGGACAAGAAATCACTTACCACAATTTCTCTCATCCAGCCCATTGGGGCAATCTTTGATCCCGTCACAGACTGGAACGCACAAGCCATTCACTGAACACAGGAACTCCCCGGGACAGGCTGTGAAACCACCAGAAGGTAGTTAGTCCCCAATGACTGGAAACCTCCTTGCAGCAGAGCACTGTGGCTTGAAAGTGGAGCATGGAGCTGCACACCTT
Organism: Anarhynchus alexandrinus; assembly: GCA_008711295.1. Lineage (NCBI taxonomy): Eukaryota > Metazoa > Chordata > Aves > Charadriiformes > Charadriidae > Anarhynchus > Anarhynchus alexandrinus. Next base: position 2,717,024 of record VUYV01000082.1, read on the forward strand.
CCTGACCACATGTGTGCTGCGGCAGAGTGCCGGCGGCACTCGCTGCGCTCCCCAAAATCTGCCACGTCATCCACTTTGAACAAGGGCAAATGGAGCCAGGCTATGTACCAGGAGACGGAGGGCTCTTTCCCTTCTTCCCATTGTACCAACAGGCACGAGCCAGGATAACCACCCACCTGGCATGTTATATCTCTGGTTTAGCACTGTTTTGTGACTCCTGAATGCTGCGGGAAGGCTGAAATAGGTTCTTTGGAGTAGTTATTAAGACTTGGTTGGGGCCTTGAAAGGGTTGGTATTAGACTCATGTTGGCAGGTGCACATATTCAGGGACTGGTATGTGTTAAGGCAGCCTTTAGGAGGGAGAAACCTTGGAAAGACAAACGGTGGGCGTGCACTTGAATATGTGCGTGTGTGTATTCGTGTGCAGTTTTGTTTGTCTCCCACTTGCACGGATTCCAAGGTGAGCAGGAAACAGCTCTCACTAAGAGCTCTTATAATCGAAATAAAAGTCACTTCAAGCTGGAGATGGTCTCTCATTGAATTCCCAAGGCCAGTCCATGATGTGGGCATGGGGGTGAGACGGTATACAACTCTCAGACCTTGGGCTTTGCTGCATGGATGCTCTGGCAACACGAGGCAGGGCCACATGTGCAGAAGCAGCTTTGGACATAAGTGCTTCTTCTTTTTGGGAGACCAGTGGTGTGTGCATCACTGATTTGTGAGCACATGCCTGAGGGGTAGATGTCACCTAAGGCCCAGGGGATGTTTCTTGTGTTTGTCCTAACACAAGCCAAGTGCACAGGGGCTGCTGGTAGCCACCACCCCACCAAGGAGCAGGGAGGAGACTGAACTTACGGTCAGATTGGTTGTACAGGCTGTAAGCTGCCTGTACGCCGGGGCCGGTTAAGGAGATCTGTGAGGTGAAGGTGATGGTGATATCAGCAGAGGAAGTGACTGGGATCCGCTCAGCGTAGGCTTGCAGGGTCCGCAGGCCACACAACCTGAGGAGCAAACACAGGCGGGATCTCTCGGGCAGGGAGGGAAGAGAAGACAATGAAGTGGGGCATGGGGGCTTGGTGGGGCTGGGATGGGAAGGGGCCCACACAGACTAGGTGTAGGGAGGAAGCCAGGAAGGCAAAATGCTTTCAATATGGCATGAGATCCAGAGTGACCCTACTGTCTTTGGACATTTCCCACTTTCTGGGCAAGTGCTGAATTCAGGTCACACAAAGCAATTCAGTTCTTACACTTATCTTCCCCAAGAAGCCATGTCATAGAAAATGCAGTGCTGACAGTTCAAGAGAGGAAGGCAAGGAGAGAAAAAGTGGAAATCCTAAGCCACAGGAACATAGCTTCTGGTTCAGACCCTTCAGAGGAAAAGAAATTACTCCCACGGGAGCAGTGGAGAAGAAGTTAATGAGACAGGCTGGGGAAAGTTTTGGAGGGAAAGGGGCAATTTTGCAGTAAGTGGGAGGAAAAACAAAACCATAGGTCCATCCGCCTCAGAGTCTGCTTTGAGGAGATGATGGGAGCGCTGCAGCTCTCAGTGCTTTGCACCTGGGCAGTGGTGAACAGCAGCCCCAGGTATGTATGGATGCTAATTTCGTTAAGTCCCGCAGGGGGAAGTGGCTGTAGTCAAAGAAGGAGGATATGGAGCTACGCGGAAGATCTGTACGGAGGTGGATGCAAGGCAATGGCACACATAGATAATATTGCAGAGGTGGTGACAGGCAGATTTGCAAACACAGGAGACGTGGGAGGACACCAAGGTTACACACACAGGAGAAAACTAGGAAGCCTGATGCAAACAGCAAGACAGAGAAGGCAGGCTGGTAGCTCGAAGCAAATCTGTAAGAAATGTGCTCACTGGAGGGGAGCCTGTGAACAAGAGAGGCTGAAAAAGAAACAGAAAAGCAAAAGGCACCAGCACAGTGACCACTGAGTGTGGTGATAGGCTCTCTTTCCTCTGACCTGGTGGCTGAAGTGAGCAGGGAACCTGCAGAGGTTTAATTCCAGTTTAATCCCAGGTGGGAAGTGAGAGACAGAAACCAGGACCCCAGCACACACCTTCTGTTCTGAATTATCCACTGGCCTTGGGTACAGGGCAGGTCGTGCTTCTGTCTGCTGAGTGCATAGGCATCGAACCACAGGGTGACCCCATAGTCAAGGGATGGGACCTGCAGGCAAGGGGATCCAGAGTAGAGTGGAGATGGCTTCTGTGAGTGCTGCAGCCCGCTCCATGCCACAGAAACAAGCAAGGTAGATGTGATGGGGAGGGCTGCCAGTTCACACATTGCAGGACAGAAGGAAGCACCATCTAAACTGGAGCCATGCTGCAGCCCAGGGTGGCTCTGCTGCTGGTCTCAAAGCACGGTAAGTCCTAGCAATTCCTAGCAGTCTGGTTCTGCCTCTGGAGACTCCTCTGGAGACCAAATTTCAGGTTCCTCCTCAGGTATGTCATCTCTGCTACCACATGCAATATTAGACTCTTTCCCCTTCAGAAACACACGTTACGTGGAGGCGAGGCAGGCTGCCGCCCTCTGCCTGCTTCTCATGATGATCTGACTGAGAGTGCTGGCTGTACCCCCCTTAGCGTGAGGAGTGCTGCGTGGGTGTCGGGGGGGGGTGGGGCAGGGATGCTGCTTTTGTGGGAGCTGGCATGTCTTACCGTCATGTGCCAGTTGCACTGTGTGTTGGGCGCGTAGTAACTGGGGTAGTGTGGGGTGCCGATCTTCCCCTGCAGCTCCAGGTCCTCCCGTAGAGTTATATTCACTTCGCAGGCTGTAAATACAGATGTTCAAAGTGCGGCTGCCTGTCAGCTCAACCTCAGCCTGGGCATACCATGTGCTCAGCCCATTGCAGGAGGGGAGAAAAGTAGCTCTAAGGCCTGATATTAAAGGTGACTGGGATGTTCCACCATACCCCTTCAAGGGGTCACTTCTACCTGGCAAGACTTTTAGCCTCCTCCTCTTGTCCAGAGAAGGGTAATATATATTGTTGCTTTAGACTCTTATATATTGTCTTGTCATTTACCTGCAAGTGCATCTGGATGTGATGTCCAGGCCACATCTGGTCTGTCTGTGCATGACAGCTTGGTCTTCTCTTAAAGTATCATGACCACTTAGGCTCTGCTTGCCAGAGCCTGGGCTGTAAAGACTCAAGCCAGATGCTACTGTATGAGTCCAGGTGAGGGAGCGGCATCTAACCTGCTTTTTACTGACCACCTCTACCCTTGCAATCTAGAGTGAATTCTGCTCCTAATGGGGATGGAGCACCTCTAGGAGCTGTGATGTTGTAGGAGCCTGTATCTATGGCTGCCCCTATTCAGCATTCCTCACCTTTAAGGGGCACCACCTGTGCTGAGAGGATGAAGGGGTCATAGTAGCTGTACATGGCTTTCTTCCACACAATGGACATGACAGGGCCGGATGAAAGGACTTCCACAACGGGCTCCTGCCGGCTGCAGCCGTAGATTCTGAGCGGAAAGAGATAAAAGGACAGGAGTGAAGCAAGCGTCAAACAAACGAAAGAGAAGAATGAGAAAGAGAGACAATGGAGGTCTGTGTTATCCACAGCACATGCCCGCTGTGAGGCACTAACTGAATCAAATAATGGGCCAGCAGAGAGACAGCTCGTGCTGGCTTAATCTCTGAGACTGCACGGCTGGCTGTGTGATATCCCACATCAGTGACTTCAGCCGATCAGCGAGAGGCAGGTTCTGCATCAAAGAGAATTTCCTCTGATGTAGTCTAACACCTTCCCCTGCTGTGGTGTGTCGTGCCATCCTGCCCGGCTTCCCCGCCGTGCTCGCCCTGCTCAGGAGCTACCTACGAGGTGATGAGGTGTTTCTCCAGGGGCCCGGCTGCATCATACATAGCCAGGCGGTCCCTGCAGTCAGGGAGAGTCCACTCCAGGCGTAGCTTGATCATGTAGCCCTTGAGGCCATGGAGGTGCCAAAGACAACTGGAGGCCAGGTAGTCAGGGCCCTCCAGCCTTAGGACATCATCCTCCTGGACATAGCTGTATCTGTAGCAACCTGAATCCAGGGGAAAGATAGAGATTTAAACCTCAGGGTGGTGTAAATGGAGGCAATGGGGGGGCTTAGGGGTGGCTGTAAGGGAAATTAAGATATGGGATTGTCACTTGGGATATCAGTGTGAGCCCTATTTCGGGGTGAGGCTGACTCATGCCAGCGATCTTAATTTACTCTTACATATGTTGTAGTGGCACTGGTCCGCTCATACCAGTGCCCCAGTTTCTCTTGTTAAGAACCGTCCCCTCCTCCTTGGTGAGGCCAATACTACCTCAGACTTTAAATATCAGCACAACACAGTTACCTTCCACCGGCTTAATTTTCTTTTTCATCTCTTTCTCCTCTCACCCCCATATTCTTCATGGATTTACATCCCCTTCACCTGATTTCCAGATTTCAGCAGGATTTTTAAGTAAAAGTCAGCTTAAAGGTGAATTTCCAATAGTGTACCTAATGCAAGCTGCCAGCCACAGCACTTACACCACTGCCTGAAATTACTAAAAGCACCTTCAAATATTGCTAAGACAACAGACTCCTAAATGACGGAAACCACATCCCGTGCAGACCCACACGGGGAAACCCCCACCCCACTCAGCAGTATTTAATGGGGCCTGGAATTAACACTGTTTCACCGGTACACCAAGCTATTTGACAGGACTCATCAGGACAGGGACAAGACTGTCCCTAAGGAGGCTGCACTGCCCCTGGGAGCTGGTATCTCTGCACAGTGCTGTGCTACTGGGGCAGAAGTGTTGGGATGCTCAGAGCGGTCCAGCGCGTAGCCTCACCATGTAGTTTGGATCTGGCCAAGCAGTGGCACCGGTGCTCCCTTGCTACTGTTCTCACCTCCCCTTCTCAGGATTTGCAACTCCCGGGAGCCAACAAACTTTCTGTCCCCTGTAAAAATCCCTCCCACAAAGTCATAAACTCAAAAGGAAAGGAAAAAATAGCCTACCCAGCGTGGATTTCAGCACTACTATGTCTTTCACACTGGATTCTGTTAGAAAGGAAATATATAAAGGAAGATAAACAAAAAGATAAACTGGCAGTATCTGAATGCTTGTATGGCAGGTGATGACCCTTCCTTCCTATGTAAATGGCTCCCTTAAAACTTCGGCATACGGCACACTTCAGGTACTTCTCTGTCTGCTCTCAGGCACCTGTTTCTGTTGTGCCTTCCCTACCCCATCTCCCTGGGAAATCCCTCTGGCCCCTGCCCCAGATCCAACAGCCCCGATTCATTCTTTCCAGCCCACCAAGGTCTTCTCTGCCTTTTTTCCTTGCTGGTTTTCGTGTGCTATTCCAGGACGGTCTCTTCCCCTTCCCAGGAGGGCTGGGCATTGCCTCAGGCAGCCACCCCCCTCCTCCTCCTGCCAGCCACACCACAGGGCACAAGCCCNTTACTGAGGGTGGGGAAGGAGGTCTCTTTAGATGACCACTGGTTGATGACATACTCAACATCCTTGTAGAGTACACCTCTGGAGAAGGGAGATGCAGAGAAAGCCACCAGCAAGGAAGGACTACAAATCTGTGCAAAACAGAGTCACAGGGTGGACAACGCTTTTAGGAGGGCTGGGCTTTGCTCCAGCCTCCCAGCTGAACTGGGAGCAGCCAGACATCAGGTGCTGCTGGGAATAATTGCTAAAATAAAAGGCACCGTGAGGTCAGTTGGGTGTGAGAATTGCTCTTGGGGGCTTGCATAGGTCAGGGCTTTGGGCTTTTGTAGCTCCTAAACAAAGCTTGCAATTCTGTGGGGAGAGCTGAGCAGTTTTGTCATGGTAAAAACAGATGTTGTGGAAAAGATGATCTTGCAGGCACAAGGCAGCCCCCAGAGAAGCTCATGTGCTGCAGGGAAGGACGTATGCTGAGCTGATATTAAGTACCCTTCTATCTGAAGGTAATAAAACTGAGTGCCTGTAAGGACAATGATGTCCTGAAGCTCTTCGGGGGGAAGGAGAGGCTAGTGTCCTGGGGTGAGTGTAGCTGATAGTAAAAATAAAGGATTGGAGACGTTGGAGAGGTTTCTGCACCAGTCAATGGTTTGCAGCTCTGCGTCTCAAGGCAGGCTGCAGCGAAACAATGTTTAGAGCTAAGCAGGTCAGCAAATGAGTCTGCCAGAAAGCAATAAAATGCTAATGACTCGCTATTAGCTAGCTATTTTTTCACTCCAATTTTACAGAGCAAATGAAGCCAGAGGTTAAGTCACTGGCTTGAGGTCACCCTGGCCCAGCAGTGTAAGAGGTTTCTGGCTTTTGCCTTAGCTGCTAGACTGGGCTTCTGACTAGAGAGGGAGGTGGAAAGGACTAGGGAAAGCAGAAGGAGCTGGAGAATCTACAACTGGTGTGTTAATTCCAAAATAGAAAGAAGTATGGTCTGCTGAAATGAATAAAACAGTGAAACAGATGCAAGAGGAATAAGAAGGAACTGGGAACAACTAAAAGAACGGTGCCATCATTTTTATTTGTTTATGAGTTACATTGTGAAGTGAGTAAATGAAGGCAAAATGCTAGATGGGCTGACTTGGAAGCATTTAGCGTACTGTCTTATGATATCTTTCTTAAGAAAGTTAATTTAAATTGGCTGAGCATAAGGTCTAGTATGCTGGAAACGAATCATAAGTAGAAGTGAAGGACTAATGGTAACTGAGGGAGGAGATGTCTTCATGAGATGCTAATACAGCTTCAGAATAAGATCTTAACATGATGGTTTGGATGAGGGAGTGAAAATGATTTTGAAGTAATAAAATTTTCTTTGGGGATACCAAAAAAGTGACCCCCAAAACAAAACAATTAAGATGTGGAATGAAAAGTTAAAGAAAATATGGGTGGAATAGATTAAAATAAGATTCATGTTAGAAAAATGCAAGATAACATGTCTGGGGAAAAAAAACTTGGAGATGTAACATTTCATGGGGAGAAGAAACTTGGAAATGAGAGTCCCAAGGGGAGAGAAGAAACACAGTGTATTTTAAAACATGTAAGGTTTGGGGTTCTGGAAGAGGGATCAGATCAGGCTGAGAAGTTAAGTCTTGTTAAAAAGACCAAATACAAATTCCATGGGACTTGGATGCATTGCATGTAGACACATCACCTAGTCTTTTATCTAACACCTATTTTAGAGCAGTTCTGTAGGGGCGGCTTTTTGAACAGGCTATGATCTTTACTTTGGACAGGGATAAATAATCCTTAAAATCCTATGTCAGGAATTGAAGCGGCAACAGTGCTTTGTCTCAGAGTAAGACTGGTGGTGACTCAGGCACATTGCCTTTGTTCTCGCAATCAAGTAGCCTGGAATAATCTCCCAAAGGAAAGCAGGAAACCTAATTGCTTGCTATTTTTGTGCAGAGCTCATCAAAGTCATGACCTGTGTAAGATCTTACTCCACAGAAGCCAAAACTGGTGGGAGAAGGAGGAAAAAAATAAAGTCTTACCTAGCTGGTCATGGTCAGCTGTATCCCCAATAATCTTTAATCCTTCAAAGGAAGGGTGCTTGTTTGTTTTTTTTTTATTTAACAAACCTCAATTTTACTCTATCAGGAAGAAAAATGTGTAATTGTATCTCATGATCCTCACTTCTTCCCTATCTTCTTCAGATTTCCCCTATCCCTTTCAGTAGTGACTTCTGGCCTCTTCTCCTAACCTCCCTTCAACGCCTTATAAACCTTGGAACAGTCTTGACTGCTCAGGCCACAGTTGAGCAGCTGGTACTTACCCAGCAGAACCAGTGAGTCTGGGTTGACCATGTACTCCATCTGGTAGGACAGGCTGCCTGAGCTGTTGAAGCTGGTGGAGAGCTCTCGATGGAGCACTGTGTTTACCCTCTCAGCAGTCATCTCCTTCTGCTGACTCTCAGGGATTTGGAGGGCAAACCAGAAGAAGAAGGTCAGAGCCCCCTCCCTAACAGAGAAATACCATGTTAAATATCCTCTCTCTTCCTCTCCAGAATCACTGGAGAGGCAAACCCCAGAGATTACCCCCCCCTCCCCCCTGCCCCGTTTTTCCACAAGTCAGAAATATCTGTGCGGACTTGCCAGCTCACTGCTGTGAATCAGAGGAACCACTCTGAGGAGCATGAGAGCTGCTATGTCCATGATGCTAGTTAATGCTCAGTCCTTTGGGGGAAGAAGCCATTTTACACCATCTGGCTTTAGCGATGACCATACGTGGTCAAATTAATGTGATAATTAATCAAGACTGGTCTAATGAGTAGTCTCATTTCAGGTAGAAATGACCTTTGGTTACTACTGACCAGAGGTTGAAAAGAAACACTCAAGACTTCATTGTCTCACCTCCCAGTGGTGACAAGTGGATGATTTATGACTCAGTACCTTACCACAAGCCATTAATGCTGGGCAGGCTCAAGCTGCAGAAGACTGTGACTGGGAAAGGTCTGTTCAACCAGCTGGCAGAGAAAATTGGCTGGGGGAGGGGGAAGAGATATTGAAACAAACCTTTGTTCAGTAAAAGGCTAGAGGAAGAATTGCAAGTGAAACTTTTCTTTCCCCAGTTGAAAATGGAGTTACATCAAAATTGGAATTTTCCTTAGCTGAAGGACAAAATTAGGGGTGTAGTTTTCCATGGAAAAAGAATCATAAGCAAATGTATATGTCAGTTTGGAAGTTATTCCTGCTTCTTGACCTACTGTGATGACCTGCAAAGCTGTAGTCCCACATCTGTCCCGTTCCACTATTATCCTATACCCAGGTGGACCATGCGTCTTGGCTGGAATACCTTTTCCATGGTGCATTCTGGCCTCTCCCTTCTGATGCCTAGAATCAGGCCATAAAATTATTTTCTTGAATTAGAGAAATTAATTTCTAGCTGCTTAGCTTCTACTGAGAATGACAAGCCCAGGTTTGGGTTTTTTTCAGTTCTTCCCAGTGAGTTTTTTTCTTCTCTTGAACTTTTGCCTCTCTGAAAAAATTCTCAGTTTTGGCTTTTCATCATGACCTCGGAAGAACATGAACATCTCAAAATATCTCCAGCTCTGTTATGCTGGAACCATTCTGGACCCGGACTGCTCAGCCTAGCCGAGAGCTCATGGCGGGGACTGCAGCAGTTTGTCATGGCCAGATTTCAATGAAGCTGGAGTACAATTGACTGGAAACTTTCACACAAGAACAAGCAAAAATGCTGTGGGTGCTACTCACCCAAAGGCATACACTGCGCTCGAGTTGTAATATCGACCCAGCTCTGTGGCACGAATCAGTTCCTTCAGCTGCAACGAGAATGTCGTCTGATAACTATTGTGCAATGTTACAGTGGCAAAGGACCTATGGCCAACCCTACATTTCATCCCTCTTGCTGTACAAACCCACCAAGCCTGTCACTTGGATGGGCGTAGCTGGCCCCTTCCTCTTTCTACTCACTGAACTGCCTCAGGGCCAGCTCTGGTCATGAAATTGCCCTCACCATCTTCTGGAGCTTAGCTGACTCCAACCAGAAGGCTCTGGATTCCACCTGCCCAAGGTCCGGGGAGTATCGGCGATTGAGGACCTGGAGGCTGCCAGAGAAAAACTGCAGGACGGCCGGTTCCAGGTGCCACGGTCTGTAGTCTGCCAACAGAAGACACTACTGGATTACCTTGCTGATATGTAGGACAGAGGGTTTACCCCTATGTATGGGTCTGTAAAGATCACCCAGAGTCATTAACACGCTTTGGGCTGGGCATTGCCTTGACTATACCCCATCCACCTCCTGCTTGGAGACAAAACATTGAATTTTTACCTAGGAAATACCAGGTTGCTGCAGCAGCTCCAGCCAGCACAAGAAAGGCTATCCCAAGGGGCACATAGCGGAGGTAGTCATGGGCGTTAATCTCCGATTCATCCTTTGAGAGGGAGCTGGCATTTTCCTCCTGTTCCTCGGCCTCCATCAGGGGCATCTAGTGACACAGCACACCATGGTCAGGCTGGGTTTTCTGCATCCCTTTACATCTGTCTCTGGAGGTGATCTGCCATCTCTGTGCTTATCTCCCAAGATCTATAGCCCCAAGAGATCTGTGTGCTAACCGTCAAAGACTTTGCTCAGTGCAAATGTCAGTGAAACTCCTAATTCAGCGGGAGACAGCCTTCCAGGACACTGTCCTGTCTATGCCTCCTGAGTAATCCCTCAATTTTCAAAGGCATTCCCTGGGTTTTGCTCCTGCTGAAACCACAAATGAGTACAATAATGAATTTTTCCAGAGACAAATATGTCTCTGGCTTCATTCCCCAGGCTGGGAATGATTTTAGAACTAGTATTTTATTGACCTAAAAATCAATGCAAAAGAAAATCCGTGACCTCAAATGCACACAGCAGTTGCACACAACAGCCCAGCCTGAGAGCCTGAAGTTGCACTTTGCCTACTGTGCCACTTTGCTCTTGGTCCCTAAAGATAAGCAAACCTTGCCATTCCCACCAGACCACGTGTCCCAGGGCTAAGCTCATGCTGGCACTGGCTCACTAGCTGAGCTAGTGAGGAGAGAGCACCTGAGCAATGTTCAGCCCTCCACCACCCTCTGCTTGTGGCAGGGGACACCTTCTGTCTTCCTTTGCCCCTCATCTAACCCAGGCTGCTTCTTTTGCTTTGTCCTGACCAGCACCCCTTCTGTCAGCCCCAGACTGAGGATAAAAGATGCCATTGCCCAAGAGAGCCATGTTAATCTTGGTTATCTATCTCGCCTGCCTTCCTTCTCCTTTCCTCTGCCATCACCCAGTGCACGGCTGCTCTCAAAGGCTTTCTGTGTTTCTGTGGCTGGAGAGGAAAGGGAGGTGAATGCATCTGCGTCTGAGGGCACAGAGATCTTGGGGAATGCCTCTTCCATGTCTATGTGTCTGTGAGTTGTCTTTGCACCCAGGGGTACGTGCAACTGTGCGGGCATGAATGCACAAGGGACTTGTTGCAGATGTGGGAAGAGATGGCTGGCCTCATGCCCATTTTAGCCCACATGGATACCCTGGAGTGTTCACATGATAGGGGTGAGTGATCTTGGTCTACTTGCTTTCCCCCAGTTCCTGAGTCCAGATCCCTCCAGACTGCCTTGCAACACGGAAACATGCTCACAGAACGTAAGCACCAGGTAACTCACTCTGAAGCATTAAACCCAGATTGGTGAAGGTCAGCACTTGGACAATCAGCCACACATCTGCTTGCTCTAAAGCACCCTTCCAGAGAGGCATGCTGTACAAACAGGCTCAGCACAGACTGCCCTCCCTTGCTTCTCGTGGGCCACCTTTCTGTGCAACCCCGGGGGAGGATCTCCTCCCCAATGAACCAGGTTGGGTGGTCCAGGAGAGCAAGGGCACTTCTCTGATATCACAGCATCCCTTCAGAAACAGCAGGCACAAGCAAAGAACCTCAGACGGAGGGGTGGGGGAGGAGGGCAGGAAGCAGCAGTAGAAGAGCCTCTTTGTTAGAAGGTTTGATGGTAGGCACCGGGGTTTCCCCCAGAGCTGCAGACCTACCTTTGAAACCTGCTGCCGCCTGTGAGGCCTGGCCCACCCCGCCCCACGCAAGCCAGCTCACACACGCATGGAGCGAGGGAGAGAGGAGGACGTCTATTTACCCAAGCTCAAGGTCTCCTCCACAATCAATATCCTGATGCCATGTGCCTTCAGCTCGGCCTTTGTCCTGCACCGTCCTGCCGCGATGGGTCAGCACACCCTGTGCAATGGCTTTTTTCTTTTCTGAAATGGAGGTTTCGGAGGCTTACAGGGAGAGAAGATCTGCAGGATGAGCAGGGGGAGCCAGGAAAAAGTCAGGGTAGGATCACCTCCAGCTGTGCAGAGAAGAACAACCCAGGAGGCTGGTGCAGATAGGTTATGTTGTCCTCCTCGGGAGACAAGAAGTTGCTGAGCAACTGATGTATTTCTTAGCTACCCTTCTTGGTCCCATTGGAGGGAGAGGCAAAATGCAGGGTGTGTGCTCCCCAGCACAGAGATGGAGAAGTTGCTGGCTGGCAGGTGTAGATTGCTTGAAGGAGGGAAGATGGCAGTAGGCAGCAGGTCCAGTTACCACAGCGGTCATACAGATGAAAGCAAAGAACAGCGTCTCTCAGTCCCTACCTGCAAAACTGTCTCTGGTCTTCTTGTGCTTCTTGCTGCCCAGTCTCCTGGTGCTGGGCTCCCCGCACTCCGTTGCACCGCAACTTGCTCCTCCCCACAGCATTTGCTTTTCTTTTAGCCCCAGGTCCTCCTCACCTACCTTGCCTGCAGGAGCTTCTGCTTACAGCCCCACAGCTCTGTACGTGCCCCTTTGTTTTTCACAGAGAGCAACCACGCTCCAGCTAGAGCAGAGTAAATAGAGTTATTCTGTCAATAAATGGGGTGGGGGGATGGGGACATGGACGACTCTTGACCTGGGGCTGAGCTCCAGCCAGTGACATTGACCTAGGGCTCAGCTCATTTGGGCCAGGGCTCATCTGGGCTCATTTTGGCAGCTGGGCAGGGATAGCTGTTTTCAGCTCTGCCACTGGTTCAGCTTTAGTCTGGGACTGCATGAAGACCAAAAGCCATTGCTGTAGTTGCCCCGTGGTGGATTTTAGTAGATAAACGTTATATGTGGATGAGAAGCTGCAGCGTTTCAGTGGGAATGTGTCAGTATGGTTATTCCGACTAACTCATTGCTGTACATATGGGAAACTGAGGCATGCAATGACAATAAGAAATGCTTTCAGAAGTGCTTGAGAGATTTAAGAGACCAGATTTCACTGTAAAAAGTTCCTTCCAGACAAAATTTCCCCAGATAACTGGGGTCTAGCTGCATTTTTAGGCTTTCCCAAGCTTACACTATGAGGGCTGCCCACAGCATGTCAGAACCCAGCTGAGGGTATTTCCCGATGCCAGAGACCTTACTTTTTTGTATCCATCTTTCCTGGAAAGAAGCATCTTCCTTCTCTGGTGTTTTCAGCAGAACAAAAAATATAGAATCTCAATCTGATCTATCTCAGCAAACATACCACATCTATCACCGCAGGCTTTTGAATCAACCAAGGACCCAAAACCTTGATCAGATTTGACTTCAGAGGAATTCTTTTGCTGCAAGTACCCTTTACTTTCTGCTTCTCCACAGTAAAAAAAAAAAAGGAAGGGATGTGGGAGGAGGCTGAGAGTGATGTTGCCTATTTATGAGCAGGATATCTTGGAAAGAGGGAGATGAGAAATGTGACAGCTATGTTTGCTGTCTCTGGGCTTAAGATAAAGAGAGGACTCATGCCTGTGGCTGTTAGCTCGGTATTTTCCACACGGTGCCTGTGTTCAGCTTTGGTTTGCCTCTGGTACTGATGGACACCGTTGTAGCGCCTTTCTGTGGTTTTGCAAACCACACACTGGGTGTTCACATCAGCTTGAGAGGGGACCGCTCCCCATGTGACATTTCCAAAGAGGTCTTGGGGACCCAGCAGAGAAAGGGCCCCGTATCACCGAGTGTGTTATGCCTTTGGTATTCACAACCTGGGTTACTCACATACGAGACCACATGATCTTGTCTTCCTGGAAGAAAGGTCCGGTTATCACCAGATCTGATGTTGAGCACTTCCTGCCGCAGTGTGTCACACATTCACACCCAGCGCGGCTGCGAATGCAGCACTAACAGCTTGCCAGCTCGAAAACTGTCAGCACTTTCGCAAGGGAGGGGAAAATACCGAGCCAGCAGGATGGTCCTCAGGGGCTTGCAGCAGGATGACTTCCAACTCTGCTTTCCGTTTTAGGGGGCTGAGTCCCCTGGGGAAGGGAGTAGGAAGGAGGGCTAAAGGTACATTGGTCTGAGCAAAGCTTTGCCTAGTCCCCTATTTAGAAAAGCTGTTAATCCTTTCCCCCCGCCCCAAATGACAGAAAAACACTGTCAGTTCCTTAATATTTCTTTTATTTACCAAGAGGCAAAGTTTTTCTTTTGTACTCATCTTAGCAGCACGAGTAATTGAGAAGCTTATGAAGATGTACATTGGGACAGGATAACCATCAGTACAACTGGTATCCTTGGCCCATGTAAGAGAGCAAGTTGCCCATCAGGGGTAAGGGATTCAGTGTCTCTCTTTTAAGTGCACCTGGGAAGATTCTCAAAGTCCAGCAAACAGCTGGGCAAACCTTGTGCTTCCTTATCTGGGAAGCTGTGGGGTCTTCCTCACCTGCTGTCTCCTGGAGACAAAGGAGCAGGCCACATCTTGATGCAGGTGGTGAAGAAGCTGATGAGAGGAGAGGGATAGCTCCCCCAGCCTCTCAGCTGTAGGCAGGCTCAGCTCTTTTGAGCAGCTCTTTTGAGGTGAAATCCAAGCCAGTGGGTGACCCTGTAGCTGGGACTCATAATGACATTCAGGCTGCACAAGGCAAGGCCAGGTACCAGTATGGGACCAGGACAAAGGGGAAGCTTGACACTTGTACAGACAGAGCTAGGGAAGAATTAGTTCTGGGTGATACTTGCAGGGGTGACAGAAGTACCAACAAGTTCAATACCCTTTTTGATGTTAAAACTCTTAGAAGAAAGATCTTTCGCACAGGCCTGGTATTTTCCCACTGCTGAATAGTCCAGAAATATGGCAGAAAGCGGACAGACAGTACGGATGTTGAAGGCAGGGAAGGATGTACCCAGAACAGCTCGTCTTCCTTTGCCTTGCCACCTTTCTTCTGCAGTGTGCTGCTTTTTCTCAACCCAGATCAGCAAATGCAGAGGAAAAAGAAAAAAAGAAAAAAGAAGTAGTCTTTGCTATCCCCATTCTTTGTGAGTGGATTGAGGTTTTCTTTTCAGCAAAGGTGCTGGTTTGTGGGTTAGTTTTCTGGGCTCATTCACCACATCTTTGCAGCTAATTAGGCAATGGTTTCCCTTGAGCAATGGAAGGAATGGGCAGCACCGTTGCGATGTTTTCCACTAATACACAGGATGTGGGATGAACTATTCTGCAATCAGCTTATCGTAGTCAAATAACTGTATTTTGCCAGCAGGGCAGAGAGGCTTTCGATTTCATGAAAAATATTGCAGCAAGAATGGGAAATTGTGTGCGTTCTTTTTACTGCCATCATCAGACCTGGGGGAAAGAAGGAGGGGGGAGGGGATTTCCCCAGTATTTTTAACCCAATAATGGGGATTTCTTTTTACACTGCACTACTTAGACAGCTGACACAGTTGTGGCTCTGAGCTGACCTTAGAGACTCAAGTCTAAAGCTGGACCGAGTAGCTCAGAATATCATCTCTGATTAAAACCTGAAGTGGGAAACAGAAAAACATTACACCCTTTGTCAGTCAGGAGGAGATGTCTTCATCCACTTCATCATTGGCCCCAGCACTGACTGGCAGTGCTACTGTCCCTTGTACAAAATCTCATATCCACCTCTTCTGGCATTTCTCCTTCCCATTAGGGGGTTTTAGACTGGGACAATGCAAATGGACCATGTGCCTGCTCAGCCTCAAAGCTGAGTGCTATTTTACACCAAGATGCAGAGCACAGAAGTGCCAGCACGGCCTCCTACCGGGAGCTGGCAAAGAAAAAACAAGCCAGTGAGGGTCGGGATGGCACTTGAGCAGTGTGGGAAGGGGTTTCTATGTCATCAGATCCTGTAATAGCAGAGAAACATGCTTGGTTATGAAGGTGAGTCCTTGTTGGCCTGTATGTCTAAGGATCAAGCTTCTACGTCTCCATTAGCGGTGTAGCCACTGAACAGCTTTAATATGCCTTTATCATTCTCCATGTGTTGCTTTACTGTCCCTTATCCCAGTTGTCTAGGCAAAATGTCCTCTTATGTCCAGTCATCTGTTTCACTAACACTTTGGAATTAGTGCTACCCATGTAGCCATCTATGAATTTACACCTTGTCCATCTTGTCCCTTTTCTGGTTTTGCAGCCCGTTAGAGTAACTGTTCTCCATTAAAGAACAGTCCTAATGGGTTTGATGCTGAAGTCGCTTTGTGGTCCTGAATAGAAAAACTGTCCATCTAGCCCTCCCTGCAGAGAAGGCCTTTCCCACCTGTGGTTTTCTCCAGGCAGATCCTAGACAGAGCAATGGCTGTACTGGCTTTGGAGGTCCCTCAGAGAAAGGTAGGCACCAGTGTTTGGGACCTGGCTGGAGAAGGCTGTTCTGCATGGATCCGCATCCTGGCTTTGCCTTAGAGGTGGAGGCTGAGAGAAAGAAGAGGTAGCATGTGCTGCTGGTCTACAGGGGTCAATCAGAGGGACTCCCTTCCTGCTCCCCTCCATTACATCGATAGTATTGCTGTCATGCAGGTCTGGTGGGTCAGAAAAGTCAGTGTTCAGCTGGCACAGGCCCTCAGCAGGTTGTAAAGCTCCTTTGTCCATCACCTTCTCATCCTGTTTCAGAACTGGTGTTGGTGAGGTGCCTTCACTTGACTGGAGAGCCCCAGAAATAGCCGTGGCCTGCTGGGCTTCACCTTCTGTCTCTTCCATGAAGGAGTTTTTTTGGAAGCCGCAAGTTGCCTTGATACAGTGAAGGAAGTTGTGGGACAACACGGGCATGTCTTCTGCCAGCATGCAGAAGTCTGGGGAGGGGAGAGCATGGTAAGACTTGCCATCCTCACTGCCACTGCCCTCCTGGGTGAAAGGCTCATAGGTGAAGTAGACCTGACAGGGCTCAATCTCAAAGGAGTTGGGAAGGTGGAAGAAGAAGTAGCCTTGGTTGGTGAAGCAGCTGGATACAGAGTGCCCACTGGTTTCTAAGGGAGGATCAGGAGTCAGGGTTCCCTTGGAAAGTAGAAACTGGGATTCCTGGTCATTCTTCTGCATCACCTCGAGCATGGAGATCTCCGGGGTTGTGCTGTTCACACAGTAGGAGGATGTGGAGAATGGGGAGGAGAGCCATTTCTGATGGGGAAGAAACACAGGAGAGAGACTGTTACGCCTAAAGTATAACAGTAAGGAGCCAAAGGTTTCTTCTCTTGAGCACCCACAGCAATCAAGTGACCTTTTCTCTGTCCAAGCAAGAGTTGCCGGAGGTGGTGAGGTGGGAAATTCACATTCATGATGTCTCATATGCAGGATTTTGATGACAGAGTATATTTTTCTGTCACTTTGAAATCAAGAGTGGATCTTGCAAGCCTATGTTTTGAGATCTCTGGATGGGGCAATGCAAGATGGACAATTAAAGTGAAAGGAAGAAAAAATATTACGAGAACATAAGATGAAGGTGGAAACATGGAAAGCAGTACTGAGATGTGTCTCATGCAATCTATTCCTAGGTGCTGAACCAGTTTCTGATATATTTACATGGCCCCATGCAGATTTCCTGTCTAATGTGCTCTTCCAGGCCCCTTGTGCCTAGATTTCCACACTCACCATGAGTGACATCCTGCAGTGCATCATTATCCTTAAAAAAAACCCTGGTTTTGATAACATCCAACTTCATTGCCTTTATGACCAGTAAAGCAAACTTTTCTAGTTCTTTCTGCACTGAGAAAGTGTCTTCAGTGCCTGCTGCACACCCCGCCCTCCCTACTCCGCACTCTTCCCCTGTGGTTTAAGCTTTCTAAGGTTTTTTGCATATAGGCTTTTCCAAAGCTGTGCTGTCCTTTGGAGCCTCTGCAGTTTGTTTCCATCCTTCTTAAAGGGAGATGCTCCTTGCAATCACCTCCCACATCTTGCATCTGACACTCCCTTTAATACTGCACAGAATGGTAATCGTCCCCTTGCAGCTGCCCATACTCAAGGAGAGATTAGGGGAAGGGAGAAGAAAGGTGAAGAAAGAAGGGAAAGAGACAAGAAGAACGGAGAAAACAGCTAAGTGCCATTCAGTGTGATGGCAATTCACATTAGGAAGAGAGGAAAAGCTCACAGCCAGGAGGAGGGGATCACAGCAGGAAATCTGGGGAAGAGCTGGGCAGCCTAGGGCAGGCAGGGAGGGACAGAAATGGGGTGGAAGGGGATCTGAGAGGCCAAGTTCCCTCCCGCAGGTCCCTTGTTTTCTCTCAGGCTCCTCATTAGGGGAGCAGGGTGCTGCTGAGGTTTGCGTGGTTTGCCGTTTCTCAGTTCTGTAATTAGCCATGCCTCAGCCGAGTGTCAGGTTTTAGAAGGTCAGAAAATAAAACTCGAACGCAGAACCCAGCAGCTGGTGCTACAGGCACGTGTCATGTGTGCACATGCAGGTCTTACAACCGGCTGCCCGTCTTGGGCATGTGCAGCTGGACCCTCCTTGCTCTCATTTCTCCCTCATAACCGCATGGCTCCATCCCCAGTCCCATACCTGAATGTCACCTCCGTGAACTGAAACAAGTGGGGGAAAGAACTTCTCGGGGTCTGGGATGTGAATCTTCAGGATCTTCTTAAACCTTGAGAAAAGAGAATGAGAAGGAGGAATGAAGCAGGGATCCTGACCAATCTGGCACTGTGGTGTGGGTAAGAGAGGGCATGGCAGCTCATGGGTACTACTACCCTGCCATGGAGGAGAGTTAAAATAAGAGCAAGCCTGGTGGCTCTCCTTGCTCTTGAGTGGCCTGAAATGCAGTAGGTGAGGGGTGAGAAGTATAGAGATGAGGCAGTTAAACCTGGAATTGGACAATGCACTCCCCTCAGCTTTTTCCCTAGGGAAGCACAACCACTAGTTCATTGGTTTCTTCCCTGCTGTGGCAGGGGTCACCTTAACTTCTCCACCTGACCCCTTAGTCCCCTGTTCTGATGACAAGCTGGTCTGGTCTCCCTTGTTTCCCAGTTCTAGCTGTTGTGAGTTGCCCCCTCTTTGCTTTCCTGCCACCACAATGACTCAAAGGACTGCATGGCCTGAATGGGACCATCATTGGCAAAGCTGTGCCACAACTGTCTGTCTGTCTGTCCTGTTAGCAGGACACTGTGTGGTATAGCTGGGACACACTGGCTATGCAGGCCATCTGAGCACACCTTGCACTCACCCAGTTGCCTATACTTTACTGGATCCAGTGTGTTGTCATCCTGAGGTGGTATCAAGTGATCCAATATGCTCCTCAGTCCCTCAGAGAGGTTGGCTGATCCTGTCAGCTCTTTGCTGAAGCTTTGGTGTGGGATACTCTGAGGAAAAACCCTCCTGACCTCTGGAGGCAATCAGCGTACTCTCTGAAGCACCAGAATTTGCTAGTTCTTGCATATAAACTACGTTACATCACTGCAAATGCTATTTTTATTCATGCATGTCTAATCCTTCCTTGGATCTTACCTCAGCATTATCCTCCATCCAATTTCCCCAGGTTAATTATACTCCGTGGAGAAAGAAGCCCTTTTTATCTCTCTCTATGCCATATAGCTAACACTTCCTCACTTTTGTGTTTATGACTCAATGTAAAACACAGTGACCAGTGACTTTCTCAGTATCCATTTCCTTCCATATGCATCTCCTTTCCTTAGAGAGAAGCCATCCCAGCCTCTGCTGCCTCATCCCTGAGCACATCTCTCCCTGCTCCCTGCCACAAACATCAGCATTCTGCTTCTCTGTCCCTGTCCTGAGATGAGAAATCCTGAGGCCATTTCTAACCTCACCATGCTGCCAGGTCACTCTCCGTATTATTGCGCGAAGTAACCTTGTGAGACACTTTCAGTCCTGAATAAAAGCAGTGCCCGCATAGAAGCGCGGGCAAAGAGATCTTTAAAGCATCACGTAGATGTTTACCCACATGTGATGAGACACTTCAGGACTGCACAGACCAGGGAGAGGAAGAATTGTACTCCTCATTTTGACTACAGACCAAATGTCACCATGTCCTGCCTGAGCTCTTGCCGGAGTGTTCAACTAAGGGAGAAGGTAGGGGTACCTAGGCTTGCTTGGTCCTTTCTACTGAGTGAGTGCTCAACCCAGTGGCCTGCTTTTTAAGAGGAAATTTTGGTGCATCCCTGCCAGGGAACACCACCCTAACCCATGAACAATAGAAGTGCTGAGGCAGCTGTTTTGAATTCAACCAGGGCATAGCACCAGGTTACAGGAGCGTGGCACAATACAATGACGATGGTGAAACCACATCATCTTGGGTGGTGATGTATCTCCCCAGACAAATGTCAGCCTCAAAAAGTTGCGCTATAAATCATATTTTTAAGTCATTCTCTATCCTGAGTAACGCCAAATGAAAAATAACCCTGGTTTTGAGAAGACACACAAGATATAGGAGAGGAATAGAGAGGAAAACTCAATTCTCATTTACCATTTCAGGGTCCGTAAGTTAATAAGGAAGGCAGTCCCAATGATCACGAAGATGCAAGTGCTCACTATAAGTGCTGGCAGGACCGGACGGGATGTTTCTGCAAGGTGAGAGAGAATGAGGGAGCGGCTGTGAAAATTTAGCCAAGATTCTGGAGGTAGGAGCTGCAGCCCTTTCGTGGCGGTTCAAGCTAATCAGTGATATAAAACTGTAATATACAGGTCAGATAAATGAGTTCTGCTGTGTTGTATAGGATGCCTTTGAGGGTTTCAGAGTCTACTTGGCGTTGCTTAACAGATAATTTGTGCTGAACAGCTTGAACTCCCTGTTCATAACAGCATCACAGCTGGGGGTTGTCACAGATGAGGTGGCACAGTGTACTGGTTGAAGTGTCCATTAACCTGTCTGTCTCATTGCAAAGGAAAGCAGGGAGTCTTAAAATCAGCTTAAGTGGGATTGGAGACTTAAAACAGCATTATGAGCCAGTAGGGGAGAAAGAGTTGTGGGGTTCATGGGTCTTTGAGAAGGCAGGAGGACCAAGGATGGAGCAGGCTAAGGCTCAAGGAGCTGGCTTCTTTCTTTGGAGAAGTGTAGGAAAGATTTAGGGAGCTAGGAAGGTTACAGCTTTCCACCACATGATGATTTTGATACTTGGGTTGTAGGCTTAGGAGAAAGAGACTGAGTTCCCACATTGCCAGCACTCCTTAGGTTTGTCTGGCATTATCTCAAACTTTTCTTAATCTGTCTCTTTCACGCACATCTCCCCAGCGCACTTTTGCTTGGTCTTGCTATTCTGGTGCCTGTCTCCTCTCTCTGCCACCCCCATCTCCCTCCATCCCTAGTACTCCTTGGTCTGGGCCTGCAGACCTCATCTGGAGTAGGTGCAAGGGAGCAGATCAAAATAAAAGAAGGAGGAGACATTTTTAGGACATTCTTTCTTTGCCTGTCCTTGAGATACTGCTAAGATCACTTTGTCTCCTCTGCCTCTGGTACCCTGGTTATCTTTGGGTCTTGGTTGCTATGACAACTGGTTGCGGCTGTATCCTATTCATTGACATCACACACTGTCAAAATTTGATCGCCAAAGCAACACAGTGCCCTTTCTAAACATAGCTCCTCTGTTTATACCAGCACCAGGCACAACAGGGAGAGGCTGAGCAGGGGCAGAGTGGGGGCGTCATGAGAAGGAATAACCTCTATCTGCTTATTTTTTGGAGAAGAAATGACAGAGAACAGAGCCAATGACTCACCGAAGAGACTTGCTCAGGGCACTATCTTTCAAGGCTGGAGGTGTCCTCCATGCTGTGGTTCATGATAATGACTGATGCAAGTCTCAGCAGACCTTCATGGAAGGGACTTACATGCATGTAAGTCTCTTTCATTCTCCATGAGACTTTGCTTCCTAGGCTCAGGTCTCCTTTGGTTCAAGAGCTGAGTGCTCTGTTTCACTGCATTTCACCGATCAGTGGCTCCAATGAACTGGGACATTTTAGAAAGCTGGATTTATGTCCCTAGGTCACAGGAGCACTTGGGAAAATGCCAGTCCCAGCCACTACTTCTGCAGGTCAGACATCTGGCCTTACTGCTCTGAGGAAGCAGTCCCTGATTTACATCTTGTGGATTTTGCCTGGCTTCTGGAAGCCAGAGGGTCTCTGGTGGGGTCAGGGGGTCTTTGCCCTTAACCTCTGTTGAGCCACCCTGACATAACAGATTAGGAGGGACAAATCAATTCCAATCTTCCTATTGCTCTTCTATTAACACAATCCTCCCACAAACCCATCTTCCTCCTACTTCCCAGCCTGCTTTGGCCCTTCTACCTTGTTTTCCCTGAGTGCCCTCTTTCCCCTCCAAGCCAGACTGCCTGGCTCTGATCCTTACGGTCGGCATGTGTCCTCCACAGTATCGTCTCGCTCCAGTCGCTCCACACGCCTTTGTAGGCACTTGATGCACTTGGCCTTGCACGGACAGCTGCCTCGTATTTCAAGTCAGGGGAGAGGCTCTCAAACGCAACCCACATCTGGTCCTGCACAATGGTGAAGTTCTTTGCCTCCTGGGAGAAGGGCAAAATTAGACCACCGTCAACACCCAGCCATGGCTTACAGTCTCACATACCCATCTCTTCCAAGGCCCTCAGAGAGGACCTGTCTCAGATCCCTACACCTCATGCACTGCTTGTTCACCCTGGAGGAAAATTCTTCTTCACCTTGCTTTTTTCAGCCCTTTCAGGTCTGTCCTGGAGCTGTCTGGATTTCTTTGTGGGATCACTAAGTAAAACAGGATTCCCGTCTGCCTCCATGTCATCACAACACACTGGCAGCGGGTGATGCAGATAAAAGGGTGGGGGGTTGTTATCTGCTCTCCAGCTTTACCAAAGCTGGTTTTGTCCTGAGAGGAGGCCCAGGAGCAAGTTGGGTGATGGAAAGACTGGGATTTGGACGGTGACAGGTACCAGTACCCCACTCTGTACTCACCTCCCAGGACTGACTTGTGGTTCGGTACCGCACTTGATATTCCCGCTCCCCATCCAAATAGTGAGAGGAAATATTCAGGCTCCACGTTAAGTTGTAGGTGTTTTCAGTTTTGCTAACCAGCTGAAGATTCCCTGGAGGCCTCAGCTTTACTGGAAAGAGAGAAGGAGCAGGGCTGATACCTCTGCGCTGTCTGTCTGTAACACAGGGCTCCACCGCAAACCCCACTGCAGCAGGGTTGGTGTCTTGGCTGTGCTCACAGACTCCATCCAGCCACCGCCGCGTGACATGGTCAGTGAGTTCCCCCCCTTCTTCCCCACTGTCACCGAAGGCAAAAGGCCCGTTGTCTCTGGACTACGTCAAAGGCAGCTCCTCCTGTGAGCCTGTGAGAGCAGCCCCTGCAGTCAGGGCAATCCATCTCACACAGCTATGCATCCTATCTTGTAGGGGTGATCCACAAGGCAATTTTGTGGCCAGGGATGGAGCATGGCTGGGGAGACAGCCGCTTCCCAGCTGCTCTTTCAGAGAGCTACAGGCACAGGGGATGGAGTTACACAGACTGTCTCGGCTGATCTTTCCCAATCCCTGGCTCCAGCCAGGCCTTTGTATGCCTCACCTGACAGCAGCTCTATTGGAGGTCTCTTTGAGCCAGGTAAACTCACATATCCAGCAAAAAAAATGACCCAAGCAGATGTTTTTCTGCTGGATTAGTGAGTTGAATCCTTTCAGCAAAGACTGATGCGTGCCAAAGCTGGCTTAAAGGAGGGTGGAAGCACATATCTGATGGGGGGGGAGGCAGGAGAAGAGCCACAAGACATTCCCTCTTTCTTGCAGCATGTATTCTTCAGGAGGTCGGCTGGGCTGTCATTGCCTGTTTGAAGCCAGAACTCCTAGTGCAAAGCACTCCCATTTAACAGTGTCCCAGATAGAGGACAGAGTAGCAAGTGGCTGGCATGACACTGCATGTTAGAGGTGCAAGCGGCAGGAGTCAATGTGGTTCATCTGCGCTGGTCGTAGCAGGGGACAAGGAAAAGGCACAAGTCTAAAACCAGCCATGGGTGTTGCATAGGGGTGGATGGGGAGGAGAAATTAGTTATCGTTTTGTGGGAAAGCTTCAGAGACTGCAAGACAGATGAGTACTCACTGTTTTCAAGTGGACTGAAATCTTCTATTCGTACAGGTACAGAGGTATTCTCTCCAGTCTGGCAATGGACAGACATGGTAAGACGGTCTGCGGTGGTGAAGCATTGAGTCTGCGAGGAAAATTTACCATTAGTGACACTAAAGCCTCATCAATAAGCGTTCATATTTGTAAGCATTGCTTATGTATAAGAGGTTTAGGAATACTTGACAATAAATATGGATATTTGTGGCTGAAAGGCATAAGCCTCGGTAGTGAGTGAGGAACCAAAGATTTATACTTTATGTGGTTGGATCTTTTTTTGTTCATTGGTGAGAAGGGCACAAAATATTGTGATATGGTACTTTGCTAGGATTGCTGTATGTGCTGACTAAGCAGGAAAAAAGTTACTTTCTGTGAGTGACGTTTATTGAGAAAAAATATTTTTACTAAAACATTTTGTGTTCATTGGTAAGATTGAGATGACGTTAGTATTAAATATTACAGTTGAAATGCAATGATACCAAAGGGCCATATACATCATACAGTATTAAATAAGCAATAGGGAAATTAGCTTGATTAGAAAGGAAAGATTTTGGAGCTGTTTACCAACCCTGCAATTTGTCTTTGCACATGATGTGCAAACGTAAGAAATCTTGTCTGTCACTAGAACAGGTTGTGACTTTATCAATAAGGATAATTAGCTCATATTTGGGTGGGGTTTTTTCTGAAAACACAAGAACTACAGTAACTCTGGATATGATGGAAGGAAGCACATAATGAATCTAAAAAAAGACTTATTTAAATAAGAATAATAGCTAGAGGGTTTGCATTACCATTAGCTTCAGGGATGTGTTGTTTTGTGCATCTTGCATTTGGCACGTCTAGCCAGACTTCACAGTAGTTAATGATCTGGAAAATGGTACTGACCTCTTCAAGGAAAATGAGGTCAAGAGGTGACCTCAGAGCTGGTGATCATGTCCACCCCTCCTCAGAGGAAGGGATTAGGGCCAAACCCAGGTAACTGAGGCATGGGAAACTGCATGTGATCTGCCTGTCCTGCACCTGTTCTGCATGTGTCAGGAGAGCATGGCCCAGCTCACAACGAAGCCAATCCCTCCTGCAGCGGAACCCACAAGGACGATGCTTATCAACAACACACAACATCAAGCCCAACTCCAGAACTGGAGTCAGAGATTAGGTTTGGGCTTTTTATACTGCTCCTGGGTATCACACTGTTTGTACACCCAAAATCCACATACAAATCCTTTCCACCTTGTCATTAGCCAGGACATCCCAGATTCATTACTCACATTACTGTTTCTGCTGAAGGTCTTGATGCATCTCCTCAGTCCTGTCATGTGTTCTGCCTTGGGTAATTCACAGTGCTCCTTGAATTTTTCACGTAAGGGAAATAACCTGGGTTTTAAGCAGAACTCCAGTGAGCTGGGGAGGTTGTTTTGTATTTAGTCAGACTTTATGTAACACTAAAGGCCTTTCAAAGCATTTTGCGTCCTACCATATTTGCTGAACAGGTTACAGCAAGGATGTAATCCCACTTCCTCTCCCCACTGCATCACTCAGACAAATGTTATGTGCTGGCACATGGAGAGTCAATGCATCCCAGTTATTTCAAACCAAAGCTGACAGTAGGTTTCCAGTTTCCAAGTCTTCACAAAACCCTCTTGCTACCTTCTCTGCTTCATGTTGATATCAAAGGGCATGCAGAGCCCAAACACATCTGCTGCCCACAACTGTGCCAACATAGCCCTGTAAGACAGGTGCCTGTTTCAGCCCCTCTAGGGTTTACAGGTATTCTTCAAGCTAATGACAGTCCCATAGGATCTCAGATACTGAGTGAGATGTATCTTCTGAACCAGGTCATATCCCAGTCAGCCAGGACTGTATGTCACACTCGGCAGCGCTACGCCATGACCTCTCTTCTGCTCTGCAAAGCGTGGCTGGACATCCTAAGCTGAGCTATAGCACAGGGGGTGACAGGGTGGGAGACCATCGCTGGGGTTGCAGCTGAGGGGGTATCAGACTGATCTGCCTGCTTCAGTTGTAAGGTCAGATCAAGCCCAGGACTTGCTGATGGTGAGGAAAGGTGGTGTCCTAGAGCCCTGGTCAAGCAATAGCACAGTTCCAAATTCCAGCCCCAGTCTCAGTGATTCACACCCATAGAGTGACATAACTATTTTGGCTTTCTAGGTCCATGCACCAGGCCCCGGAATATATCTGCCCATCTCACCCCATCCGAGGTTCCTCTACAACAGTCACAAGCAACCCACCCACTGCCAGAACTGCACTGAGCCTCTCCTTATGACAGGCACCAGGGAAGCGCTGGGGTAGGCTGGTAAGTCACTTGGCTGGAGATATCATACTTGGAGAGCGCAGAGACTCAGACAGCCCCCACTGTGGTGCTGGCCACACACCTACTTCTCTGCTGGGAGACGCGTGGGAGAGGAAAACATCATCAACTGAGAGAGATTAAAGGGCCAGGGGAGTTACGGGGAACAATATTGACCTTCACTTATTGTTACTTAGGGTGCAACATCCCAGCTCATCCTGGAAATGGGCAGATGGCCCCTGTATAAGTTTAATTCCACTCTCCTCCGCCCCCATCTCTATACATTCTCCTTTTCCATTGAAAATGCCTTTCAGTCCAGAGGGAAGAGGGATTTTTTTTGAAAATGAAGCACAGACAGAGCTATGGCGCTGGAAGATGGATTGTGCTAGACAGTGTGGGACTGTCAGATGACAAACACTGAGCAGCGGCCAGCATCTCAGCCCACATGGGGTTGGAGACAGAATTCAAGACAAAGCCCCTCTGCTCTGTAACTCCACTACACTGGCCTGGGGCTGGGGGGGAGCCTACATTTTTGTTAAGTGGGAAACTTCCCAGGACACTTCATTCAAAGCATTGGCTTTCCTCAGCCTCTCCAGTCACCCACCTGTCACAAAAAGCTAACTTCGATAAAATCTCCAGCTGGCATGGTGCTTCAACCAGGTCTCTGCCTGGGTTCCAGTCGCAGAAGAGAGCTGCCCGCGAGTCATACCAACAAGTTAGGCTGGAGGCACCTGCCAGCAGAGAAGAGACAGACAGCAACGCGCCTGAATTAGCAGTGATATTTGGCATTAACCATCATCCCGGATAATTCTGCCCCATCCCAAACTACAAACTGACCCCTCTGCTGGATAACTGTCTCCAAGTAAGAAAGGCAGAGCCGCTCACTTC
The DNA here is from genome assembly GCA_008711295.1 of Anarhynchus alexandrinus. NCBI lineage: Eukaryota > Metazoa > Chordata > Aves > Charadriiformes > Charadriidae > Anarhynchus > Anarhynchus alexandrinus. The sequence continues at coordinate 2,743,960 of VUYV01000082.1, forward strand.
TCTATGTCCTTGGAGGTTGATGTGCTCCTAAGAGACGTGTAACTATCGCAGCCTCCTCTGGCTGTATGTTACCACACGAGCATTTCACAGCAACACACCGTGGCGCACACACTCCTCCGGCTGACCCCCCCCTCCCTGCTCGCCCGGCTGGCACGGGTGAAGGGAATCACTTCTTACCTTGTGCCGAGTCTGATGCCCGCCAGAGAGGCACGAGGCTGAACAGCCAAAGGTGACACAGAAGCAGCAAAGAGGGCTTCATCTGTACCGGTGACACACTGAAAGAGACAAGACGCCCCCCCAACTTAGCTCAGCAATGCAAATTAGGAAGATGTCATCTCACAGGAGGCATGCTCAAAGCCAGTGCCAATCTTCCAGGCTCAGAAACTCATACCCTTTCCACTCCTGAGTCTGTGCTTTTCCCTCAGCACCTCATCGCTTTCCTGCCTTGGGTGCTTCGCTCAGCACTGAAACCATCAGCGGCGCAACACAGATAGGCTGTTTGCAGGAGTAATGCCTTCTGGAAATGTGTGAGTGAGTGCACAGCAGTCCGCGTGCGTTGTTTCAGGCTGCTTGCTGACTCAGGTAGAGAGTGCTGCCTTGGCTGCACACGGCTTGTGCTTTGAAGAGCTGCTTTTTTTTTTTGGTAAGCCCCAGGGCTGAAATAACTAGGTGCTTGCTGAATAAGAGGGGTCTCTCGCTGCAGCTGACAAAAGTTAGTTGCAGAGCTCATGGCTTAGAAGGTAGATTTTTGAATGGCTTGTTTGGGATGGGGGAGGAAATCGGGTAGAAGAAGGAGTTTACCAGGTTCTGGAAAGCCAAGGGTTTGCCATATCACAAAATATTACATAGTCATGCACAAACCATGCACCATCCTCGCCAAGTAGACCCTGCACTGCCTTGGAAAGAGTCATGCTTTTAGGTGTAGCAGAAAATTTGGGTTTTGTAATTAGGAAACTCTGCGGCACCCTCCATCGCCCCGTGGCAGCCAGGGAACCTCCTTGTCTTACAAAGCCTGTACAGCCACGCTCCATGTTAGACAGACTGGGCTTACGGGCTTCTCATCCAAGTCTCCCCTTCTCCCCATCCACCTGGACACCCATACCTCGAGGTCTGCCTCTGCCCACGGGAGAAGGGACCACCCTCACCTCTCAGCAAGCCTGGAGCCCAGGCAGAGCTGAGCAAAACAAGACGGAGTCCCGCTGGAGCCTGCGGGGACTGCCAGGGGAGCGGGGAGAGAGGGTTTATAAAGGGCTGGCATGAGGCATAGTGTCAATTCCCATTGTGATAAAAGATTAGGTTCAGAGGAAGAAAAACATGACGACAATGCATTAACAGACAAAGGGGAGAGAAAGAGAGAGAAAAAGCAGGCGGCGCGGTTGTGAGATGTGGGGTATGATTTGAGAGGACTGTGGATAGACAGAGAGATAAATATGTGCTCAGCCCTCCCCAACGGCGAGATTCAGTTTGTCAGACCGAAACTCTTTCCAAGACGCTTTTCAGATCAGCCACCCCCGTGTGGGAGAGAGCTGGCATCACCCCCTTTACCTTCCAGCTCCGGGCACCGAGCGGTCCAGACGAAGGGAGTCCCCGGGGACCAGGTCGTGGGGTTGGATGGAAGCAGGTGCTGGACATCAAACAGTGAGGGGAACAGGGAAGGGAGAAAGGGAGAGGGATGGAGGTTGTTATCCTGGCTCAACGCATGTCCTGTTGTCAGCCAGCGCTGCGGGCACGAGAGGACAGGTGCCTGCAGCCCGGCAGTCCTGCTGCGGAGCCGTTCCTCTCCTATGTGCACGGTCTCTCTCTGCCTTCTCCCTCTCACCTTTGCACAGGAAGCTGCCGCTTGCTTGCCTTGTCAGACTGAGACGAGGCCCTGAAGTATCGAAAAGGCTAGCGAGGCCGAGAATAAAAAGCCCCAAACCACGTCCTACTTCCTGCTGGTAAAGCAATAGGTGCAGAAACAAGGGTGGAGGGATCAGGTGTTAGCTTGCAGTGCTCAGATACACTGGGACCAGTTTGTAACTATTGCTGGGAAGCAAAAGAGAGCGACAAGGACCTGTCTTCTTGGGACACCATCAAGAGACCCATAGCTTCTTCTTTCAGACACCCAAACAGGTCATTCACATCGCTCTACACATGTGCACAGATCACTTTGAAACCAGGGACAGAAGTCAATCTGCAGTAGAAATACTGTGGATGACTTTGTGAAAAATAACTCAAGTCACTGACCTAAGCAACACCAGAATGAAACCAGCCTCCACATCAGTGCCCCAGTTTCAGAGGATCCATCCTGGGTCAGAGCGGGAGTGGAACGAGGGCAGCTCTGTGTGTGAGCAAGCCTGAAGCGTAACCCTCACACTTGCAGATGGTGTGACACCACAGGAACACCCATCCCACGGCCTGCCTACCCAGCCAAGCACCACACTTGCTTCACGGAGGGAAGAATCACCCCCTCCAAGCTGAGCCTTGCAGCTAGTCCAGAGAGGCAACACCACTCCACAGTAGCTTCAGTGCCTGTTTGTCATGGCTTGTCCATTCAACAGGCCAGAGAGGGATGCAAAAAATATGTCCACCTTCTTCCAAAGGTTCATGTGCCCTCACCTTCACAGATGCATAACCCCTTACAGGCCCTGCAGGGCACGTTCAGTTTTAGAAGATCCTTTTGGCACAGGCAAACGTCTTCCCCAGCCCACTTTGCCTTCATATCCCAAGCCAAGACAGACACACAAATGCAAATCCACAGCCCGATGGTTGCCTGGTTCACAGACAGGCATGCACATGTATACGTGTCCGTGCACACCTCTCTTTTTCCATACACAAATATAATTCTCTGAGGTGCAGCATATCACGTTTCCTGTCTGGTCTGGACTGCACGACGATGGCCGCTGGTGTGGGGCCAGATGATGAGAATCTCCTTTTATACACACAGTGGTCACCACGTTCTGTGCTCCTCACCTTTCTCTCCTAGGGCAGCTCAAGGCCCAAGCTCAAGTCCGGTCAGCAGGTTTTGCTGACCAAAAGTTACCATATGCTAATCTCAAGTCTCCAGGCAGTTCCTTTTTGAGGACTCTATAAACCTGGAGGATGGGGCCTCCTTTAACAACAAAGGGATCTTGGTTTCAGGTACTGGAAAAAGGGTGTGGGAGGAGGAGGAGGAATTTTTAGCCACAGTCAGCCCAGCCCAGAGCCTGGATCTCAGAAGATATTAGACCTCAAAAAGAAATAGTGTTGGAGCAAAATAGTGATTTGAAGGTATGGGCAGAGCCATTTTGAACGAGGTTGCAATAGTGGATCTTCATGACCATTTATGGCAGAGCATTGCAGCTAATCCAGCATCGGGCACTCACTGGGCCGGTGGTCTGGAATGCAACACCTCTTTCCTCACCATGCACAACATGGACCAGGAGTCTGAGAGGTGTCATTTGGATGTTCTTGCTACTCATCTGAAGACTCTTGTTATGGCCAGCCTTTGTGAGGGCAACTGGGGAATCTGACCAGCCAGCCTCTGTTGAAGAGGAGCAGGGGAGAGGATGGGCTGCGTGCTCTTCTGATCTGGTAATCACTGACTGTGGTAGTCGTGCCTTGGCGGCTCCCACCAGGGTGGAACTGTAATGCCATGTATCATCAGGGCACAGCCCGCCTTTCCTGGGCACTCTTAAAACAAATGCATCATACTCCGGTGCAGAAGTCCTCAGCTGAAACAATAAGTGCTCTGCGAGTAACTTCTTGGTTATACCAGCTCTGCAGCTGCAATGGAGTATTCACGTTAACCATCATTTTTCCCATTTGTCCTTCAGACTGAGAGATCTACACCTTCATTCAGACCAGAGATCACTTTGGGAACGTAAGAGCACAAAGCACCCATTTTTTATTGTTCAGCTTATTAAGGGAAAAAAAAAACCCAACCCACTGATTCCTTTTTCTTTTTTTTTTCCTTTTTTTCTTTTTTCCTTTTTTTCTATGTGTAAGAATCAGATGAGGCTGGTTGCGCACTGTGGTACCTGAACGTGTATAACATGTTACATAAGAAATAACATGTAGTTATTCCCTAGAGAAGATGAGCGGCTGCTACAGTCAAAACCAAGGATTTATCTAGAGACTGTTTTTTCTAGATATGGGTCTCTACGACAGATTCTCATGCAGATTTTTTTGCTATCTAGTAAGGACTGATGTCACACTGAAGACTTTCCCAATGAGGGTCCTAATGGAGATCCGTCTCTCCTCTATCCAGCCACCTTTGCTTAACAGTAGTAAGGGATATACCTCTTCGTCAAGTGTGACTGGAATTGATTGACCTTTCCAAAATTGTGGAGGGAGGGGGAGTGGTTGAATGGATCAGCTAACAGACAGCCGAACACCGATGCCTGGAGGCACAGACTGCCTCAGCATGTTTAATTTCCATTGGAAATACAGTTTAAAATGTACTAAAGCAACAACTGTGTGGCATAAGTAAGAAATGGTTTCCTACACAGGCATGATACCATGATTATGTCCAGACTCCATCTGATACAGATAAATACACTTGCTGTCAACACAGTTTTCAGACCTGATTGCCCAGGATGTCGTGCTGCTGAGAATTTGGCACTTTTTATCTCGTTTACACCAACATTGTTAGGAATGGGGCCATTTGTAATGTGAGAAGCCAAACAAAACCGCATTATCAGCGACACACGTGAGGTGTTCTTGTGATTACCTTCCTGTCCCCATAATGGCGACTGAGACGGGTGAACTCACTAGTCAGCGTTGTTGTTCAGAGCTAAAGCAGCAGGTAAAAGCTTGGTGTTGGAGGTTCGGTTAAAAGTGTTGTTTGGGCCAGATCAGTTGTTTTAGGGGCAATGTAAGTTTAAAAATCCTCAAGGCTGGGGCAGGTGCTTACTTGACGGCTCATATTTTTCCCCCCACTCTGCTTTCATTAAAGAAGATCAGTGCTCCTGAAACTTCTCATTTTCAGCTACGTGTCCACTGAGAGTGTCTGCAAAATGGCAGAGGTGAACAGAACAGAAAGAGTGATGAAATGTGAAGGGCAAAAGTATTGAGTGGTGTCGGATTATTCCCCAATTCATCAACTTATTAGCTGTTGTTATGCTAGGCACATCCCTTCCCTTTGCTGTCTCTCAGCTGGGACTGGAGTCCCAGGCTAACTGGGATGCCTTGCCTGCGGTTTACAGATCACCCGGCCCACCAGGGGCGAGCTCAGTGGAGGGCTCAGTAGATCCATCTCGGTGTCCTGTCCTCATGGCACTCTGGACTTGAGCAGTGGGAAGGGTGCAAAGCCAGCGGGAGGTGAGGGGATAGGGCAGATGTGCCCTGATGGCCACCCGAGTTTGCTTCCTGACAGGATACACCGTGAAGATCTCTAGACGCTCTGTAGGTTATTTTTGGTACTTTCCAAATAATGTTGTTTAAGCTATAACCTTTACATTGAATTTCCTGCCACTCGTATACGTGCGCTTCTCAAAACTACAACGTTGTTCTATATCTGCCGTTATTTTCCCCTTAAATTGTGGTTCTACTCCGAAAAAAGTCCGTAAAAATGGCCCCGTGGGGAACCACTGTTTAGTGTATCACTGAGCTCTTTATTGAATTTGTTCCCATTACCAGTATAAAAGAGGCCTTGTTTTGTATCAAAATGGCAACCTTGGGCTGACATTAAAGGTTTTTTTTCCTCTTGCTCTGTCATCCCTAGGGATATTGCTGCTATAGGCTAAATGCTGCCCTCAGGTTAATCCCCATCACCGTATTTAAGTGGAGAGGCATTTAAGCAATGGAGCCCACCTACACAGCAGATGATATTCCTGCATTTCTTCCCTTCCAACTTCTGTCCCACAGAAAGCGTCCTGATAGATCTGCCTGATAAAAGCAGAAGACATCACATATATACATTATATACAAATATACACAGAATGTTCAGAAGCGAGGATTCCCCAGCGCTGCAGGCTATGGAACAACATGGATAAAAATGGTAAGAAGCTGAGGCATTTGCAGACACTCTCACCCGTGGCAAGTCTGGGGCCACAGGTGGGAGGGGATGGAGGAGGTGTTCACTTTCACTCCCTGACGGTGATGGTCACAGGCCCAGAGAAGTGGGGAAACAAGGGTGGGAGGGGAAGCATGCTACTTTCGAGCAGTTTCACTCTTAGCTTGCCCGGCTGTGAACACACAGCTATGAATTCATGAGCACGAGCACGGGACAGTCACGAGATGCCCCCGCTCAGGACCTGAGCCCCAGCTCCTCATTATGTAGAACTACATTTGGGTAGAACTAGACAGTGTCAGGACTTTGGTCTGAAGGACTGGAGCCCACGGAGCAGATTCAAGGCTTAAGAGAGCTCCTAGGTGTGGGTGCCTGCCTCCCTGGTGGGTGCCTGTGGGGCCATAAGGGCTCCCCCAGGGAAGGATTTCAATAAGTCCCTCCCTAGAGACACTCATTGAAGACCTGGGCTGTCACCCCGGGCCCGGCACCCTGCGTCCCTCAGCACCCTTGGGCTCAGCAACATGAAGGAAGGTCAGTACCTCTGCCCTTGTCTGAGCCCGTGGACATAGCGTATGAGTCACAGCAGGCGTTTGAGCCACAGCAGTGTGGCAAGTCATCTCTGTCAGCTGAATTATGGAGTCTGTGTATGCAGATGATCTTAGCCTGGCACACCTGCGATGGAAAACTCACCAGTGTGAACTGGAAGGAAGGTGGCATACCCGTGGGACGATCGACATATTTGTACAGCTCTCACATCCTCTCTGCATCTCAGTTTCCACAACAGAGAAAGGGGCATAAAAGGACATCTTCCCATCTTCTTCAAGAACTGAGATTTGCAGACCAGGCACCAGATCCTGCATCGCCTGCAGGTGTCTACTGCCCAGGGCTGTCTTATTGACTTCTAGTATTAAAACATGCCTGTGCAAGTCCCTGAGGGTTCCCCAGCACTGAATGCTGAAGATGCACGGCCAGAGTGCTTACTGAGCTTGCCCATGGACCTGTATTGAAGAGGGGGTGCCTGTGCAAGTTATATGACCTACAGGAGGGCAGCACTGGATTCAGAGATCAGCCTTATACCAAATCTCTGCCTGAGCAAGATAACAAGCTAAATGCTGGCTGATTTGCTATTCAGCACCAGCGACCGCTCTCATCCTTGAGGGAGATTATTACCTTGTTACCTGGGCGGTCTTGGAAAGATAAAGCCCCTCTCTGTTTTGCAGCTTGCCAATGTGTTAAATCTCTCTCTATTTAAAGTTAGAGGGGCTTGTGTGAGAATGCTTGACAAGCCTAATATGAAGCAATGATGGCTTCCAGACCTAATAAATTGAGAAGAATTCAGAGATTTATTGTACATTCAAAATTGCTTGAAGGCAAGACATGATACTGCAAGGAGATTCTTGGGAATAAACCCTCAGGTGCTTTGACTAGCGAAGCCTGCTCCCAATTTAATCACATTTCCCTTCCTTCTCTGGAGGAAAAACTCATTACAGCAACCACCCCCACTCTGCTCAGAGCTCTCCTTGCTTCTTTTCCGTTTTCTTCATCTCTGTGCCTGAGCAGTTTCCAGAAAGGGAGTTAATTAGATTGTTGATTTTGTTTTAAAATATGCTTGATGACGTCATGCTTGCCCAAAGGCCAGCCTCCTGCTCCCGCTTAAGCCCTTCCGGGGGTTACTGATTTGACTATGGCAATTACTACTTTTCATGTCATTAAAATGCCTGAACAGAAATTGTTTGTTTGGGGGCAGCTGCCTGTCTCCCCACAGCTCGGTGCTCAGGAATTGCGCTCCTGTCTCTCCCCTGGGCTCAGTCAGGAGAGTCATTTTTTCCCCTGCTCTGTGGTTTCTCAGGTTCTGCCCCCGGCCATTTGCCCCTCTAACAGCGCTGCTTATGAGCACTTTACTCTTTCTTCCCCACCTGGGGAGGCGGAAGATATGATGAGAAAAGCAATGGCTACAACCAGTGTGCCTGGATGGAAGGAATGGAAGGGTGAAGTCCAGGTCCATGACATGACCCAAGGACTTGAGGGCACTTCACTCCCCCAAGTGATGTACATCCTTGTGAAACAGGTCAGTCCAAAGTGCTCCTCACCCCTCTTGAGACCCCACCTCTGTCAGGGTTTCAGCTCTGGGCTTGCTCTTCTGAGGACTTTTCCTCCTGGGGAGCCCTCCTCTGGGGTGAGCTGCCTGTAGCAGAGCAGCTCTCCGGCTTAACAAGGTTTTTGTGTATGGTCACATGCAACTGAAGCCCCCATTTTCTGGATGGGGGGAGCTGGAGTAGGAAAGGCTGCTTGTTACTGGAGACTACTAACCAGATCCTGGTGAATACTGCAAGAGCATCACTTGGAGAAAGAACAAGCAGTGTGGAAATTACTGTTTTCTCCACTACGGATTCTGAGGAGCCTGAAGGTGCTCCTTGAGTGATGTGACACAGAGCCCTTTACAAGTGATACATTTCAGATTCGTTGCTGTAACACAAAGCCCAAGCCACATCTCGCCACATCTGCCCCATTGACTGTGCCTGTATTTGGGAAACGAGACTCGGAGGTCTGAAGGGATATGGGACTTGGTTCCTTGAGAGAAAGACAAGACCAGGGTGTCACTTCCCTCCTCTTCTGTTTCTGTGAGTGGGATGCGTGGAGAGGAAGGGAATGCCCTTTTGAATATCACCATTTCCTATTGCTCCAGTACCTCCCGCATAAGAAGCAGCAAAGGGCAGAGCATTGAAGCAGTTCATAATCTCATCCTCCCTCTCCCTGCAGCTCAAAAAAAAAAAGCAATTGCAGCCCTCACAGCCCGCTCGGGGCTAGGAGGGCCATTTTAGGCAGGATGCCGTGCCCCGCAGTTGGGAGCAGGCTGTGGGGAAGGTCAGGGGGGAGGGGGGACAATGCCCTCTGCCTGCACCTGTGCACACATTCGCACACACAAACACACACACGGAGGCACGCACGCAGAGCTGCAGCCGAGCGGGGAAACACGGAGGGGATCAAGCACTTGGCTCCACTCGAGTGCTTACCCTGGAAACAGGCCAAGGACAACACGTGTCTGCTGGCACCAGGGTCCCTTCCCTTAGCCATGGTCTAACCCAGGTGAGACCTTAATTCTAAGGGGGAACTTGCACTGTTGCTTTTATGTTTCAAGGATGAGGGGTGTCAGTACCTTTCCCCAGTGCTGACCTTCCCTGCACCCCAAGAGAAAGGATCCCCCCCCCCCCCCCCTTTTCTTCCTCCTCTCCCCACCCCCTTTTGCAGGCAGCAGGTCCCTTCATCAGAGATGCTTAGTGCCCAGAGAGGAGGTGGCTGTTCAAAAGGACTGCTCAGTTTGTTTTTTCCCCTTCAGTCTTGGAAATGATGCTGGCAGCCTGGTGCAGTATTTCGGCCTCCTTCCCCCCCTCCCCTGCCTCAGCCCCCGTGAGGGGGGAGGAAGAGCGTGGGCGGTGGAAGGAGTTGTGGTCCCCAGATGTGTGAAATGTTGCCGAGTAGAAATAGCGCAGCGCGGACAAACAGCAGAGCGGCTCAGCGGAGAGCCATCGCTTTGGGCTTGCGTCACTGACCTTTTCCTCTCGCCCTTCTCAGTCCTCACCTGACCCTCCCACCGCTTCCCCTGCACTTTGCACTCCGAGAGAGCTCTCTGCTTCGCAATGGTGAGGAGGGCTGGCACAGGAGCTTAAAGGGGGGAGGTAGTGGAAAAAAAAGCAAACAGAAGGCAACGAATTGATCCTCTCTCCGTTTCCCCAGAGCTCAGGTTGCCACCCTGCAGGAAAAGAGAGTCACAGGCTGAGCCAACTGTCCCTGCCTGGTCCAGCCATTGCAATGAAGGCATAGCTGTTCTGCCTCCACAGCTGGCAGGGTTGGGAATGTGGGAGGAGAAGCAAGCCTGTCCTAGGGTCAAGGGGGTGCTTCAGGCTCTGGCATATCATGAACAAACGGAATTTCAGAAAAACATTTCAAAGCCTTGCAGGACCAAGCTTGAAACGTGGTACAACTGTAAAAGCCTGCATAAGTCTTCTAAAGAGTCGAACAATGCCACCAACATACCACGTGGAGAGAAGCGGGAGTCGGAGCAAAGGAAGGGCTTGGGAGGTGTTTTGAACTGTGTATGGGACAGTAATTCTGTGGGCCCTTGGCCCAAAAGATCTGCTGAATTGCTGCCTGTGGCTGCAGAGGACGGGGCTTGGTTGCCTGGCAAGTCCTTTCTAGTGATCTGCCCCATTCTGCTACTTCAGGGGAAGAATTGAGGACACATGGGGATAAAAAAAGGTGTCTGTAGTGGTGAATGGAAGAACGCCATGAGCCCAGAAAAGCATGTGTGGGGCAAACAGGAGAAGGCAGTGAGCCTCAGGCACCCCATGGAGGATGCTTTGCCCAAGTCTTGCTCTAGGACATTGTGGTGTCAAACACCTGGAGGGTAGACAGGACTTCAGATGTGGGGGACCAGAACAGAGCTGTTCTCCTTCCTCTCCCTGGGCATTTTCTTCCCCTGGCTACTTTGAAGCATTGCAACTGTCCTCAGTAGCAACCAGTGAGGTTTGGACACATCTCCCACCTTAGAGGTGCCCTGCAGTTTGCATTGTCTGGGCTCCCTGGCAGTCGAGGCACTTCAGCAGCTTTGAGGTTGATGCAGGTCAGCCTCAATTCTTGAAGGCATGGGTGCAATTAGGTTGAAATGAATCGAGAAACAACCCAGACTCCTGCCTCCCACTCACCCAGGGCCAGATTCCCAGCCTTCCCCAGGTGGATGGGGAGCCCCCTACTCCTTAGCTTCTCCAGCCTAAGAGCTCTCCATCCTGCTCCCTCCCATTTTAGCCATTGCGAACAGAGTCTGGGAAAGGTGTGAGATTTTGCAGTAATTCCCTGATCATTTGTGAGCTAAGTGACACAAACTCAAGAGACGGGACAGTCTGTGGGTTGAGAAACTGTCAAAAGCCTTTGATTTTAAACCTGCCCTGGCACTCACCGTGGTATAACTGCCAGGAGAGAGATCACAGAGGGCTTGTGGAAGAAGGGGGAGGCATGTCATAAGGTGAGGGAGCCATGCTTGTACCGAAGAGGCCTGGAGCCTCAGCCCCGCTCTACCCACCTCCTGATAGCATCTTCAGAGTGAGCCAGGCTTGCAAAGGGCAACAGTTTCCGTTGGCAGGAAGGTGAGAGATGTCCATATGGGGCTGGTACATGCGTGTGTATACATGTGTGGGTGTCATAGCAGAGTGCATGGGCATAGCTGAGTTGGCCTCTGAAGCCCGGCATGGCTCGGCAAATGCCTGTTTTCCCACTGTAGTCAGGGGAGGGCCATGCCACGTGAGATGGTGGAACAATCACACTTGGCAATGCAGCTGTGTCCCATCATCCATGCAGCCATGGACAGGGTCCACATCCAGCCCTTTGGGCCCAACGACAGCTCCCAGCCAGCAATGGGAAAGGGAAGGTGAGAAAAAGCGAGATCTGGGGCAGTTCCAGCCCACTGCTGGCATCTGGCTGTGATGCGCTGGATGGAAGGAGGCGAGGGCTCTGCTTGCAGCGCCAGGCGATGCAGGCTGGGTCGTTGCATCATCCCCCTCTCCCTCCCTGGACTCTGGGAGATAAACAAGGCTGAGGTGTGAGTGAAGCAGGTTGACTGGGTGGTTTGGGAGGGGAGGAGGGCACAGCAGGCTGGAGCAGAGGGGAAACCTGCTATGCTACGGTGCAGCGGCCCCCTGAATGGTGCACTAATCCCTGATGCGGGGCAGACCCTGAACCATGGCTGGCAGCTGGGGTGAGGCTCGAGGTGCTGACAGAGACCTTTCCCATGGCTGCCCCGCCTGTGACAAAGGGTTGGGGGACATGCAGAGCCAGGTCCTGCTGTGCTGCGCTCCTGCTCTCCCTGGTGCTTTGGGTGCAGGCACATCCACCTGTGCCCATTTGAGTGCTGCCAGTAGGGCCAAAGATCTCCTTTTATATTCATTTTCTTGCCCTGCTTCTCTCTTCCCCTTTCCCACAGCTAGCACAGGGCAAGGAGCTATTTCAGGGCCTTCAACTTCTCCTGAGCTGGCCCTGACATGTGCTTTCTCCCCCAGAGACAGCACCATAACCTGCCCTTTACCTCCTCTCTCCCACTCCCCCCCCCCCCCCCCCCCCCCCCCCCCTTTCATACCTGCAAGACCACAAACCCGCAGGAAGCCAGTTTAAAGGGCCAACCCCTTGGCACATGCCTTGAACAAGCTTGAGATGCGACCGCAGAGCCCTTTGCAGCAGAGCTTGGACCTGTCTTTCAGGGGAAAAGAGAGGCATGGCCCCAGGGGTAGTGCTGTAGCTGCCCACCCCAAGGTACGCTTCTTGCTTTGCCTGGGAGAGAGGTGCTGGCTGTCACCAACCCCAGGCTCACATACCACACAGCAGCCCCATTGCATGGAAAAGGACCCAGCCCTGGGGTGAATGAAGTCACTAGGGCTACTAAGATGATTAGGGGATTGGAGCATCTTTCTTACGAGGAAAGGCTGAGGGACTTGGGTCTTTTTAGTCTAGAGAAGACTGAAGTGGGATCTTATCAATACTTATAAATACTTAAAGGGAGGGTGCCAGGTAGATGAGAACAGTCTTTTTTCAGTGGTGCCCAGTGACAGGACAAGAGGTAACAGGCACAAACTTGAACATAGGAAGTTCCATCTTAACATGAGGAGGAACTTCTTTACTTTGAGGGTGGCAGAGCACTGGAACAGGCTGCCCAGAGAGGTTGTGGAGTCTCTCACTCTGGAGACATTCAAAATCCACCTGGACACCATCCTGTGCAACTTGCTGTAGGTGACCCTGCTCTGGCAGGGGGGTTGGACTAGATGATCTCCAGCGGTCCCTTCCAACCCTAACCATTCTGTGATTCTGTGAATGGAGGTCTCCTAGCCTTCACGGCATGGCTGCACCCAGTGGCAGGCCAGCAGGACTGGTCTGACCCAGTCTAGCCCTTGTTCCTTCAACAGCATTGTAGGGTCCACCTTACCTGTGCTGACCCTCACCTACAGAAACTCCTCAACCGGGCATCCATCGTGTGATGGGTGGCACCAGCTACAGAGCCCGCCTGTCACCATGCATCTTAGCCCCAAGGGATTTGGCTGAAGAGACTCTTCAGTTGGCACTTTCCTCTGCAAGTGGGCAGGCTGAAGGATTGAATCACAGAAAACTTTTCTAGAAGGTCTGGCTACACATTTCCGCTCCTCTCTCTTCCCTCACTCCTCACCTTTTGTAACTGTGATGAAGTCGCCTCCAATCTACCAGCATCTCACCTCAAGGGCCTAAGAACATGCACAAGCGCAACCCCTGCACTTCCTGAGGACACATTTCTATCTGCTTCCTCAGAAGTAAATAAAAGATGCGAAGAAGGCTGGGCTCCGACCTGACAGAGTATTGCATTTACTAGGATATATATAGACCTAGCTCTGTGCCTGACACAGGACCAAAGAGGCCTGTAAGGATGCGTGTGATTATGTTTTCCACCCCTTGCCAAACAAAGCATCTGGTACATGTCAAACCACAGGAGAAGCTATGTGAAGATGAATTAAACTCAAAACAGAAGGTCCTATATGGGCATCTCCTCTTGTTTTCTTGTCCATTCCTCCACTTCAGCAGGACTCTCCTCCTGTCCAAACCCCAAAGATGCTAAACAAAACCCTACTTACCTCTTTGACCTGCACTGAGACCTCCAAAAGGCATCTCCCTGTCGTTAGGACTCTACCCCTCCTAGATCTTCCTCTTAAGCCTTTAAGTCTCCAGTCCCCCATCATGTCTCCCCGTTTTGCTCAACTTTACAGGCAATTGCCACCTGTCTTTCCACCTCTGAATTGAACCTCAAGCATTTCTCATCACACACAGGTCTTCCAAAAATGTGTGTCCAGCTTAACTCTGGAACTGCAGCTTGTGTTAGCAAGCACAAGTGTCTAGTCAACAGTTTAATGTCCCTCTTACATATGTACTTCCTGGCTTTCACCTCTTGGCAGAGAAAAGAGAAATGCCACAGGGAAAACAGAAAACACACATGCTTACTAAGTACTTGATAGAAGGATGTGCTAAAAATTTCACAAGATAAACTGTCTGATCCCCCTTAAGAGAACTCCAGCATCAGCCCAGCCTTCCTCAATATAATTAATAAGGTACTTGAAGCCTAATCCCATTCTACTGTCCTGTGGGGTTTTTTTTGTAATTTCCAAAGAATCCTTCATTGAATTTGCCTAAAGCTTTCCCAGCAAAGAGGAGAGGGTTGTCATTAGAAGTGTTCAAGCAGCAAATATCTTTAAGGTAATGGTTCTCCACAAAGGAAACAGACAGAAGATTGCCATGGATTGCCCAGGGAAGTTTCAGAGCTGATTTAGACTTTGTACCTGTCTCTCTCAGGTCAGTGTCTTTTCCATCACGCTATTCAATGATAACCCGAGCTAGGAGGAGTAGGTTGGGAAGGAAAAGCAGATCTAAGTGCAAAACAACCAGGGAAAAAAGTTTAATACCACTGAAAAAAATATGTATATATACACAAAAGTTCTTGGAGTTTGTTTGTTTTTTTAACATAAAGCACCATTAATTCCACAGTACATTACAACTCAGCCTACTACACCTTCCAGAAAGCACCCAATACTCCTGAAATCTGATTTAGCACCAAGGGATTGCCACTTGTTTAGCACCAAGAAGCCTGTTAAACACACCCTTTGGTCCCCCTGACCTCCTCTCTTGTGTGCATCTGGCTGCTCATGGGTAGCACATGAGGCCTATCACCGGCATTCAAACACCAAATAGAAAAGGAGGAAGAAGGAAGCTTGTTTCTGGAGATACTCAGTGTTAGAGAGGCTTGCTTCTCTTCAGGGAGACACGGGGGCACTATACACTGTAAATAGACAATATCTGGGTTTGCAGCCTGTTGAAGAAGAGAGAATGGGATTCGGTCCTGAGCATCACCTCCAGCGTGCCACTTCCTCTCTGCTGCCTGAAATCCTGTCTCTGAGCAATTCCACATGCTTGACCTGCTAAGGGAGGGGAGGAAACTCAGTCTCCCTTAGTTCCCATGATCCCATCATCACATGCTTCCCTGGGAAAAACCCAGCTTTGCCTTAGTGAAACTTTGTTTTTATCCCCATTGCTTCAGTGACAGCTGTGGGGAGGATTGAGGGCAGAAAGTGCCTGAAACTCATTCCAGTCTGCGCAGCTTCCTTAGCAAAGCAGGGTGGGTAAGTAAACAGGGCAAGAGAGAAAATGTCCTGCAATTCTCTCAAGTTCATTTTTAATATTTAGCCTGGGTCCCTGTGCCTTTGCCATCCCGGGCTGAGTGTACCGGACCTAGTCCTATATAATGATGCATGTCTCCTATGGGAGAGCTCTGGTAGTCCCAGGTGCTACAGGCAGAGACCACGGCTAATCATGAGACCACAGAAGCTAGATAAGTCAGAAGACTTCATTAGCAGTGATAGGCAGAGGAGAAATACAGTTTCTCCTGCTTGTCCTGTCCTGAGACTCAAAAAACAGACAACTCTTGGCACTGCTGTTTTCGGGAGCACCACAGCATGTGGAAATAGGTTTCCCAAAGTGCTGAGTCAGCCTCACCTGCTCTCCCCAGGACTGTAGCAATCCCAGAGGGATGTGAGTGAGAGCAGTATGAGACCAGTACAAATGGTACTAGAGAATCCTACCGCTGGCATTCCTTTCCCACTGCGACATCTCCAACCTGACAAGAAGAGCGAGGATTTGTTTTAGCCACGTGCTTTCCTCAGTTGCTTTGATGAGATTGCCAGAAAAGGGCACAGAGCATGTGGCAGGGAAGCTTTTAACCCTGGGGTGAGGTGTTGTAGTCTCACCTCTATCTGTTTTCCATCACAGAGGCAAAGAGGTGCCAACCTGCCCAGGTTTGGAACTGATTTAACTGCAAATGCCCTTACAGCCTCCAGGTCAGGTCCTGAAACAGCAGACCCTCAATACCAGCGTGGGAGAGCCACCTTCAGGAGGACCAACATAATACCACACAGGAGCCAGGGCCCAGCCCTGACTGTCCCCTCACATCAGCAAGTGTTAGGGATGACTTCTGATACCAACAGAAGGGCATGAGTGCACCTCTGCCAAAGAAGAAAGCAGATTTGGGTTCTCTGTTTGGACTAGCTTCCCACAGCTGGGGAACTGAGACTTGAGTAGCACCCCAGGGGAGGTTTAGGAGGGAGTTTTGGGAGGGTTATCTCTCTCTCTCATTCTGTACTTACGATCCCTAGCGGGAACAGAGCAGTAGGCTCTACTGATTCAATGGCAGATACCTCTGAAGGATCTGGCTGAGTGTCTGGGCCTTAATCTCTTAGAAGAACTAGAGTTGGCACTGAGGAGGACAATCCCACCAGGCCTAGATTTGACAGCCAGCCTGGAGTCTGTGACCCAGAAGAGTGTCTAAGGAACACCAACACCATTCAGAAGGCCAACAGTCCCCTTTTTGGAAAGACAGTGTTGTCTCTCACTGCTGTTACATCTTCCTTGTGCTACAGGAGGCCATCAGACACAGGTCTGCTCACCAGAATACAGGTGCCACAGGTGATATTAAGGCCATGTTGCAGGCTGCAAAATTGGCCTCTCTAGTTGGTATGGAGAGGAGCCAAGATGCACCTGGACAGCAAGAACTTTCTAGCCCTTTGTGTATGAAGCCCCAAGGAGGGACACATTCCCCAGGAGCAGCATTCTAGCTTTCCTCCTGCTCTAGGACCCTAAAGGCCAGACGCAGTTTGATGGCAGATTTAGAAGCAGCCAATAACCTAAGTTGGGGTCATGAGGTGAGGGGGCGAGAGATGGTTGTGTCACGCCGTAAGTGGACAGATACAGGCCTGGCTACAAGAGAGCGTGAGGTGGGAGCCAGTGCGGCAAGTTTCACACTCAGTGCCTGAGACTTGACAGGCCCATTTCCAAGTGATTTGCAGTGGTTGCGGGCAGAAAAGAGAGAGAGAGAGAAGAAGGAAAAGGCTAAAGAGGCCTCAAGGAGGAGGAGAGGCAGTTAGTCAAGGCTGGGTTTGACCAGGTACCCATTGAAGGTGATGTACACATCAACATCATCACTGTAAATGGCATTCTCCCGCTCACGCTTGTAGAGCCTCACCCAGATCTCATCATTTTCCTGAAGCTCCAGCATGAGGCTCTGGCTCTGCATGATGCTGCGGTCGCTGGGTTGGGCATACAAGATGACTGCCTCTTCTTCGTTGTGCATGATGTGCATGTAGGTCTCCTTGAAGTTCCAGGTGTGGACGTTGAGGCTGAAATAGTAAAGTCCACCTACATAGCAGTAGAATTTGCCATTGAACATGTCGAAGTGGCTGTAGAGGTTGACGAAGACAGTGTCGAAGATCAAGACCTGGAAGCCCTCGCTGCTGTGCAGTGCTTTCTTGCGACCGACGGAGAATGCAGCGTACTGATGCTTGCAAGGGTCTCCTGCTGTGCCCATCTGTCCTTTACTGCCTTTCTGGCCCTGGGCACCCCGCTCGCCTCGTGGTCCTTCTTTGCCCCATTTCCCTGGCATCCCAGGCTCTCCCCGGTCTCCTTTCTCTCCTACAAGATGAATCAGAAGATACAACGCCTGTGTGATACCAGAGGGAGAGGTGGAAGTGGTGGTGAGAAAGCCTGATGAGGAGGCAGAGGATTGTTTAAGGATGAACACTCCTGAGTGTCACAATATCATTGTGTTTCATGGGAAACGAGCTAGCAGAGCTCTGGGTGCGACTGGGGTCTCTTCTCTTACAACCCCCCTGCTCACCACATGATATGGCCTTGCTGGAGGCACTAGAAGACTTCACCCTGAGACAGAGCCCAGCACCACCGAGTACCACTGAGGTTCTTGACTTCTTCTTCCTCCTCCACACTCCTTTACTTCCACCATAGCCCCTGCCCTCCTCTCTCCCATGACCCAGTTATCCACGCAGTGTGAACACTGTTCTTGCTGTAGGCTGGAGATGGGGCTGAAGTGCTAATGCCCGTGGGAGAATATGACTAGAGAGGGAAAATGAGGGGCAGTCATAAGGAAAAGATCCAAGCTGGACTTGGTGGATGGTGCAGTGCAAGTCAGAGGGCTGATACTCTGACTGTATCGGTATCCTTTGGGTATCCTGTATAATTAACACTGCAGTTCTACCCTGGGCTTTGTGCATTGCCTGTCACACACTTGGGCAGGCATCAATACAGACGGACAGCAGCACCAGAACGTACTTTGTGTATAGAAAGAAGAGATGGGGGTCAGAACAGCCTCCAGCACAGGTGACAGCATCCCAAATTTGTGCCTTGTTCTTTTCCTCCTCTCCAACCCCTGCATGGTATTGCGGGTCCCCCTGCAACGCACCACTCTGCTCCAGGCCTCTCTCTGCCCCAGACACACTTCTGAGCTTTGATGGATTGCAGCTATTTCCAGGCTGGGCAGGGAAGGGGGAACATCTGCCCAGCTAGCCCAGAGGAACCACAGAGCAGCAATAAGCGAGTGGAGCAGGATCCAGCTGGGAACAGGCTTTTGCCCACAGCAAAGGCTAAAAGGGGAGCCCTGAAGGGAGGAGCTGATCTAAAATAGGGAACCTTTTCCCGTTAACCAAGCCAGCCACTGCAGGGTGGAATGAGCTGGGGGTCACTGCCAGTTGGCCTGGAGGTGCTTGCAAATAGCTGCTGCCTCCCCTTGCCCTCCTCCCGCTCCAAAATTTATGTGACCCATGGAGCTGGAGAAGGTTTCCCTACAGCCTTCCCAGGTGCCAATGCCTACCCTCCAAACGTGCTTATTTTGTAGTTGGATAGAGTCTGCTCCTTCCCTCAGGCGCTACAGGATTCTGGAAGTCTGAGGCAAGGAAGGTGTCCTCCCAGCTTGGCAAGAGGCTGCCATTCCTGTGCTCGCAGGGGGGGAGAGCTGGTATCAGGCAGCATCCTGAGACACCGAGGTCACAGCAGGGATATGCACTAACCTCCCTCCCCCCAGACTACTCTTGGTCACCGCACACAACATCTAAACCCTGGGCACAGTGTGTGGGGCCACCTACTCTTCAGGATGGCACCTGGCAGTCTGTTAGCATAACAAGAATGCCAGCAACCCAGCTGTGACCTCCACTGCAGTGCCACCAGTCCCTGAGCAGGCCTTGGCATCCTGGAACCAAGATGGGCACTTACCCTTCAGTATGGTAATGTTGATATAGGGACGGACCTCCGGCATTGGGTAGGGCAAGTGGTGGTGGCTGGGAGGGAGTGGTGGGGCATCTGTGGAAGAGTCCAGTGGGTCACAGCAGCGCTTGCAAGCACCAGGAGCTGGTTCTGTGAAGTTGGGTTCATCGGTGGGTGCCCCAAGCACAACAAGAGGGAGAAGAAGGAAGGCCAGGGGTGTATGCAGGTAAATTATGTCCATGGTGACCTGGGAAGACATGAGGAAGCCAGAGTGAGGTGTAAGAAGGGGAGGACACGGGGGATGGAGCAGACATCACCACAAAACATCTTTCTGTGGCTGGAGCCAAGGGGTGGGACAAAATGGCATTGTCCTGTGGAGGGA
The DNA here is from genome assembly GCA_008711295.1 of Anarhynchus alexandrinus. Classification (NCBI taxonomy): domain Eukaryota; kingdom Metazoa; phylum Chordata; class Aves; order Charadriiformes; family Charadriidae; genus Anarhynchus; species Anarhynchus alexandrinus. The sequence continues at coordinate 2,763,414 of VUYV01000082.1, forward strand.
GTTTACATGCTTGAAGTCCCTGGAGGTTCAAGGCTGCAATCTGAGTAGCAACCGCATGGCCCAAGAGGATGCCCCACGCCCTTCTGCCCAGACCAATGGATACTAGGTGATAACCCTGGAAGAAGGCTTGACCCTCACTAGGCAAACCACTGGAGCCACTAGAATATTCAGTCCCCAGGCTGAGACAGAGGAAGGAGACATGGCAAACCACACAGTCCCTTTAGCAAAAGCATGCTCCGGTAGGCTGCTGAACCTGTGGGGAGGGCTGTAAAAACCTTCTCCAGTCCTCCAGTCACAAGGTATCAACTCCTTATGGGAGTTAACCCAACACCACCTCCTGTCCCAGCCGGCGTCTGACTGGAGTCTGTGGGATGAGAACTTAACTTCAGCCCCCTCCTTCCCCCCACCAAATCCCATCCTGCTCTGTCCCTCAGCCCCCTCCCACCAATGCTCAGTTGTGTCCTCAGCCAAACCCCAGCACCTTCCCAAAGGGGTGGCCGGCTCCTCCGAGACCGACCGACCGACCAGAGGGGAGCTGCTCCGCTGCAGAGGCTGAAGGCAGCAGAGCTCGGAGCAGGGCAGGCAGCCTCCGGAGCAGTACGCTTACGAAAGACAGACACGCAAACAAGCTTGAGAAAGCCCCTCTCCCAGCCCCTGCCCCCCCCTTTTCCCTCTGCCTGCACCCCCGCGCAGCCGTGGCAGCTCACCCCGGGGGCCTGAGGGCTCCCCTCTGTGCTTCCCAGCCCCTGCTCGACGGCTCCCCTCCGCCTGCGAAGCCGTGTCCCCCCCCCACCTCCGGGCCCATGGCTTTAAGAAAGCTGGCTCTTGGCACAGGCACCGCCGAGCGCTGGCTGGGTGCTGCGCAAGCTGGGCTTGGACCTGCTCCCTCCCCTCTCCTCTCCCTCCCTTTCCCTCCCTGGCTTTGGGCGCTCTCCATTGCAAACCGGCTTGGGTTTCGGCGCCTTTTAACTCTTTCCTAGGTAGTTCCTTTTCCTTATATATGCTTTGGGTTTTGTTCTATTTTTCTGCCCCCCCCCCCAGGTCTTTTCGCTTCCAAACAGCCCAGCCATGGTCAGCAAAATGCAGGCAGCACAGATTGCACCCTGTGCAGAAGGTGGGCAGGCAGCAGGGCACTGTCCCCACCGCGAGCATCTCGGGATGGGCAAGGTGAGGCGCACGGGTGCAAGAGATGGTCTTTTCTTCAGGTGGGATGGTGCAGGACTCTGCCCTCACTCCCTTGTCCCATGCATTAGCCCTTCACTTGGCTGGCCATGCTCTCTCCCCAGCTGTGCCTGTCCCACTCAGAGTCCCCAAACTTCATCTTTCATTCTCTCTTGCATTGTTTCTTCTGCATGTCACTGCAGCTTCTCACCCCAGGCATGATCTTTCTAGCAGGCTCATCTGCCAACTGGGAGAGGTATCATTTTCTTTCCCTCTCTGGTCATCCCCTCTCCCTGGGCAGAGCCCCAAGCCTTGCGCTCCAGCGCATGTCATCCCCGGGTCACGTCCCCCGGTTTGGTCCCGGGCTCAGTGGTTCTCACAGGAGGGCTGTGCCTGGCCTGAAGCACAGCCCGGCTGCGGGGAGCCTCCTGCCAGCAAAGCTGAGGATCTGGAGCAAACCCCGGCCGTGATCCTTGCCCCCAGCCTGGCGCCGAGCTGACGTGCTTGTGCTGTTGGGGTGAGCACTACGTGGCTGCACCAGAACCCAGGAATGAAGGGCATTTTGGGGGAGGAAGCATTGGGGGGGGATGCAGAGAAGAGACTTCTTACACTGCAGAATCTGTTGGGAAGAGGATTTTGGGGATCCTACCCTGCGGCAAAACTGGATTTGGGAATTTATACCCTGGGGCGGGGGGGGATGGGGGGGGCACGTATGTATCTTTGAGAGGCAGAAGGAAGGATGGGCAATAGCTGTCTTCTGCAGGGGCCAGAAGTGCCAAGTCAGCACTGTGCCTCCTGCAATTTCCAAGAGAAGCTGGAGAAGGCTCCAAGGTTTCTGAGGGGGAAAGGGTTTTGTGCATGTCTACGTGTGCTTTTTTTTTTTTTTTCCGTTTTCCTTCTCCCATTTGTTTGGTTTGGGAATGGGAGGCCCCGCTTCCCAGAGAGTGGCTGGCGTTTGGCAGGACCCCAGCACCACTGGAGGAGCAAGCGGAAAACTCTGGGAAAATATGTGCTGCGAGCTGGGGGGAAGGGAGGAAGGGGGGCTGGGAGGCCTGGGGATATTCTCAGGCTGCCTGTCAGCCTGGAGCTCAATGAACATGGAGTGAACATGCCTCCCAGCCGGGGTGGGAAGAGGACCAAGAAATTCGCTGCTGTGCTCGTGAGTTCCTAGCCAGGCTCCAGCACTGACATGCAATGAGACCCATTGCAAGTCTCCCACGTCTGCCTGTGCCTGTTTCCCCTTTTGGAAAATGAGAGGGAGAAAGGTTAGCGCAACACTTCTTGCTAATAGAGCCTTGCCAGCTGACAGAAGCAGGTTTTCTGTTGTGTTGTCTACTCCTGCCTGCTGCTGGTGAGGATTTCAGCAGCTGCCAGCACTAATAAAAGCCAATAAATTTTCTAGGGTGCGTGAAAACTCAGAGACTGACACTGAAGGCCAAGTTCCTCTCTGTCCCATCAAAGCTGTTGCAGTGCCTCACTCCTTCAGATTTTCTTCCTGGCTTATTATTACCCCCTTTTGCAGCTCTTGGCCTAATCTCTGGCCCCCTCTACCTTTCCAAGGGGAACAGGGAGCAGGGAGGCCATCGTCCTCGTTTCCATCCCACATTTCCATCTGTAAACCCGAGTTGCTCACAACCAAGCAAACGTTCTTCACGGAGGACCTCATCAGCGGGGGCCTTTGCCTTTGTCTCATCTGAGTGCAAGAACAGCTCACAGCCCATAGTGAGCAGGACTTTGCATTTAATGTCTCACCTGAGCTGAATAGGGACCCGCAGGAAGCCACCGAACAAAGACTTGCACTGGTGGCATTGCCCAGCTGGGCAGCAATTTATGCCAGTAAAGACACTTCTGCCAGGGTAATATTGCCTTGCTCCCTGGAGGGAACTGGCTGTACCAGCAATATTTTGCCAGGGCAGCCAAGCCACATTTGCAGGAGGTTTTGGCTTGTATGGCTGACTGCTCAAAGATAGGCTTTTTGAGAATGCTGTCCAATAACCCTGTGCCAGCCACGCTTTTAAGTGTAACCCAAGCCTGAAGGCGCCTTGTGTGCTCAACAATCTTCCCTGTCCCTCATCACACACTCTGCCTTGGAGGCATCCCAGGGAAGCCCTGGCCAGATTGGACTGCAACAATCCCTGCTCAAAAACAGCTGCTTCCTCCTCCTTCTACATTTCCTCCCTTTTCCTGCAACTCCCCCTCCCCCCCAACACAGGCAAAGAAGGAGGATACAGCCTGGCTCTCCCCAGTGACTGCCTCCATCCTATTAACCCTCTCTACCACAGGTACAGAAGGAAGGAAATCACTTTGATGTTTTCTCCCCTTTCCAGCCCCTGAGTACAGCTCGGCTCCCCTTCTGCACGTGGGGATCCCCGGCCCTGCTACATCCCCCCCCCATACTCACATCTACCCACAAACACCCACACACTCGCCCTTCACGGCTCCTCCCTCACCAAAACCTCCAGAGCAAAGGTATCATCCGCACCGAGAGGCAGAGGAGCAGCCCCTTCTCTTCCCCTTCCTGCCTCCTTCTCCTCCACCACAGTCGCTTTCCCTTTTCCCTTTTTTTTCTCCACCCCCCCTGCCCCCACTCTCCAAAAGCACCACAAGCCGGGAAGGAAAGGGGAGGACCTCTTACCTCCGCTCCCCTCCGGAGGGGTCCCACGCCGGGTTATCCGTATCCTCAGCTGCTCCTGGTGAGCAGTGCGGGGAGGGAGGGCTGGCGGGGCCCAGCTGACTCCAGCCAGATGCTCGCCAAGTGCTTTTATGTAATTACTGTCTTTTCCATCCTGCCTCCAAGGCCTTTTTGAGTGCCTTCCCCCCCCCCCGCTCTGGCCCGTGTCAGGCTTGGCTCTCCCTCCCTCCTTCCACCCACCCTGCACAGCATCACGATTTGCTCAGCTCAACAGCTGATTCCTTCTGGAAGCAAAGTTCAAGCTTTTGGCTACTGCCGTTGCTACCCTTGGAAAGAGAGTTCATACGTTTCAAGAGCTGGGAAGCGATGGGTGGCACTGCTCTGCGCTCTCCTCCTCTCCATCACTGCCCGACCGCTGCCGGGTACCTTTGCTTTGCCCTTCCGTAGTGCCTGCAAATGGGGAGGGGGACACCCGAGACAGGAAAAGGTGGCAATGCGGTTTTATGCTTCAGTACTTTGGGGTGCCGTTGGGTTACCCTGTAAGAGCAGCTGGCCTTCTGCCATATTCGGATCGCTGATCATCTCTGGCCAGGCTGCAGAGGGGGTTGGGAAGACTAGATGACCTTTAAAGCTCCCTTTGAACCCAAAATATTCTATGATTCCATGATAAGAGGAATCTTTTCCAGCCTGTGGACTCCACGGCTGTGCACGAGGCTTGTGTAACAGCCAGCCCTTGTTACCCAAGAGCAGCAACACGGTATGAAATTACTGGCTTAGAATATCTGGAAGTCTCCGAGGATGGGCAGGCCTGTTGGACGTCAGCTGCGTGGCTACACTGCTCTCGTGACTTCTGCCCATGTGGGGCCTGGACCAACCAGGAACGACTCGTTCCCTGGCTTTACGCAGGCTGCTGCCGAGTTTGAGGGCACTTCTGCCAGCAGGGATTTCTGCTGTGGGCTGCTCAGCGGCCTGGACTGTCTCACATGGAGATCAAGGCCTGGCAAAGCCGCTACATTCTTTTGCTGTGCATTGCTGAAATGCCACGTGGCTGAGGAGCAGCTGGAAGAGCCGTTCACCTGCACTCATCGCTAGAGCAAAGCTGTTGCCAGACCTGGCAGTCTCCAGCACGGAGCATGGAATTGTGAGCTTGTCTCCCACTTCCCACTGCCCCCACAGCTAGTCCGAGATAGCGCAGACACAGCTGAACGGTGTATCAGAGGCTGAGTGACAAGCTGCGTCAGTTGGAGGAGCTTTGTGGCTAAGGGCACATCATCCAGGCTGTCCCTCACCCCATAGGTAGCTTTTCCAGCTTGAGTGTCCCGTGTCTTACCTGCACCTCGTGACCCTGCCTGTGAGACCACTGAGTCAAGAAAGTGTGCCAGTGTCCGCCCCAAACTCTGGCATGTGACTACAAGTGCTAACCATACTGCAACCAGCAAGACTTCACTGCCTTGTGAGCATCTATGTCCAACAGCTTGGCTGGGTGGGAGATACCAGGTGACATTGCAGCCGGTTTGAACCAGTTCTTAAAAATAACCTTCAGCTGAGCCTGCTGCCTTCTGCTTCTCTGCATCGGAACGTATCTGAATGCCTCCTCCTCCCATCCACTCCTGTGTAGACCCAGGACTGTGCTGTCCTGTCCTACACACACTCCTAGCCCTGCCCTGAGCAGTTATCAACAGTAGGTCGCTACTGGGGACATCTCAACTCTCACAAGTAGTGCTGAGAAAGGTAGATGGCGGTTAGGGCAGAGGTACCCACGAGCTTTCTCACCAAAGAAACAAGCACTTTGTGGCAAGAGGGGGGAAGCTGGTGTGCAGGAGATCAACAGAAACTCTTGGATCTGTGATGGGTACTTCCCACTAAGGAAACCACCCTGACACTGGAGGGGTTTGAAACAGAGAGGATCCACCATCACTTGGTAGCACTGTCCTGAGTCTGGTCCTAAAATCAGCCAACAGGGCAAGTGTCCTGCCGTGTTTTCTGGCCATTCGATCCACCATGAGCACGTTCATCACTCTGTTTTCAAGGCATAGGGCATAGGCATTGTTTGATACCCATGCAATAAAGTTTGATGCTTTTCACAGCAACAGATCTCTGCTGAAACTGTGTGATGCCTTGCAGTAGCTACAATGCCTCTGAGGGTCTAACAGAGGGCTCTGCATGGACCTCCAGGCCCACACACCTGCATGGTGAATATATGGGATTTCCAAGAAGACAGTGGTGTCAGAGAGGAGTCCCAATGAAGGTCCCAACAATATCCCTTGCTGCTGCAGTCAGCACACCGTGGGGTGTGCAGGGGTGCTGGGACCAGCCTATTTGTGCAGAATCCCTGCTGGGCACAGCCCTGCCTCAAACCCAGGTGGGAAAAGAGCAGGTGTGTGACAGGCTTGTATTAGAAATAGTGTGGCCAGCAGGACGAGGGAAGTGATTGTACCTCTGTATTCAGCACCGGTGAGGTCGCACCTCGAGTACTGTGTTCACATTTGGGCCACTCACCACAAGAAAGACATTGAGGTCCTGGAGTGTGTCCAGAGAAGGGCAACAGAGCTGGAGCACAGCTCTGGAGGTCTGGAGCACAAGTCTTATGAGGAGTGGCTGAGGGAACTGGGGTTCTTTAGCCTGGAGAAAAGGAGGCTGAGGGCAGATCTTATCACTCTCTACAACTACTGAAAGGAGGTCGTAGAGAGGTGGGGGTTGGTCTCTTCTCCCAAGTAATAGGCGATAGGACAAGAGAAAATGTCCGGAAGTTGCACCAGGGGAGGTTTAGATTGGATATTCGGAAAAAAATCTTCACTGAAAGGGTTGTCAAGCACTGGAACAGGCTGCTCAGGGAAGTGGTGGAATCGCCATCCCTGGGGGTATTTCAAAGACGTGTAGACATAGTGCTGAGGGACATGGTTTAGTGGCAACTTGGCAGTGCTAGGTTAACAGTTGGACCTGATGATCTTAAAGGTCTTTTCTGACCTAAACGATTCTATGATTCTAAGCGGGCACGGCTCTAAGCCCAGCGCACACGGCTGCCCGCCTTCCTGGCTCTCTACCCGGTTCCCTGCCCAGCTCGCTGCCCGGTTCCCTGCCCGTAGGGCGGCTGCCGACTCCCCCCTGCAGGATGCTCCGCGCAGCGCCCCGCGTCCCGCAGCCCGCGGCTGCCGGCTGCCGGCGGGCAGGCTGCGGGTCCTGCCGGCGGGTGGGTGGCACCAGTGGCCGAGGGCAGGCAGGGGACCGTGGGGTGGGCTCACGTTCCTCCGTCCTCCCTGCAAACCCCCGCCCGCAGCTCGGCAGCTGCTCCGAGCGGAGACCACCGAAGGAAACAGCGCTGGGGCACAGCCCGTGAACGCGCAGCCCGTGAGTCAGAGCGTATATATTTGCTTCCCACACAGCCCTGTTTGTTATGTATAGGAGGACATGCGGCAGCCCAGGCACGTTGCTTTAGCTGGCTGCATTGACGTGCTGGGTATGTGTATGCATGTGTTTGTGCGTGACGCGTGAGATGTGAGAGAGCCGGCTGCGCTGTGCGTGGCGTTTGCATATTTTATGCTTGGGAAGGCAAAGAACACCAAGTTTTCATGAGCAAATATTTGCATATTTTCCACTTGTTCGAGCAGATAAAGCATTTCAATTCTCTGCTGCATCCTCAGGAGAGCCAGGAACATCTTCTTTCCAAGGGTGTTTCCCCTTCTTGTGTCTCCCTGCCTCTTTTATCTACTGGCTCCCCTATTTCCACAGTGGATTAACTGCTTCCTGCCCTTTCCCCACACCCCCCCATTCCACGGTCCCGTACAATAGCTGAAACAGAACGTGGCCTGCAGAGTTTTGCTGTTGCCTGAGCTGAGCTGCTGTGTTTCCCCGCTGATGATAAATACAGCGGCTCCCTAACAACAGCTTCAAATGACATTAAGTGTGGGCTGTGTTAGTAACAGCCTGGAAACGCACCCTCGCCGCTCCATGCTGGAACCCCTCCCCGATGGCCATTCTCTGCCCTTCCAGTTTCTCTCCTGAAGATCCACCACAGAGCAGAAGGGTCAAACCGAGTGGGTCCGAAGCTGCCCCGGGCCACTGTTGGGCTGGCAGATATGTGCTTGTGTGGGCTTGTGTATGGTGGGTCTGTGTGTGGGGACGGTCGTTCGCAAGGTCCAGTTGTCATCTCCCAGTTTTAGCCCATGCCTGGGCTGTGTGTATGAAGGCGTATGCGCCGTGTTCTTGTGTTCATGCTTAGGCCAAGAGGTAGGTGCGTGTCTGGGTATGTGTGCATCTGTGTGGGTGGCCACATATGGTCTCATGCACACATAGATATACTTGAATCAAAGCACCCACAGACATGAATATGTATATATATTTATGCAGATCCACACAGTCACATGTACCCACACATACACACATGCAATCCCATAAATACTCATTTGTATGCATGTATACACACCACTTATATATGCCTCTCTGTATCTGCTCTTGTGCGCTCTGACGTGTGCATACGAACTCTCCGAGCAGGTGGCAGAATGGGCTCTCCGTGCCTCTAACACCCTGTCCATGACCAAATGTTTCCTGGGAAGCGGCATTGCACAATGCTGCTGAAATCATTGCGGCCCTTTCTAGTCTTGCAGCTCCCATCTCTACGTGATGAGAATAAAACCTTTTGTGCAGCGCAGGGCTTGATGGAGCCCTTATCTCCGTGTCTCTGCACCCAGAATAGAAAAATCCATTTCCCCATCTGACTAGAACAAATCCCCCTGAACACGGCCAGAATTTCACTTAGCCACTGTGCACGGTCCTGGTGGCCTCTGGGTTGTCCGGAGTCAACCACACCATCGTTAGGAAAGGGAGAGGGATCATAAGGGCAGTCAGATAAATGCTACTACCACAGAGAAAGCGGGGGATTCACCAGGAGCGAGACAGAGCTGAGGGCAGCAGCAGGGGTCAGGAGGCAGCGAGGTACTGTCCGTCATTCCAAATGTCTGTTCCTATGAAAACCAGCCTTTTAATTCATGGTGATACTTTGCAGAATTTTGCAGCACTTATTTTCTCCTCATGAATTTCGGACAAAAAAAAAAAAACCTTTTCTTTTCCCTCCCCCAGTCTTATTTTCAGTTCATCTCCATTTTTTTCCCCCCAATTTGTCACTGAAAAATAGGACATGGCGTAGGGGGGAGAAGAAAACACAAGACAGAATAATAGGATACTTGTGACCCTTTTCTTTTAAACTCCTCTTCAAACTAAAGACCTCCAGTTTTGTGCAGGTCTCCCTGGAAAACATTTATGTTTTCCCCAGCAGGCTTCCCCGCAGAGCTGCCTTGCTGGTGGGCTCAGACTCCATGTATCAAAATGATATCTCCTTGGCTCGCTTGCTTGGTGCTGGCACTGCAGTGCCTGGGCTCTTCAGAGATGTAGGTATTTTAAGAAGCCAACCAGTCGGTGGAGTTTCTTGAGTGGTGACTTGCAGCAGATGGAGCTGCAAAGGCGTGCAAAATGAAGTCTCAGCTCAATTCGGTGGTGAGGGAGAGCGGCTCTTCAGCGTGTTGGCAGCCAGGGAACTCCCCCGTCTCCCCACGGCAGCTGGGCAGCCACTCTGTGGAGAAGGAAAAGCCCTTCCTATATCTGCCCCACCACCGCCTGAGCTGTCTCCTGCAAGGTCCTGTTACATACTTCCTTCAGTGCCTGGTCAGCAGCCGCGAACAGCGCTACGTGCTCCCCAGCTAATACCAGTTCTTCTCTGTCCTACAGTGATTGCAGTGCCAGTGGTGCCCAGCATTCACCTTGCCCTGCTCCTCACTGCCACAGGAGCAACACAGACTCCCATTTAAAGTGCTGTGTTGTCCATCTAATTGACCACTTGGCAGCCAGACCTTTTAATGTTCCTACTGTTTGTTGCCCCACAAAAAGGCAGGAGCTTTGGCAGTTCGTCTTCATTCCGCTAGGATTTCTTGACTGTGCTTTGTCTAGTGGATGCTGTGATTGCTCCCCAAGAGAAAAAAAAAGAGTAATTTTTAGTCCAACAGACTGTGTATCTTACGCCCATGAATAGTTTGGCTGCTTTTCTCACTGAGGCCCACAGTGTGGGCAGCTGGTGCATGGATGGAAGGAGGAGGAGATGTGAAGAGGTAGCAGAGGATAGAAACTGGCTACCCAGCACTTTCTTTTCCCCATGAGTTGAGCCAGCACTCCTGGGTGTCTGACTGCCGGTGCTCAGGGGAGCAAGCACTCTTTGCAAGAAGGGCAAAGCAATAGCTCTGTGGTATCGCTGGTGGCTCAGACCCTGAGGCTGAGCCTGCAGGCATGGACAGCTTGGCACCACCATCCCAGGCTCAAAGATAAAACAAGGCAATGGAGGATTCATACGGACAATCATCACCTCTGGCAGGGAGGTGACAGCTGTACCAGTGGCTGAGAGCACAGCTGAATGTCTTTTGCTTGGTCATGTTTGCAGTCCCTTCCCACACTTCCTCTGCTCTCTGGCCTGGCTAGGACATGTCTCCTCACCCGAAGCTCTGCTACTGTCTTTTGCTGAACTTGGGTGTCCTGCACCCCAGATGTCTACCAGGCCTTCACTTCTCACATCACCTTGGGTGACTTTGTCTCTTGCTTCCTCATAAAGTGTTTCTGTTCCCATCATCCTCAGCTGCTGCAGCTTGTTCTGCTTCCCAGTCCTGGGCTTTTGTCTTCTGTCACAGCACAACTGGCCCCATGCCATCCCTTCCCACATTATGACTTCTCTTAAGTCCCCTCTGAGACACTTCTCCATCACCCAGCCAGCTCTTGTCACTGACCCTCCACGGACTGCCTCCTCCAACATCTCCTGACCTCAGGGAGGCATGTCTCCTCCTGGTGGATCCTTCATGGAACTATAGAATGGTTGAGGTTGCAAGGGACCTCAAAGATCATCTAGTTCCAACCCCGTGCCATGGGAAAGGAAATCTCCCACTAGACCTGGTTGCTCAAAGCCCCATCCCACCTGGGCTTGAACACTTCCAGGGATGGGCCCTCCTTCCCATTTGTCAAAATTATTTGTGGAGAAAGGTGCTCGGATGTAACCAAGGGCTCTGGTACTAGAGTCTTCTTGGTGACTGTAGCTTAGCAACAGTATTCTTGGAGAAGTTCAAGGTATGGGGCAGACATTTAGCAGACCCTGCAGGAATGAAGCCGAAGTGGAGGGACAGACCTTCATCCCACCCACCCTTGTACATTGCTGCTCCTCTAGCCTGCACGCTCAGACGGGCCCTCCCACAACTTCCCTCCAACAACCAATGTGCAGACGCAAGCACTCATCCACCACTCACAGCAACACACATACTCTCACACTCTTACCCAAGCATTCACATGCGCGTGCACGTTTCCATATATATTTGTATGCCTACACAAGCGTATATACACTTAAACATCCCACGATTACATAAACACACTTCCTCGTCTGTGTTTGTATCCACACACAGACCCTCTTATCTACATTTGTACTCATTTACACGCACCCCACAGCCACACACAGGTTAGGGTCAGTGCCCAGCCCATGCACATCTCCCACCAGCACTGGCTCTTTGACCTCCTGTTCAGCCATTCTCACACACATACAGTCCAGTGACCAAACTTTCACACACAACCACCTTTGTACACATGCGGACACATCATTTCTTCTCCATCCTGAGCCAAATACCCTACCATTTCCCATAAGACAAATCAGTTCCCACACTGGGGATCCCACGACACCCCTCTGCTCCCTGCCCCCATCTTGTACATGCCTTGATCTTCTGTACCAGCCAAATGTTACTCCATACAAAGACCAACTCATCTCAAAGACATTGTGTAGTCTCAGGAGAGCCAAATCTATAGCACCCTCCCTCCCCTAAACACACAGAATGGTTCTGCCCAGTTGGCCTTTTAAGTCCAAAGGCTTTTTATTTATTTACAGTAAGGCTTAGGGAGAGGCAAAGGGGAAGGACATTTCAGCTTGTAAGAAACCCTGCCTCCAACCCATGCCTCGTCTACTCTGCCCTTGTGACACCATCCACCAGGGTGCAGAGGCACCACAAAAACCCTGAAGAATGCAAGGTTCAGGAAAGAATTCTCTCATTTGTTCTCCCAGGTAAGTCTCATCGGCCTGCCCAGAGTCCATGACAGCCCTGGAACGAAAGAGGAGGCTTTGAGAAGTCAGAGCGGTCTCCAGCCAGGACCAGCACAGGTAGGGAACTTGTCCCCAGGACTTATTGGAGAGCTATAGAAGGGTCAGCCATTCATGCAACTGGTACGTCTTAGCTACAGACATTTTTCTTCCTGTTCTTCCTTTAGGATAAACCGCTTCGTATGTTTATAAGGAAGATAACCAAGGCATTGGGATACCTATTTCGAGATCTTCAATTGCACGTCGTACATGTCATTTCGAGGACTTCCTTCAGGTGCCACAGTCATTTGGCGGCTGATGCCCTTCATAGCTGGGTGATGTAACGATGGATCATGCAGTCTAGCGCTGACCTTGCTCTCTCCATACTGTCAGTGCCCATCACCTGTTCAGCTCTCCGTGGATCGAGTCCTTCCTTTGCCTGATGCCACACAAACTCAGGTGTCCCTTCCAAAGCCAAGAACAGTGCCTTACTTCTTCCACAATCTCATGGAGCCCTCTTCATCTTTAAGCAGAGTCTTGGTCTTTAATATTCCCTTGTATCAACCTCTCCCATTGCCTGTGATGTGGAAAAGCACAGAGGGTGAAGGGGAGCCCATGTCCCAATATCTCTTTCCCCTGCACCATCCCTTTTATCATAAATAGCTGACATGCAACTTGTTGCTCTTTTCACATCCCGCAGGTTCCTCAGGCAGTGGTTTTTGCTCATTGCTTTCTCCTTCCCCACTGCTTAGAGGGTGTTCCTGCCTGTCATTACCATTCTGGGTGATCTTGCTGATCTCACCCTCTTCCCCTTCATCATCAGTCTTCTCTGGGGGACATGCTGGCACCTCCTGGCTCTGGACTCGGCGGGATGGCCTGAGGATGGCCCTCCGGAAGCCCTGCTTGAAGCGGTAGGAGAGGAAGCCATAGATGATAGGATTGGCACAACTGTTGGCATATGGCAGCACCACCACGAGGAAATAGACGCCAAAGAGGGACGGCTCCTCTGGCAGTGGGCACACAACGTTGATTATGTTGAGGACATAGAAGGGGAGCCAGCAAAGGACGAAGACAGCCACAACAGCCACCACCATGCGGGTGACCCTGCGCTCTGAAAGCTTGTGCTTGGAGGACAGAGCCCTCACCCGCCTGCCAGAGGAACGGACCTTCACGACGATAAGAAGGTAGCAGAGGCAAATCACCAGCAGTGGCCCAAAGAATCCCAGGGTGGCAGTGTAGACGATGAAGCCAGCTCTCCACACTGAGGCAGGCTCTGGCCACTGAATGTGGCATGTGCTCATCCCTAAGGGGACATCTGAGAAGACCACAACAGGCAGCACCACCACGGAAGACAGTACCCACACAGTTGCACTCACAGCCTTGGCCACCCGTGCCGTCCGCCATTTGGAGGACTTCCCTGGGTGGACCACAGCCAGGTAGCGATCAACACTCATCACTGTCAGGCAGAAGATGCTGGTGAACTGGTTGATGGCATCCACGGCCATCACCAGGCGGCACATGAAAGACCCAAATGGCCAGTAGGACAGGGCATTTTGTGCAGCCAGGAATGGCAGGCCCAGCATGAAGAGCTCATCAGCTAGGGCCAGATTCAAGATGTAGACGTTCGTCACTGACTCGCTTACAGAGTGCCGCAGGACCACGTAAATGACCAGAGAATTCCCAGCCAGTCCCACCACGCAGACAATGAGGTAGACCAAGGGGATGAGAACACCGCTGACAACCACACCAGGGCTCGCAGTGGTGGAACCGTTGGGGGTGGTGAGGCCTGCCCAGCTGCCAGAGACATTCCCCTCCTCTGACACTGCCGGTGTGGGGAGGCTGAAAGCAGAAGTGTCCATAGCAGAGGCAGGGAAGAGGGTGGGGGGCAGTGTCCTTGCAGGATCAGTTAGCATCTGGAGGTGAGAGGAGGAGAAAAAAAACATTGATATTGGGGACATGACAGCTGAACAAGCCACAGATAAAATCACCACATGTACAGTGTGTAGGTACGGACAGGCATGGGAAGCCGAAGTGAGTTGGAAAATGTAGGACAGCTGCTGGAAGATGTAGGACAACATCGACCCTATCTAGTCCTGGGAGGCACAGTGGGCACGGAGGGACAAACAGAGACATGCCTCAACGTGGACCAATGGATCCTCTCTGCTAGGGAAAGATCCTCTGGAGAAAGAACCACAGATTAGGATAGGGACAGGAACATTTCTCATTTTCTGCTAATGGCATCAATACTGAGGACTAGTCACCAGGGGCCTGATTCTTAGGTGTCTCAGGTGTCTTACGAACAAAAGAGGGAAGAGCATCCAGTGAACAAAAGAGAGAAGAGCATCCAGTGACAAAGTGCCATTCCAGCTCTGGGTCCCCCATTCACTGACTATCCTCCTGCTCGCTGAAGCTCTTTTTGGGCTGGTCAGGTTATCACAGGGTTGTTAGCCCCACCAGCAGAAACAAAAGCACCTCCACTCTCAATCCAAGCCCAGAGGCTGAGCTCAGCACCTGAGCTGGAAGGTAGCTGGTTTGTGCTATGCCAGTTTGAGAGTAAAGGAAGAGCCAGATTATTTTGGGTGCACCAAGAAGGGTCAGTCCAGATCCCTCTTGTCTCTTTCTCTCTTGTTTTCTCTCCTTCTGCACCCTGCAACACACTGCTAATGGAAGAGGCTCTGCCTGCCCCAGCTGTTTGCAACACCAAAGCGGTGTCCCAGCCCTCCTAATCTGAGGTGCCCAATTGCCCGTCACATCAGGGTTTGGCATGGAAACAGCACTCAGCACACTCAGAGAGAGCCTTGAACAAACAAGCTCCCCGCTCTCCACCAGCTCTCTGCTGACACTGGGTGAGAAGCTGCAGGGAGAGAAGAGACAGATAAGGGAAGGGTGTGCCTTTTGTCTTTTGCCAGGGCTCCAGATATGTGAGTGACAGAGCCCGGCATATACTCCAGACCAGAGACACCCTGGCAAACCTTATGCAGGGGAGACTTCTGATGTTTTGAGGATCACCCGGGCTCTGGCAAAATTTTCTGGAAGTGTGGACTGGCAGGGTCACTCTTTTGATGAACTAGCTTCTTGGAAGAGAGGACGACTTGGTGGAAGAGAACAGGGACCCCAAATCTCACCTTTACCCATCCCAACAAATCTCTTAGGGCTCTGAAGCTTCTTTGTTATTCAAATGAAAACTGGGGATCTCAAAAGAAAGGACTCACAACATAAACTACTTTCAGGAGGGCAGAAACGCTCCAGAGACTTTTCTCCCACATGGGATTGTCTGTAGCATCACAACTGTGTTCACACATGTCTCGATATTATAGCTTTTTTTTTCTTTTTTGTAGATGTCATTCCAACTTCAAGAAACCTTAGGGGAGACCTGAGCTTTGGATGAACTCCTTGGATATCAGATAGGCAAACTGAACAGATCCTACAGGTGTACCAAATCTTATGCTGAAAGAGCCTCATCTGATAGGCCCCACAAAAACACCATTGGGCAACTATGTCTTGAGGCCATTTCTACAGGCTGTTGCATAAATGTTTCTGGCTATACTTAAATGAGCTTTGAAGGACTGGAGTTGTTTAGACTTTATTTGCAGGTGCCTTGGGCTGTGACACACTGTCATGATAAGAAGCCCATCTCTTGGGTTTCTGCAATACTGGGTTGTTCCACACATCATGAGTGACTGCAGTGAACTGGCACAGCAGGAAGTGATTTGAAACTCTATTTCTAAGCTCAAGGATCTTTCCTCTGATATTTTTTTCCAGTGCTGTTCCAGTGACACAAGTCACTTGTTGGAGAAAAGGGGAAGGCAGTGGCTGCTCTGGGGACAAAAATCCCTGCAAAGGGTGGCAGAGACCAGAAGAGTACGTTCATAAAATGATGATCCTCTAAAAGGTGGGGACATAGTTTGGAATCCCTTTGAATATTCCTCCTGCATGCAAAGGAATTTCCAAAAAAAGAATTTGGAAACAGAGCCCTACAAATATCAAGCATGGACGGGGACACTCATGCTGGGGCTGAAGAGCATATGGGGAAACATCTGGGGTCCAGACCTCAAAGCTGATCACTCAGGCTGAGGTTTAGCAATACAGTAAACCCAGCTTCAGGGCTCCAAAAGCCCTATCAGAAATGCTAAGGCATGCAACAAAGCACTGACTCACAATAAACTCACTCTCCTGCTCAGAGAGCTGCAGTGGAGAAACTTTGTCTTTAAGCAGGCACGGTCTGTCTGTGCCATTCTAACTTTGTCAAGTACCATCTAGCAGCTCAAATGCCACATCACATATTCTGCCTAGTTTGACGGAACATCCACTGGACACCAGTGCCTCATCTGGGTTGGATTCACTCTGCTGGCTGCTTCAGCAGCACCCATATAGGCAGGAATTGGTGAGGAGCCCTGGCCTCAGACTGATAGTGTGATGGCATCTGCTTGTCATCTGTCCCTAGTGATGCGGACTGCACCTGTTGCAAGAGGCTTGGGATTCCCTAACAGGTGCTGCCAGAATATACCTGGTCCGTACATCTGGAGAGCAGGGGGAGGGCAGAGAGGTAGGAGGAGATGGTAAATTGGTGCTACTGCTTTCGTTAGGGAAACAAATTTAATGTATAATTCTGCATTGCATGAGAGGAGGAGGTGGATGCTAAAAGCTGAGCCAAGACCTGGTTACAAAACAGGAATAGAAGCTGGGGGGGACCACAGAGTCCGATAACCTGCAGCACCTTTTGCCACCCTCCCCTCCTGTCCACCGTGTTTCCCACGGCTCTGCTCCAGCTCAGGACTCCCCCCTCCCCACCGCGGGGCTGAGCTCTCTGGTAGGGACCAGGCTGGGCTGGCAAGAGTTGGGGGGGTCGGGGAGGGTCGGCAGGTTTCCTTCTCTGGGACTGCAGAGTTAACTTCTGCATGGACTCATGCCCGCGGGAGACATCTGGGAAGAGCGGGCAGAGCCGCCTGGTACTTACGTGTCGTTGGGATGTACATTTTCCTCTGCTGCACCGGGAGAATCCGTGTCATGTTTTTTCCCTTTCCCCTTTCTTAAAAAAAAAAGCGATTGAGCAGAGCGGTCCCAGGAGGGGGCGAGTCCCACCGTGCACTACAGGAGACGCAAGTCCTTCGTCCTGCACCTGCCCATCGCCCCCCCTCCGCGACTGGTGTGGGACTGGGGCCCGCTGCCGTGCCCCGCCGGCCGGGCTGGCGCCCCCCCCCACTCGGGGATGCGCGGTCCCTCCGCACCCTCGGGCCGGCGGGTCTCTCCCCCGCTCTTCCCTCGCCACCTGCGGGAGCGGCAGCGGGAGCGGGGCGGGGGGTTGGGGGGGAGCTCGTCCGCCGGGCTCGGGCAGGCGGAGTGGAGTGGTGGCTACCGGGGGACGGATGCCGGCAGCCAATCGGCGCCACGCACGGAAACACCGGCAGGAGAAGGAGAAGGAGGGGATGGACGATAGGGCAGGAGAAGGGAGAGGAGAGGGGGGGAAGAGGCGGGAGGGACACGACACCGGGATGGAGAGAGAAGGGGGGAGAGGGAGGTGCAGAAGGGCCAGAGGAGAAGGGGAGCGCAGAGGAAAGGAGGATGGGGGAACGGGGAGTGCGGTAAAAGAAGCTGGGGACAGCGGAGGAGAGAGGGAGAGAAAGAACAGAGGGATGCAGAGAGCAGCTGTGTGGTGGGAGAGTGGCGCGGCGGGAGGGGGGGATCTCGGCTCAACTCCCCTGGGTGGAGGGAGCTGTGGCACTGCGAAGCGCCCTGTGAATGCCCACGGGCACGCAGGAGAGGGGCTCCTTGTTTCGAGGATCCTGCGGGCAGGACCGGTGCTGCTCAGAGGTGCAAGGATGTGGCATAGCCTTCTGGCTGGCAAGGTGCTCAGAAGCCGGGGTGGATGCTGAGCACACAAACCCTCCTCCCTTCTGTTCTGCCCCACGAACACCTCCAGACGGATGGAGTTGAGGGCAAATAGGGGGACTGTCTGTCTCAACTCTGTCCCTCCCCTGACTCCATGCACAATCTCATGTCTTTTGCATCTCTTTGGGAAAAAACTCCCTTTCAACAGTCCCGAACTCTCCAACCAAATTTCATCTCTGCTGCAAGGAGTGGACCCAGAAGAAATGGGGCAGCACAAGAAATTAAGCTCCTTTGTGTGAGCAGTTCTCTTAGGAAGGAAATTAACATTTCCTCATCCCGTTCCTGCCACAAAGTGCTTCCCTGTAGTCCTCACCCCCTGCCCTGCAGCCAACATCGGTGACTCCTTGTGCTGTGCAGTCACCCAGCTCTTGACATTTGGCACTGCTGCTATGAGCATTTGAGCTCCTAGGGCCAATTCTAGCCTTAACAGAAGTAGGGAGTATCTTCATGAGCAGAATATAGCCACAGTCTAAAACCTGGCCTCCCAAACCTGCTTGAGCAATTTTATGTCCAGCCAGTGCTGCTCAAAGGTGAACAGGTGAAGGCAGCACAGGGCTTCAAAGCTGTCAGGACACCTTAGCCTAGATTTTGGCCACAATGTTGTCTGGGAACACACAGGAGAGATGAGGCCTCACTGGGGAAGGAATGGCATGTGCAGCACCCAGAGCTTTGCCATGGCAGGGCAGGTATCTGCAGCACCACGCAGGGAGCCCCCGAGCTCATGTCTTAAAAGAAACAGAGCCACGCAACAGCAGAGCTGTACCCAGGCCAGGTACGCCTTGCAGGACTTGTTAGCATAAGCACAGTCACAGGGTCACAACTTCCAGATGCTCAGATGTCCTGCCCCATTCTCTGCCTCGGCTCCAACGGGGTTGTGCAGACTGCTTGAATTGTGTTGGAAGGAGAGCTCAGCCTGTGCACCTCCACAGGTAGGCAGATACCTGAATTTTGTTTCATGCACATGGTGAGCATCCCCATCCTCTCTGCATTGCTGTGTGTGACAGGGGACAGGGCAGACTGAGAAGGTAAAAGCCAAGGCTTGAAATCTGGGGAGGAAGTATGTTTAAAGGAGGCTGGATCCCAGTCTCAAGGGCTTTGTGTCCCTTGCCCTTCCACAGGTATATGCCCACACCAGAGACTTAATTTCTGCTCTTCTGGACGTACGTTGTTACAATTTACATTACCTTTGGATGGGGCTTGTGCGATTCATCCTGCAGCAGT
Source organism: Anarhynchus alexandrinus (assembly GCA_008711295.1). Classification (NCBI taxonomy): domain Eukaryota; kingdom Metazoa; phylum Chordata; class Aves; order Charadriiformes; family Charadriidae; genus Anarhynchus; species Anarhynchus alexandrinus. The sequence continues at coordinate 2,782,406 of VUYV01000082.1, forward strand.
GCAGATATTTGTGGAACTCGCTGCCACAGGATGTCCTCCAGGCTTGCTCTGGACATTATCAGCGGATAATGTTCCACATCCCTGAGTTAATTGCCTTACTCAGATCCGGCCATGAATTGCATTTGCAGAAATTTCCCTGGCAGCGGGGTACCTCAGGGGCTTTGCTGTGGCGGGTTGCTGCTGACACTGCCCATGCATCTCTCCTCAGCACGGGAAGCGGCCTTTGAAACTCAGAAGCGCTGCTGCGTCGGGGGAGCGGTGAGCTGGCTCAACTCCACCGTCACCGCTCTGTGCCCTCCTAGGACTGCAGGGTTTTGCAGTGCCAATCATGGCACCCTGAGCCCTCCTCCCTCCCACACGAGCGAGCGGTGGCAGCAGCAGCAGCAGCCACCCTCCAACACTTCTTACTCTCAAGTCCCTGCAATGCATCAGGAAGGCAGGTGCTCACAGCTACCAGATCCATCGTACCGCTGGGACCGCTCTCTTCAGCTTAATTTTAGTGACTTGGAGGCAATTTGTCTGGACTGGTGACTCATTCCTCGCTCTTTTGGTTGGTTCCCCCCCCCTGCCCTCCCCCTTCCTGTTCTCTCTCTGCCTGTGCCTGGCAGCCTGAGAGAGTGAGTGCCGGTACCGATATGACTGCGTAGTGACGTGAGCTCAGCTGCATTAATGCAGAAGTGTTTTGGTGAGAGGGTGTCCCCAGCAACCTGCAGGAGCAGATCGCACGGCCAGGAGTCTGGGGCAGGGGCGCCCCCTCCCAAAGCCCGCATCCCACCCTCGGTGCGTCTGGCAGGGAAGGCAACTTTTCCTCTGAACACAGGGAGGCTGAGAAAAGGAAGGGCAAAAGCCGAGGTGTAATGACCCCGCTGCCTTCGGCTGGCACATGGTATTTGTACTTTACTGAGGAATGCAGGGCGTTCAGCTGAGAACTCAGCAACTCGGTGCATGAATGAGGCCTCGCCTCTTCATCCTGTAGCATCTGGGGCTTCCTGGGTACCAAGCTCCGTGTGCTGCTGCTGCCTGGGTTATCACTGCCAAAGGAGGGGCATAGCTGGCAGGTCCCTCCACCCCAGCTGTCCCGCTGCTCACTGCTTCAGGGCCGTGTCCCCCCCTCCCCTCCCCGAGGTGCAACACATCACGGCCATGGCAAGAACTTACGGTCTCTTTATTGGGTTTCGCTCACTGCGTCGTACTCTCGGAGGCTGGCGAGGAAGAGAAGGGGCAGCTGGGGTGGGGCAAGTGTGGGGAAGTTGTGCAAATGGACAAATAGGTGCTACAGACCCACAACAGTCTTTCAAGCCAGCAGAAGTAAAAAGCGCAGTGACCGCCACAAGGTATTGAGCTCCGGGATGCGGGTGCCATCACTCTCCCACCTGCTGGGCAGAGCCTGGCATCAGGACGGGGCCGGGATCTGTAGCCAAAAACATGACAGACCCTGTGAAACCAGCTCAGCCGTTTTCCTGCTCTCCCTCCCCCTGTCCTGGTGGTGGTGGGAGGGCAAAGGGGCAGGGTCCCAGTTAGAATGCTGTCACTCTTCTCTCTCTTCAGGCTCTTGTCCTGAAGCCCCTGTCCTCCCTCTTCTGCCTTGAGTGGAAGGGGAAGGGCAGGTGGGGACAATATGAGGAGTAAAGGAGTCCTGGGGGAGAAGCTGCTGCCTGCCAATGAACTGCAGCACAAAAATCCCCTTTAGGTGAGCAGGGCTTGGTAAGAGGAAGGGCCATTGGGCAATTGCCATGAATAAGGAACAGCTTTGTTTTTTTGTTGGGTTTTTTTTTGTCTATAGGCATAGGCTTCAACTTCACAGCTCTCACAGCAGGTCAACCCCAGGGCAGCTCGGACACAGTTCCCTCTGTGGCAGAAGGTGACAGACAGTTCTTCTTTGTGAGGGCAGAGGTGGAAAATCCTGGGCCACGTTGCACCAGGAGATGGGGGCAAACCTGCCCATGGGCAGGCAGCAAGGAGAGGGAAGTGGTTCAGGGGTCCGCGTGCTCCATCGCACCAGCAGTCCTTTCCCCAAGCAGGACCGCTGTCTCACTCTCTCTCTCTCTGAGGGTGACCCATCCCACCAGGCACAGCAGGTCATAGGAACCCCGTGGCCCTGACCTTTCAGGACCACTGGTGTCACTCCCAGGTATCCTTTCAGACTTACTCACTTAGAGGAGGCTGCATACTCGTTTCTTTGTCCGGGTGGGCTGTGGACAGAGGACTGCTCGGATGGCCTCGTCGAACACCGTCTTGAGGCCCCTCTGCGTCAAAGCCGAGCATTCGAGGTATTTCACAGAGTCTGTTGGGAGGAAAGCAGGTGCTGTAATGGGGAGGAAGGGAACTGGGGTAGGCAGTGGGGGTACCCAGGAGGCTGCTTTGAAGGGTCTTCAGAAGAGAAGCATGCAGGAGGAACACCACAGATTGCATCAAGCAGGAAGAGATACATGTTCCTGTGTCAGCGATACGTTTCTGGCTCCTGTCACCTCACAGCCACAACACCCTCCTCCCTCAGTGCTCATTTTTTCAGTGTCCTGAGGTACATGCGCACCACCTAAACACTCCCTGAGTCTTGTCTTGAGATGAGGTCTCAAGTGTCCTCAGGCTTCGAGTGTCAAGCACCTCTGGTGGCATCTCAAATCACGTGGCAACTCCCTTTTGGGACTCTGTACCCCCAAATTCTCAGAGACCTTATGCTGAAAAGCAAGGTTCCTGGAGCTTGCCTGAACTGAATAAACACATTTCAGGTGATCAAAGCCATTAAGCATTGCCAGGACACACTTCACTCACTCAGGCAGTCTCGATTCAGAGCAAAGCTTGCCAGCTGTACAAGACCAGGGTTTGCCCGTTCTCCACTCTTGTAGCCAAAGCAGAGCCATCGTGTGAGGCTGGCAATGTTATCCTGGTCAGACACCCTCTTCTCTGAACTCCTGGTTGAAAACTTCTCCCTCAAGCTATGTCTCCCACCCTCTCTGCTGCCTCTGCATGCTGCATCTGAGAAGAGAGATTATCTGGAACAGGTATTTGTGCCTCTCCCGAAATACAGGAGGGAGCTGATGCCCCTGAGATGGATGGTGGGGTGAGACACACATGCCCGGGGTTGCATGTCTAAGCCCCAGTAGTCAGAGGCAGGGTCAGGAAGCTGCAGTTGCAACCCTTCCTGAGAGATGTTAGAAAACTCACTCTTCCGCCTCTTTCCGGATGTGGAGGAGAGGCCTCTGCCCACAGAGCAGCTGCGGCTTTCACAGAAAAACATTGGCCCAGTTAGAAATAGCAGAGTAAAAAGGGAGGGGAATGTGCAAATGTATATTTGGGGGTGGGGGATAGTGGCCAGAGAGAGGCAGAAAACAGAGGATTGAGGGGTTGAGACTTCCTCAAGGAGCAGATTTCCTTCCTGACATGCATTTTGTCCCATGACCCTTGATGTGTCTCCCTGTGTCCCTCAGAGATACCACTGTGAGATACCACCAAGGAAGCCTCATTAGGTTGAGGGGAAGCCCTTATCTTCTTCCTGTCTCCTTTCAGTAGGTCCGAGATGTTGCCCCAAGCACATACCAATTTCCTTGGCCAGAGCAAGGCCCTGAGGATAAGTAATGGGGGATAGCTTCTTCTCCTTCAGCTTCTCAATGGTATCCTTGTCATCACGAAGATCCAGCTTTGTGCCCACAAGGATGATAGGAGTGCTGGGGCAGTGGTGCCGCACCTCGGGGAACCACTAGCAAGGGAGCAAAATGGCAAAGATGAGAGAAGTCACATGTAGGGGCATGCACAAGGGAAACAAAGAGGCACCTGTCATGGTTTAGGCTGGGCTGGCCACTAAACGAATGACAGATGCTCTCTTTAACTTCTCTCTCCCTTCCCAGAAGGCAAGGGAGAGAGAATGAGAGAGACTTATGGGTTGAAAAGAAACTAAAACTACTTTAATGAAATATTAATAACAAAAAGAAATAATAATACCAATAAGAAAAATAATGAAATATATACAATGGGGTGCCTGCGGGACGAGACACCCCTGAACAAATGTCAGCAAGATAGCTAACACCCTGTCCTTCCTCACAGCCCTTCCACCCTGTGTTGGGCACTATAGTCTGGCCCAGACAAGCCCCTGTTGCTGGGTCCATGAGTGAAATTCCTGACATGGAGCTCAAATTCTGTTAAGCAAAAGCACAAGCTGCTCTCCACCCTTCATGGCTCCCTGAAACCCAGGGAGAAACCTGAAAGTGGTAGGAAGGAAATACTATGTTGTTCTCCTCTCCATTTATGTCTCCCTTCTTCCCTCACTTCCCATCCAAAGGCTGTGGGTAACTGCTTCTCATACCCTATGGACTGGTCCTGTGTATCTGTGCTGGGACAGTCTTGGCTGAAAAATGCCATCAGAACATAAGCCTGTGGTCTCACAGCTGAATAGCCCAGCAAGATGAATATTAGCCCTTTAATAGAGTTGGCTGCTGCCTTTGAGATGACCCAGAAAAGACATCTGAAGGAGGCAGATATTTTGGTTCTTTCTGACTGACACAAAAAAGAATTTAGATGTCCTTTTAGCAGTCTCCACCTGCAGTCACTCTCTTTGCAAGACTACCACCAATCTCACCCTCCTCAACCCATGATGGACCAGGATACTGTGTCTCACCTTAGCGCGGACGTTTTCATAAGATGCCGGGCTGACAAGGGAGAAGCAGATCAGGAAGACGTCCTGTAGGCACATGACCATGGTGCAGTGTTAGGATGAGAGCATGGGATTGCATCACAAGAAGCAGAGAGGGGGATGAAGAGCTGGGTGGGCAGCATCCTCCCTCTGCAGCAAAGAGGGTCATGCTAGGGAAAGTTGTCTCCCACAATATTACACAGTCCTGACTTCTGGTAATTGCCTCTAGAGAGAAGGATATTTGCTCCCCTGATTCATGGTAACCATAGCCACCATTATCAGAAGAGCCAAATGCTTAACTATGAGGATGGGGTTTTTGCGGTAGGCACACTCATCCTCATGGGAAACAGCCTGACAGTGTCCTGCTCATCTCTCACAGAACACCAGAGAGCTTTCAGGCCAGAATAATTTTGCCTGCTGTTGAGACAGAGCTAGGCTCAACCCAAAAAAGTGCACATGCAGGATGCAAAGGAGTCTTGGTTATCCACATAAGCGCTTCCGGACATGGCAGAATGTAGACTTCCATTAAAAACAAAACAAAAACCAAACCAAACCAAACCAAACCAAAACACAACACAACACCCCCAGCTCTCCAGCATTATATTTCCTTCATCCAGCTTTGCCTAGCTAAAACAAGGGTGTCAGGCCCAACCTATCCATTTCCATACTTCTACAACTATCAGAGGCAAGTATCTTGGAGTACATCCAAGTATCTGGGAGAACAGTTCCCCCACCTATCCTTGGGATGTGTCCCAGGTGGGTGCTATCATGTTGTTGAGAAATGTGCCTGCTCGCACAGACTGCAGAAGGAGCCCAGGCAAGCAGCTTGCTTGTGTGTCTGACTTTTAGGTGGCTGAACCTAGCTGAAACAAATAGTGCCCTCAATTCCTAGCCCTTTCGGTTGCAATGGCAACCTTCAGACCAGCGCCTGAGGCAGCAGGGTCTTTCTGAGCTTGCCAAGAGACCGCTTGGAACAACATCCTCCAGGGAAGGTGACCTTGAAACTCTGAAATCACTCTGCCAACATGGTGAAAAACTGGTGAACACCAGTATCTGAGGAGAGGCCTCCATTTGTTCTGTTAGAGGCTTGGGCTTAGTTGAGGTGTCAGCAGATCAAATGCATGTGTCCGCACATCAGCTCTCTTTTAAAAGGCAGAAGCCAGAATAGTGGGGTTCACAAAAATATGAAAAGCTCCTGCCTCAGCTCCTAAATCCCCTGAGCCATTTTAGCTTTGCAAGAGGAGGCCTTTTCACCAGGGCTGTGCAAGGCATCTGTCCCACACTGAAGTCAGTGTCAGCTGGACTCACAAGTATCTTTTAAGATCTCAGTCTTCTTGCTAAGTTATCCCAGTAATAAAGGCTCCAAAATACCCTTAGATGTCTTTTACCTTTATGGTTTCAAGGCACTCATATATCAGCAGAGGTATTTCCAGAAAAGGGCAGAGAGAGATGGTAACAGTCCTGTCACTGTGTTACGGCAAATGTTGATTTTTGCAGCAGGGGACAGAGGCATATCTGAGGGAGGAACAAGGGATAAGGGGCATGGAGTGTGACCCACCGTCTGCGGGTAAGAGAGTGGCCTCAGCCTGTCATAATCCTCTTGTCCAGCAGTATCCCAAAGCCCCAGGTTTACAGGCTTGCTGTCAACCATCACGTTGGCGGAATAGTTGTCAAACCTGAAATGCAGAGACATAGGCCATGGCTCAAACAGGAGAAGAGGGAGCCCTTATAGTAACGTAGGTGGGTTTCACCAGGTGCACCCCAGAGCAAAGGGTAGTGATTCCTCTTCTCAGCTCACCTGGGTGATCATGGTTTCCTGTGAATCTCTACTTTATGGACTTCTCACTCAGCATCAACCTCCTCCCTGTCACCCAGCTGTCCTGGACAGGTAGCTGGCTGCAGCTCCACCTTTGCCACAGTGAGCGCAGATCCATAAAGCCTTCAGCTTCCCACTTCTTTCCCCAGTATCCTTCCCACAACTGTGTCTGCTTTAGCCACACCGTCTTTCTTTTGTGCTTCAAACCCCAGCTTTCTTCTTAAACGTGAAGAAGAAGAACCCATGTCTTTGTAGCTCCCCCAGAGCTCTGCACGCCTCAACACTCCTACTGGAACTCCTATGCCAAGGTGGGTCCCCTTACTCTTTGAAAAGCCAGCATGAAATATTTGAGAACAGCTGTGAGAACTGCATGCTTGGGAGCAAAAACCTATTGGGAAAATAAAAGGCTATTAAATCAATAGAGATGTTCCTTCCCTGGGTTCCCAGAAAATGTTCTTTCCTGTTCCTTTTGGTATATTTTTTTTCCAGGTTGATGTAACATAAACCAGTGATAGGAAGGAACCAATGCAAAGGCCTTGTGAACGTGCTCACAGCACATGCCACAGTTGTAAGATAAGCTATGCTGACCAGGAGCACAAAATGTCCTCTCTTTCACATCTCCAGCCACAAGCCTCAGACAGGAGAAGAAATGGTGTGTGACACACGAAATGCGCAACCACTTCACAGCTACATGCTAGGAAGGGATGGTGCCCTTCCACAAACCAGCTTCTGAAAAGAGAGTGGTTCTTGCTGCCACAGCTATTTCTCTCAATGTCTGTTGCATGTTGGTCTGGAGAAAAAAGTGAGGCTCTAAGGTTTTCCTGCACCTGTCCTCTGTCCTTCCCAAGGAATCTGAACCTGAGCTGTCAGTCTGACATACTGTGCCTAGCTCCTTTTCCCACCTCAGGGAGGTCATACTCCACACCCCAGTGGTGTGGTATGAGTATAGGTGGTGTGCATCCCCAAACATACCCCACATGCTGTGGGGAGACAAACGCATCTGACCACTCAGCCTAAGACAACCCTAACCTTGTTGCCTGTTCCAACAGTCTGCAGGTCTGTCCCAGCCTCACGCATACATCCACTGGATGGCACAGGGCTTCTGCTCCGGCACTGAGCTGAATCTTGCACTCCTGCCATCAGGGTTCTCAGTGCCTGCTCCAATGACGGTGACTGCCTTGGACAAGGAAGGCAGTGGGGACCCCTGTCCAGCCAACTGCCTTCTCTTGGGTCTGGCCCAATTTTTCTAGCCTGGTGCCTTGCTTTTTTGCCCAGCATCTATTACTTCTAAACTTAGCAGGCAGATAGACCCTTGGATTGATTTGTGTCTTCCGAATATCCCATTTATGCCAGGGTTTTATGAGGCCACATGTGCTTCTGGTGAAAGGTGACAGATCAAAAATGTAGAGGCACCTTCGGTGGTTTGGCAGCCCTTCCTCCACAGGAGATTGCGACCCTTGTGCACAACAAGGGGTTTCTGCACCCCTTTGCATCCTGCTTTCCATGTCTCCCCCCACCCCAGGACTTCTTTACCTATTACTCACACAGTGGGGATGTATTCTCCTGGGAAGGCATTGGTGGTGTAGCTGATAAGGAGACAGGTTTTCCCCACAGCTCTGGAAGAGAAGGAAAAAAATAGCAGTAAATCATGGTAGTGCAGGCAGTCTTGCTAGGGTGAGATGGGGATGGGGCAATCCTTCCACACCTGTAAGCTAGCCCTGTCAGGAGACCCCTGGAAGCAGAAACACATTTGCAGGACCAGACAGCGCATAACCATAGGTTAGACAACCGGCAGGAAGAAAGACAGGATGTCACCCAGAAATGTTTGTTGTCTTCGAGCACCAAGGCTTGTTTTTACGGTCTGGTACAGAGATCACTCAGCTGAAACGCATCCACTCTGAGATGGAGGTGAGAGCCCATTTTCCAGTGCGTGCACAGTGCTGGGTAGGTGTATTGGTTCCGTGGTGGAGTGCCATGAGAAGGCTGCCCAACCAGCTACAGCCCCCAAACACAGGCACTCCTGCCTGTTCCTGCAGGCGCAGTGACCATGGCCTGATAGCACCTCTTCTTGACTCAGCCACACCACTTTCCAGTCTTGCCTGTCTGCGGCAAGGTGCAGCATCACCCGCAGAGAGAGCTGTAAGCAGCCAGCGAGGTGCCTCTCCCTGTGGCTGATGGAGGCTGCTCGTGGTGTTTCTGAGCTAGAAGCTGGTGCTTCCTCTCTCCTCAGCCTCCCCCACACCCGTGCTGCAGCAGGGTAGAGCACAAATAAGCCAGGGTAGCAGCACGATCCAGTCTGGGTGACAGTGTTGGTGTGAGGGAGGTGGGAAAGGGGACAGTAAGGCTGTCAAGGAGAGGAGAAGGTGTTGTGGGCAAGGTGAAGGCTGTGGTGAGGGAAAGAAGAAGAGGAGAGAAACTGGAAGAAGATAAAGCAGCCAGGACTTCCCATTCTCCTGCTGGGCTGCTATTTCTGAGGTCTGTGTGGCCTGGGAAAGTCTGGCCATGCTTCAGTTATAGCATGTGTGAAATGGAGGTGGTGAGAGCAACCTGCCTTCTCAGTCTACGAGCACCACCCCAGGATGAGGCAGGTGCCTTTCCTGGGGAAAAGGCTGGAGTCCCACTGCTGGGGATGCTCCAGCCATCTCAGCTGTACCTGCAAAGTCCCCTGTTGCAGAGCTGCAGCCCTGCCTTTTCATGTGCCCTTGACAGGCACAGCTGTCATCTTCACCCTGGTCACAAGGCCCCTGCCTCAGTCACTGCACTGTGGGGCAGCTGAGGAGGAAACTGAGCTCTTTGGCATGCTCTGACACTTATTTCTTCCTTCTGCCACCTCCCTTTCTTAGATCCTCCTCTCTCAGTCCCTTCTCTTTCCCCAGCTCCCTTGCTTCCCTGTTATGATAGAGATATTGAGGGAGGGACATGGGAGGTTTCCTGAAGCTCTACATGTAACGGCTCAGGAGATCTATGGGACTGTGGGTGGGTCAGTCATGGAAGGGGGGATGGTTCTGAATCAATGTAGTTGAACAGAGAGGAGCACAGAGTCAGTGAAGGGGTGAAGGTTACAACAAAGCTATTGAGAGAAGAGGTGAGTTTAGTGGCACCTGCAGGTTCCTAGGACTGAACTCAGGGAGTGTTAAGAGTTCCATGATGTGTGATGGAGGAGGCTATGGGGCTAGAATAGCTATGAGGCAACATGAGGGGCTCAGCTGAGTGATGGCAGAAGATCCTGTGGTTGGTAAGGTTGAGCCAAGGGAGGTTGACGTGGCTGGTATGGCTGGGAGGGAGGTGAAGGGTGGTGAACCAAGAGCTCAGAGCGATGGGGGGATGACTGGACTGCTGTATTGCAAGATGGTGAGAGGGGAGGTGCAGTGTACAGAGAAGCAAAATGACAGGACAGAAGACAGTTAAGAGGAGTTGTGGTCAGGGGGTTGAGGGCAGGACATGTTGTGGGGTTAGCCATGATATGAAGGGATTGCTGCCTTGAGGGATGGCGACAGAGTTGGTGCAATGTGTGAGGGGGAAGCTGGGGAGTTAACAGGGCAACAGATGAATGCTTAGTGGGGTTGTTCATCCAGCTCTAGCTTGCAGCCTTCAGGGGACTTTCCTTAGAGGTAACGGTGTTTATTTGGGGCTCTGTCCTTCCTTGTCCCTTCTCCCCAGCCTCTTGCCCCAGCCCCTGAGAATATGTCTAACATGTACTGTTATGTTTGCAGACATCTTCTTCCCCGGGCGAGTTTTGAAGGAGGAAGTGACTGTGGGGAGCAGGGCTGCTGCAAATGTCTCTTCATCTGCTACCTGATAGCTGTCCCAGATAGCAGTCTGGCCAGTTCCTAGCTGGGAAATGAATTAACCTACTCTGTGCCAAATGTGGACTCTCCTCCTCTCCCTTCCTTGCTTGTACTCATCCCACAGGGCAAGAAGAGGTCCCGTCCACCCCATCCCTCCCACCCCCAGCAGTACTGGCTGCTTCACTTATTGATGGCTTAGATCTGGCCATTTCCAGGGATCACGGGACATGGGCAGTGATGCTATCATGCTGTGAAGGCAAGGTTGTGTTACCTCCCACTCCCAAAGTGGCATATACCTGTGCCTATCTCAGCGGAAAGAGCTCCTCCTCCTTGTGCCCACAGAAACCCCTGGCCAAACAGTCTCCCCCACATCCCAGTACAGAGATAATGTGCTGAAAAAAGCTGAACACAGAGATACTGGAGGACATCTCATCAGGACCATAGTGCCGTGCCCTCTCTCAGTCAGCCCTAGTGAGCAGATGGCTTTCAAGGAGCCATTCACCTATAGGAGAGCGCTTGCACCTCTCAGGTTTTAAATCTGACTCCTGCCTACAGGTTGAATCTGGCAGCAACACCACCACCACATGTGCGTGGAATGGACCGGCTCCATTTTCCATGCCCCTTTTGCAGATGCCCTTCAAAATGCCCTCTTCCACACCCTCCCCAGAGGAAGGTCCCTTGCCCTGGGGAGGGAAGAGCAAGCGAGAGAGGGAACACAATTTGCAGGAGGTCAGAAGAGAAGCTGGGAAAGTTTCACCAAGCAGCCACCTTCTTTCTTGCCCCTTGTCACCACCCCTCCCTCCCCACGTCCACAGCAAACCAGCAGGGTACCTACCCGTCTCCCACCACGACACACTTGATGGCTTGCATGTTTCCGGACCCGTGGCGGAGGACAGCGCCTGGGGCAAACGAAAGTCAGGCCAAGGCAAACAGCGGGGAGAGACGGGCAAATTTGGGTATCAGCCCCAGTGCTGCAGTGAGCGGCAGGTTGCGGGGAGTGAGGAAGTGGAAGAGGGAACTTTACTCAACGATCACCCTCCGGTCCCTCCTCCCCTCCCACCACAGCAGCAGCTCTACAGCGGAGGCCGTTAGCTGAAGGCGGGGCATGCATGACTTCATGGCTGGGATGATGACTGCTGTAATTTTATTATTTTCTCCCTGCGTGTCTCACCCAATCCTGTCCCACCCCATCCCAGCGAACGGCTCGGGGCACCAAATGGCTTTTACAGGGGAGCTGAAGAAGGGTTAGAAGCGGGGTGAAAAAGTGGAGGGGTGGATTTCCTCCTCCTTCCTTCATCATCCAATCTTTGGAGGAGGTGTAAGCAGGGAAGGGAATCTGAAGTGGGAGTAGTGGGGTGACGTGGGGCAATGAAGATTTTTCAGGTCTTCCCAGTGCCTCTGAGTGTCAATGGTGAAACATCACGAGCAACAATGTGACAGCTGAACAAGGAAGTTAAGCCGCCTCTAGGAAGCAGCAACCACCCCACGGCTGCTCTATCCCTCCTCTCCTGTGGTGATAAGGTCCTGCCACACTTCCTCACCTGCCCAGATTACTAGTACAAAGAAGTATTGTGTGAACCTGTGTGTTCACCATGAAGTGGAGCAAATGCATCAAGGGATGCAATGAAACCCCTGCCAGTATTATGAGAACCAAGACTGGTGGATGAGAAGAGCCACTGCAAACCAGCTTCTCCCTACCCACCACCTCCACTACTTCTGTGCAAGAGCAGCCAGTGGGAGCTGCTGGAGACCTCTTCCTTCTTGTCATAGAATCACAGAATGGTTTGAGTTGGAGGGGAGATTTAAAGGTCATCTAGTCCAACCCCCCTGCAATGATCAGGGACATCTTCAACTAGATCAGGTTGCTCAGAGCCCTGACCAACCTGACCTGGAATGTTTCCAGGGATGGGGCATCCACCACCTCTCTGGGCAACCTGTGCCAGTGTTTCACCGCCCTCATCATAACAATTTTCTTCCTTATATCTAGTCTGGAACTACCCTCTTTTAGTTTAAAACCATAACATCTTGTCCTATCGCTACAGGCCCTACTAAAAAGTCTGTCCTCGTCTTTCTTATAAGCCCTCTTTATGTATTGAAAGGCCGCAATAAGGTTTCCCCGGATCCTTCTCTTCTCCAGGCTAAACAACCCAAACTCTCTCAGCCTGTCCTCATTGTCCTCAGAAGATAAAAGGATTTCAGAGCTAAGCAGCATGGAGAAGAAGGAAGAAATTACCCTAAGAAAGAAGAGACAAAGAGCAGAAAGATCCCAGGAGGCTCTACTCCTTCCTTTCCCTTCTCAAAATGATGGTCTGCCACCTCTTCCTTCCTCCTCCTCCCATGCAATCTAAGCCTGGAAAAGTGTGTATGTGTGCACATCTGTGTGCTCCAGCCTGAAATGATGAGTGGATGAGCAGAAGACGTGTTTTATAGAAGGGATGTGGTGACACAGAAGTAATTAGAATCTCCAGGCTTTGTCAGGAGACCAGTTATACCAAGAACAGTGGGTTTTCAGCTGGAGTGTTCCTGGGGGAAGGAACACTGAAGGAAAGTGTTTTTCCAAAGGTTGGTGACCTTTGCGCCGCTGCAGCCACGGGAGGCTGTTGCAACTGACCTGCTCGGGAGGAGAGCTCTCCCATCCGTCACTCAAGCACTGGCCGCAACCCAGAAACCTTCAGCTGTGGAATGTTTCCAAGTCTCGCTGCTATTTCAGAAGCACAAAGCGACCAGCTGTACTAGGTGTTCCCTCTGTGGGTGGTAGGGAAGGGGGAGAAGGGAAACCCACTGACTCCTCTGCAAGCGAGAGCAGGAACAGGCCAGAGGAATACAGGTCAGAGAAGGACAGAAGGGAGAGTGACAAAGGCTGTCACAGGGAGAGCAGCAGCAGGAGCTGGAAAGGGCAGGCAGGCACAGAATGTAGTGGGACAGGAGACAGGGACGCAGGCAGAAGAGGGGGCGGGTATATCTGGCTCTGGAGAACGCTACTGATGGATGGAGAAAAACCATTACAGCTTCCTGGGCAATGGGACACATTGAGACCTCTCTATGGGAGACATCTGGGTGACAAGTGAGGCCTCAGGCAGCTGGAGCTGGTGGAGTCCCTGGGGATGCAGGGAGCTCCAGGTTGGACAGACAGCCTGGGACAGGCAAGCAGGAAACTAACCCCTTTCTGGGCATTGTCGAAACTGCATTTGGACTCACCTTCTCCAAAGGAACACTTCTATTTTCACCAGACCTTTTCTCTGAAGGTTTCCAAAAACCCTTATGTGCCTGGGGAGAAGCAAGGTGGGAAGAACAGCGAGTGAACACCCAGGGTGGGAAGGATGGGGACAGAAGGAAAAAGAGCTGGGAAGAGCTGGAGAATACACTGAGTCTTTCCTGGAACAGAGTAAGAGTCATGTGAGGATACTGGGGCTAGGGACAGGATTCAGGCTAAGGGAGAATGGATGGAAAACTGGCCAGTGGCACATTAGGACCTGGTAGCGGGGGTGAACAGGGATCACTGACCTGCTGAATGCCAGGGTGTGCTTTTGTCCTTGTAGTCTGGCATATGGGTTTCTGGGACTGGCAGCATGGAAGGGAGTGGGGAAGAAGAAAACAAGTTAAAATAGGTCAGGAAGGAGGTACTGTTGTTGAGACCCCATGTCCAGGTGAGCCCTCTGTCAAAGACACTGTAGTTCTGTATGGCCAACAATAAGCTGTGGAAGTCCTGGCAAGAAGATATATATCCATCCCCCTTCTGGGCAAATTACTTTTGGAAGAGAATTGCCTGCTACTGCTATGGATAGTCAGTTCTCGTCCAAGTCAGAGGTCTGTGCTGTGAATCTATAAACGTCCCTCCCCTGCCAGTGCCACTGTAGAGGGACAATAGGGATCTACATAAAGGCTTTTAGGGTGTTCCTTTCCATCATATTTAAATGATTAAAAATGGGATATTACATTCAAATAACACATATTGTAATCACCCTGAGAATGACTGGCACCTGCTACATTAAAACCTCTCGGCTGTGCACACTGCAGTAAAGGGAAAGAAACTGCAGGAAATAGACCCATAGCCCGTAACTGAGCACATACAGACCTGTTTCTGCTTTGGTGTCCTCTCACACCACCAAGAGGTGCTCTTGACATGAGTTTCCTTCTGCATGTGCAGCGGGGCTGAGGGAAGGCAGGCACCCATCTGGGGTTTCTTGTTCCCTTTGCTGAGTTTGAGGAAGATGCTAATGGGAAGGAATTGCTCAGTGAGAGAGTTTTGCTTTGAGAGACTTCCAGGGCCCTGGGATGGGTCACTTCCGAGTGCCCCATCTGTGCTGGGTTTGCACGGCACCCGTGTGGGACGGCGGGCAAGGGAGGAAATGCATGATTCCATTTTTTCCCCCACAAGGATCCAAAGCAGTAAGGAATTTGAGTGACTCCATCTCTCCCCCCTCTTTCTGTGGGGGCTCCTCGTGTACATAGGGTATGGCCACAGCAGGTATTCTCATTGCCCTGTGCCCTGATAGAATTTATTTTATGCAAGGCAATCCTGAGTGGTCATGAGAGCTTTTCTGTGTGTGCTGGGCCTCCACCAGGGAAGAGAGAAATTTGCTTCAGCCTGGCAGGGCTGCAGACTGCCCCGCTTGCTGTATTCCCCTTTTGCGTCTTCCCACTTCCCCATTCACACAGCTTTGTACCATCTGCCTCCTTCTTTTAGTTCTTGCTTTGCTGCTTCTCTTTTCCAAAGCTCCCCCCCCTCCCTGTTGCTGCCTCCCTCTCCCCTCGCTGCTGCGGTTTCTGACTGGCTGCCACGCTCGTCCGAAAAGCCTGCCCTGAATTCAGAGCTCACACCATAATTGAAGTGGGGCGATGCACCTCAGGCTGTGATGTTCTGCAGTCCCTGTTAGAGAGGTCGTGGAGTTGCTTCATACAGGGTCTGTTTTCTAACACAGCCATACCAAGGGCATCTCTAGCCTAAATTTATCCTGTCAAGCAAGAGCTTAGGAAAAAAAAAAAAGAAGCTTCCAATCCAACCCCACTGAACACAGACTACCTACATTTACAACGTAACTCAACTTGAAAATGGTGTTTACTGAGTCTTGCACATGTCTTACTTATGGGCTTTTCTGGAGACCAGCCCTATTGCAATCAGGGGCAGGTGGTACATCATGTCATGGAGGCTTCTCTGTCTTCCGAGTCTGAATGCGCTCAGCCATTCCAGTTTGGGGCAAAATAGCAGGTCCATTGACATCCTCCTATCTCAAGCATTGAAAGAGGTTCATCCACTCCAACTCTTCTCCACTATGCAGCTGGATAAGCAGAAGACCATGGCACAGACCTTTGGGCATCAAGTTCGTTGTGATGGCTGATTCTTATTTGCACTTCCCTCATCTGAGCAGTTGTTTGCAGACTCTAAATCATACTGGGTTTTTTTATGCCTCGGTCTTATCTGGTTCTCCACTTCTGCAAGTCCCCAGTGATTCTGATATGGGTTTCCATTCTTACAGATGTTTTGTTCTCAGCCAGTGACAACCCCCATCTCGTTGATACCACTCTGTTACTTAATGGTAGCAAATACAGATCAATATCTGACTGTGCATCCTTTCCCACGAGGTGCTCAGATAGTTCAACAACATTTTTCACCTGCCTGTTGTAGAAGGGAGGCAACTGGGACTAGAGATTACACATGTAAATTCTAACTTGAGTGCCAACTGCTTGACTTGACTCCCCTGCCTGCTAGCGCTCTTCATACATTATCAGATGTTAGATATACTATGTTTTGTAAAACCAGATCTAATACATATCTTTACTGGGAAGCTATGGTATCTTCTAGGAAGGCTGCACCAGGGAAGTGAAAAGAGCTGTTTAGAGTACTAAAGAAATCTATAGCTACTCTGTTTTACAAGACTAATATTTTTTGAACTACCAAAGTAAAATCTTTTGCTTCGCTTCTACCATTTTTTTTCAAAGGCATAAAGCTTCAATCCTGCTGCACTTCCAAGACCAACAAAAAAAAACCCCTCTGGCTATTCATTCGAGTTTATCAGATTCTAAGTGACCCTCCTGTAATCTTTATAAAAGGTGTTTTTGTTTGGTTTCTTTTCCTGTGGCCTTTTATAATCACCATCTTTCTACCATTAAAAAAGACTCCACTTCCTTGAATTTGTAAAAGCAGTTGAGGATAGGCTGTTCCAGGTACTCTGCACTGGTAGCTTTACTTACTGCCTGCATGTCTGCATCCTCAGCTACTGGTCTGGCTGTCACAGCCTGTGTTGCTCCTCACAGTGGACAAGGATTATTTGATTTCAGTTGTTATATGAAAAATCCTGTTATTGTCTTTGCTCTAGTGCTGGTTTACCTTGCATCAAAATACTGCCTGTGCGGCTCGTAATCCCCACGATACCATGTAAGAAGTGCTACACTCTCTCCTGTCATACTGCAGTCCCTCAGCCCAACCTGTACGGGAGCCTAAACCTCCTGAAGGGGCTATTGAATTTGTACGGACCTGTACTTTGTCTCTCTGCGGACAGTTGTGGGAACACAGCGGGCATGTTCAGCACAGAGAAATACATGGCACTTTGTCACTGCCTTTATCCCCTTGAAAGTAGTAGGAAATATTTATATTTCCTTTTTATTTACACAATTATTTTAAGCCTATACCATGTAGTAGAAAAGTGCACCCATGCTGTTGGTTTGATATTTTCCTTTGTGACCACCAGAACAACAGACATTTCCAGCTCCAATTTAAGTTTCTGTCTACAGTCAGGGAACATCCTGAGAGAAAAAATGGTTGGTGGCACAGAAGGCAGAGGGAGCAGCCTGGAGTATTGATCTGCTGCAGTCTGCCTAATCTGCCCATGCTTGATGAGGTGAGAACTGCTGGACCAGCCTGGATGCCCCCATTGCAAACACTCCCACCTCTTGCCTGCACAGTCCCAGCCTGGGATAACCACAGCTGGGAAGGATGTGCAGTGGCAGAAGCAATTGCTGGATCTAGCCCCAGTCCTGTATCAGAAGCGCTGATTTCCAGGGATTTGTTTCTTCCTGTCCCTGTTCCCAACAGCTCTGGAGGCACAGGAGAAGCACTGCTTTACCTGTTGGGTGATGGATGTGGAGTAATAGGAGGGGACAAAAAGGGTCAAATCCCACCCCAATCCAACCCGAGATGTATCTGACCTGTCCCAGTCCGCTTCAATTACCCTGGTATTATGTTGGCCCCTCAACACCCCCTCCCAACCAGACCTCTTGTTCCCTTGTTGACACCTTTCCTTGCACAGCTAAGAGAGCTTTGTTTGCACCTCTGAGCCAGGTATGTCTTGGAGCAAGGAGTGGCCATTTCCAGCTCTACTCTTTGCTTTGATGAAATAATCTCTGTCAGCTGGAAAATGTCCTTTGGATCTTCCTCCAGTCTCCTGCTTTTCCAAGGAGTGCATTTCTTGATGAGATATGCCCTTGATCTCATTGGGGTTGCTCTTTTCCCAGATGTTGATGCAGTCATCAGAGTGTTGTGGGTTTTTTTTTAATGTACAGGCCACAGGTTTCACTAGAAGGAGGAAGACGCCAGAACCAGTGCCCAGTATGAGTCAGTCCCCTCAATGTGAGTATCTTTCAGCATAAGTTAGTTTGTGCTGCATGTCAAATTCTCCTTGCTCAGTCTGTATTTGACAGGCTGTATCGCTGTATCTATCCTGGCCTTGTTGACAACACCAGTGGGAGAACCCATGTGCTCTCAGCCACAGGCTATGGCTAGCTCTGGCCACATTGTATAGCATTTAAATCTCATCTCCCCTAGGATCCATCTCATGTTTCTATGCCCCTGAGGCATAATTAATTTTTATGTGGTCTTGCTTGCTTGCTTGCTTTCTCTTGCTTGCTTTCATGCTTGCTAGCTTTCCTGCTTTCTTCCCCTCCTTTCTTCCTTCCTTCTTTCCACTTGTTCTCCCTCGTGATCTCTGTCTTTGCTTTTTCCTTTTCTTCCCCCCTGCCTTTTTCACTTGAAATAATGAGAGGGTTGCGTTGTAGCCCTTTCATGGTATTTTCATGCCATGACCACAGAACATGTGTTACTTACCTTAAGGGCATTTTCAGATGCATTGCTGGCTGGGGTAGTGTTGGTATCTATCTGAGTTCACTACAGATCCATGTAGCCTGTCTGGGATGTTCAAGCAAACTGACCTCTCATCTGGGTCTAGGCTTCCTCAAGAGAGGAACTGGTTGTTTTGCTCCAGGGCAAGCCTGGAACAAAACTAGTTTGTGCACCATGTGAATGAGTGGCGGACTACAGACCTGGAGAGGGAGGTATACTTACCCTGCACTTCGGAAAGAATGGGAGATGCTCTAGGCTTAGTTTAGTTATATCATCCTGCCTCACTTCTTGCGTACCCTCATGAGAAAATTTCTCACAGGTGTTTCATTTTTACATTAAATGGGCTTATGCAGTTTTTTAATGGTGCGTTTCCCATTCAGCCTTCTCTGGCTGAGATAACTGAAAGCATTTAAAGTGCATCAAGGTCAACCACTGCTAAAAGCAAGGCTACCAGAACCAGGAGAATGCAAGTAGTGGAGGTGATCATTGAAATGAATTAGTAGGTAAGGTCTCAAAACAGGGCAGTCAGGGATTCCAACAGACAGGCAGGGAAAGCTGTAAGAAGAAGCTCACATCAAGGAGTTAAGAGACGAAGCAAGTAAGGATTAGAGACACAAGTACAGGTTTTGCATTGCTCTCTGCTGGAGTGGCTGAGAGTACTTCTGTAGTGCACAGAGGCATCCATTTTGGTGTTTGCAGGGTGCTTGTGGTTTGACCAGCCCACAGACACATGTATAAGAACAGCCCTGATCAAGCTGTCTATACATGTCACCTACCTTTGGGGCAGGCAAGATCAGGTCTTTCAAGGAAGTGCTTTAGGTTGGCGTGTCTGCCTGATGTCAGCTGCACTACTGCTGAAACATTTTATTTTTTTTGTGGAAAACAATGATGGAAGGACTGGAGATGATAGGCTGGACCCAGCTCCAGTGCAGGAATTGGGACACTGGGATGAGCTGTGGGACAATGAATTCTCCTCTGGTGTGGCCCAGAATCTCAAGACAGAAATTGAGTTTACAAGGGGTGGGCTCTTGGCAATTTATTACCCAAAGGCAGGTCTCTCATAAATTTTAAGCATGAACATTGGGTGTAATGAAGGTCAAGTCAGACATGGGTGTAATCATTTGAAATCTGTTTGCATTAATAAAGCTTGGTCTCTTCTCCTTCATTTTTCCCATCCCAAATAAGCTCCTAGCTGCTGCTTTGAAAATATTGACGCTGACCATGGAAAGTGAGGGCTAAATGTTTGCCACTGACTCTTCCTAAAGATCATAGGTTATTTGTGACCCTGCCTACAGCTGCCTGTGTGGATTCATTCTGGATTTCTGCCACCCCTTGACATCTTTAAAGTTGGGATGTCTCCCTCTCTTCAGTGGAGTTTCATTGGAGCACTTGTCCTCTCCAATAACAGCACTGAACCTATAGTGTAACCACAGGTTAGAGCAAATGCAAGAGACTGAGAGGAAGGGAGGGCAATCTACGTTTTTCTTTGTGAGGGCAAATGCCCCTAGAACAATGGACCTTAGCCAGAGTGTTCAGGCAGGTCCTACCTTTCACATCAAGCCTTTTAAAGGGCCAGTTATTCTCTCCAGAGGATCTCAGACCAGACTCAGTTAATGGGAATGTGGGAAGGTAATAGCTCTTCCTTTCCTAGTGACTCAAGGACCTTCAGGCTCACAGAAGCCTATTCTTAATGGCAGTAAGTGTACACAGATGCTAGCTCCCCCTGCGTAACAAGTCAGAGGGTCCTTTCTTATTTTTCTACACATGCAATGCTCTTGCAAACTTGACCTTGCTGTCTCATGGAAAGATGGTAGGTAGAAGTCTTGACCTGTTTTGCTGTCCTGCTCAAGGCCTGCTGTGAGTACAGCAACAGGTCAGGGAGCTAAGGATGTAGAATGCTTCAGAGGTAAGCGTTCTTGCATGGAGAGGAGCCATCCCTCTACACCTTCAGTCCTGCTAGAGGAGGCAAAACCCTGTTTGGGCATCATACCTGGTTTGAATTTTATCTTGACCTGTTTATTCATAGTCATCAGTTCTTCTGGCTCTGACATGGTGTTCTCCTGTGCACTTCTTTTTTTCCACATTGCCTACATCAGACATCTACCACATAAATCACATGGCAACCAAATACAAGTCAAGGGGAAGTGTACAACCTTCTGGGGCTGTGTGGAGGGGATAGAGGAAAAAGAGCACCTCTCTGCCTCGCAGGTGAACAGAGCAGCACAAATGCCTTCAAAACTGTCCTGCTGATGCCAGCTCTTCCACCATCAGGAATATCACTAAACCCAAGAGAGAATTTCATTCCTCCTCAGTTCACTCCATCCTTGGTTACAAGGCTTCCCCAAAAAAACAGTCTGTTAGTGGAAAAAAAAAGTAGCAAGACTTAGAAGTGGGTAGTGAGGGAGGAAAAAGAAGAAAAAGACTCTCTTCTCCCCTCCATCAACCATCCTCCCATTTTGGAACATTCATTCCCCCACCATCTCCTGCAGAATTAACATAGGAAGAATCTTTCCTTTAAAATGAAACCACTTCCCAAATCAGATGGGTTTTCTGAATAAAGAACTTCCTTTTTTCCCCCTTCTCTCCTCGGAGTATCTCAGATAAAAGCCCAAAGTACTATCAGCCTCTAACTTCTCATTTCGGCCCCCTCAAACAGAGATGTGTGCTCAGAGATTCCCCAAAAATCTGCTGGGATGGAAATGCATTTGTGGATTTGCATTCCAGAAGTAGCCAAGGAGCCCCGGTTAGCTCACAGCAGCACGTATGTACAGTTTCCTTTACTGATGCAAGCTCGTGAGATGAGGTTGGAGGGACGAGGAGAGGAAGGGAGGAGTCATAGGGCAACCCGCCCCCCTAATGCTGCTACGATCTTGGTCACTGGCTCCAAGTTGTTTCAGTTCTGTGAAGCATCTGAACAAGCAGAAGGCAAGGAGGAACAACGCTTTTGTTGAAAATATACTGCACTCTTCAGGATGGACTTTCGTCCTGCTGGTAAGCCTTGACTGTCTTTTGCCTTGTTTTCTGTGAGGGCTGTGCGCTCAGTTTGACAGGGCGGAGCACACCATGGAATCCCAGCAGCTAGAGTGGATGCTGCGGCCGGTGGCTGGAGGAATGAGATAGTGGAAGATCCTTGGTGGTGCAGTTAATTGCTTGTTAGCCTTCGGCATTGGGCATGGCTTTCTTTTTACTTGCTCTCCCCTAAGCAAACTCCTTTCACATCAGGAGAAATTTTCCCACTGATTTGAATGGCCTTCGTGCTGAGCGTGTCTACTGCCGTGACCCCTTGTGCTGGTGATCCTGAGCTGAGCTGGGAAATGACTCAGGGGTATCAAGGCTATGTGTGACACTTGGGATGAGCTCCTATAAGCTTTGGCTCCTCTTCATGCAACTCTGGCGTGGCGTGCAAGCTCCTCAGCGGTGTTTCCCCACAGCCACCAGGAGCTGGTTTGCCTTTGCGGAGCCTGTCATGCAGTTGGGTATCCCAGTGCAGCATGCTTGCAAAGCTTTTGGTACTGGGGCCTCTCTTGCTTACGTCCATGTTAAAGGTCAATGACTGTATTAGGGTTCTACCAACTCCAAGTGACCTGCAGGTGGGCCTGCCTGGTCCTGAAATAATCTCAAAAGGCAGATGTGGGTGTGGGGAGAAAAGCCACATCTGAGGAACCGAGAGAGATGTCAGGTTTTATTTCCTACTTTGGCAGATGGTGGATAAAGTGGTTGGGATTCAGCAAGGAAAGACATACTGCCAGACTGAACGTTTCTAGCCTCTGGCAGAGGAGGGTCTGAGTGTATCTCTGCGCAAAGGCAGCAGCTAGGGAGAGCCGAACGGGAATAGGCTGAACAAAGGCCAGGAAGAAAAGGGATCACCTTGCAATGGCCCCGCTGAGTGTGACTCCCTGTCCTCACAGGCTTTTGCTTATAGAACATAAAACACAGAGTGAAGGGAAAAAGCAGGGCCCGGTTTCAACAACTGTTCTGCGCTTTTCAGCTCCCAGGTGGGTAGCCAAGGAAAGGGCACACTCAAACTGCATCCCAGCCTTGCTTGACAGGGAAATCTGTGGGACCTATGGGAGCTGACCTCTTGCCAGCATCTGGCTATGAATGTTGGTGAAGGTGGGTCTCTTCGGATCACCCAGCCCTCATCACTTGAAAGCAACTGTGGACAAAGCTTCTGCAGGACAAGCTGGGCAGGAGGGGGGGGGGGGTACCTCATGTTTTGCTGCTTACTTTGGGGTGTGCTTTCGACAGAAACTGAGGCTTTCAGAGCTGATGGTCTGACACATTCATTCACTCAAGTTACGTGTCGCTCCGTTAATTATGTCTTAAAAGTTACACACTGCAATAGCACAATGAGATCCTGCTTGGGATCCTGTGGGTTGGCTCAGCTCTGGCTAGAGGCAGAACCTGGAGACAGGCAAGGCCTGAAGAGATGTGCTGGTTCTGACTGATGTCTTTGCTCAGTCCCAGCCTGTCACTGCACAGTTGAGCGGGAAAGCGGGTCTGTTTGATGCTGCTCTACCTTGGGAGCCAAGGCTGCTGCCAGATGCAGTTTTCCAGCGAGCTTTAGAGCACTGGATGTGTTTAAAGTTGCTCAGTTGTGGCATGATTTTCCTCAAGGTAAGAGGTCCACATGCACCTTTTCCTGGAGTCACTCCTACTTGGAGATGCAATGGTCCTCTTAGGTACCCATCTGCCACAACTGCGCGCAGCTGAAACCTATATCTGTGGGGAGGCTATGCTCCCTGCGGTGAATGTCCTCTTCCAGCTTCCTTCAGGACACTCTAGCGACTGTCTGGGTGAGGCCACAGAGCCAACATACCAAATCCTCGAGCTGAGTGTGAGAAACATGGGAGAGCAGGCAGGTACCGTGGTATCACGTGCTAGGATGTGTGGGGTGAGAGCCATAGGCAAAAGAGTCCAGAAGCTATCCTGATTGCTGTAAGTTGTCATGTGGGATAAGGGGACCAGGAGACAACATAATTCTTCACACCTTTTTCCCCATAGCTGTAATGTGCAAATTAAACCTGTGTGAGGTCCATGTTGAATTTCTTCTGACACAAGCTGGAAGAGAACCGCGGGGTGGCTGCAGGAGGGAGACAGATTGGGCTGGAGGGAATTGAGGAGCTTTTAGGATTAGTATTATCTAGCTGGTACCTGGCCAGGGAAGTGGTGCTGTGTGCTGGAGATGACACAGTAGCCATATCAAAAAAGATAAAGAATTTCAGGTGAAGTTCTTCCACCAGACAGCCTCATCCAGGCAGAAGGTGCCCATCAGGCTGCTCTGCTTGTGTGTTGCCATGGATGGAGGTGCCCAAACCCTTTAGCAGCCACACTCACAGACCTAAATTGCCTTGCAAATGGGCCAGGTCAGCCTCCGCTGTTATACTGTGGGTGGGTAGCAGGTGGATGGTCTGTAACAGTGCTACAGACGCAGTCATTCTTCATAACCTTGCGCTACTACTGTTTCTGCAGTCCATCCTCCCAGCTTTCCTGGGTAGTCACTTCCTGCTTATCCATGTGCTCCAAAAACTATCTTCCTATTCATATAGTTTTGCTTGGGGTTGAAAGCCTCACTTAGCATGTGGATGGCTCTGCACAGCCCTTTGCAATGGGAAATGAGACCAGCAAATACAGTCCTTTTTGTTGGCCAGCTGAGTACTCAGACTTTTGGGTAACTCCGACCTGCCCTCCAAATAGGGAGGCTGAGGGCGTAAGTCACCACATCTGGAATTGAAGTCTGTGTTCTGTTTTGAGTGACAGCACTAAAAATACAAGCTTGGGCAATTCATGAAGAACTGGCAGGTCTTTCTATCTGGGTCTGCCCCGAGAGTGGGGAAACAACCTCGAGAGCAGGTGTAAGCCCCACAGATGTGATGATGCTGTGCTTTCCTTTCAACATTTGCTCTCTGAAAATAAATTCCAAGCAGCAGCTTCATGTCCCCTCTGGAGAGGATGCTAGCCAGTTTTTTATGTCTTGTGTCTGAACTGGAAGACTTCAGCATTGGTCTGGCTGACAGCATCCCCCTGAAACCTGCGGGTGTTTTCGTGGTGTGTTCTTCATCGGGGTGAAATTTCCCCCTGTGCAGAGAACCCTGACCAGGGCTATGCTTCATCTATGTCCTGACTTAGCCCTAGAGGGAAGTGGAACTTGGCGGTACCGAGCACTTTGACGAGGTTGAAGCAGTTCTTCAGTCCCCTGGTGCAGGGATGAATTCCCTGTGTCATTGCAAGCCTGGCGGCGCTTCACTGGGATTGTCCCTCTCCTGCCGGCTCAGCTCGTTCTTAAAGTGGAGAGGGAAGAAAAGGCAAAGCAGCCTGCTCTCACTGGCTCACCTGCTGCTCGCCCAGCTGCCCCTGCTGCCTTCGCTGCCTTTCTGTGGACGGTTACCCAAACAATCCTTTTGTGTTCACTTCCCTTAACTGTAGACCCCAACGTGCGCAATAACATTGACGGACAACCTCAAAATAGCATTGAGCAGAGTATTAGGCCTTCTGTTAGGGAGGCAGAGTAACGTGCAGACACTGACCTCAGAATTATTTTCCAAGGCAATCGGGAACTTAAGTTGTTTAGGAAACAGGAAACCTTACAAGGACCCTCTCTGCAGCTCAATCTAAATTGCTCTGAAGGTTTGATCCATCCATTTTTTTTCCGTACTATGTCATTCTCTCCTGGTTTTTTATCCCTTGATTCCCTCCCCTTCTCCATGACTCGTAAGCTTTTTTCTCCCCTGCCCTCCCCCCACACACAGCCCTTCCCACACTTTTCTCATTCTGACAAACTGGACAGGTAAATCACTTGGGAGTTGGGGTTTTCAGATATTCAGAAGGAAGGGGGACTGAGTTATTTACAGTCTCGGTGGGGGTCGTGTGGGTGAGATGGTGTCCTCTGGGAGCCTCACGTCGCTTTGAGATGCTTTAGGTCGCTTCAGTAGACACAGAACAACCGAAGCAAAGCAACCAGTCACACTACAGCCTTTGCTGGTGCGGTGGGGGAAGGGGGGGTTCCTCAGGTATGTCCTGTACGGTGCTTTTGCGGAAAGAAATACAGGACAAAGGGTCTCAGTGCTAATTTGTCAAGGAATCACCCCAGTGATTCCACAATTACCAGCCCCCGTAGAGGTGAGAGAGATAAAGCTGGGGAGCCTGAGAGGCTGGCCGCATCTCCTGCAGACACCACAAAGGCGGGAGACGTAAAGTAAGCTGAAAGACCCAGGCACCGCTCACAGGCGCAGGGCTGACATTCAAGGGGAAGTCAGCAACCCGCTTAACGAGCAGCAAAGCCACTGCGTGGGGTTTTTTTTGTTGTTTCTTTCTGTTTGGTTGGGTTTTGTTTGCTTGCTTGTTTGCTTGCTTGCTTGTTTGTTTGTTTTCCCCTCACATACAAATTTGGCTGCTGCGAGGGGCTGGATGCCACGGGTTTTCCTCCCCTCTTGACTGGCTTGAGCAATCAGTCAGCTTCTTCCAGCTCTTCGGGAGAGCTGCTTTGCAGAGCCGGGAGGGGACGCGGGTCCTTCTCAGCCCTGGCTTCACGCTGGCTCCTTGCCCAGTGCTTTCCTCCCAGAGGCTCAGCAGCTTCTCCCCAGGCAGCGCAATGCTTGAAAACAGCGGGAGGAGTGACGGGAGAGAGGCTGCAGCCTGAGAAAAGTAATAGGACAGACTTAGCACATGGAAACCCATCCAGGCGGGAGGATGCGGGAAAGATTAGGATCGGGGAAGGCAGGTCTCTCTGAGCTGTTGTGACCATGACAGGAAAGAAGCATGTGGGCTCTGGGATGACTCCCCTTGTCCCCTTTTCCTTCTGTCTGTCTTGGCTGGTTCCTTCCCCTTTTTTCCCCACTCATATTTATAGCAGTTGTTTTGCATGTGAGATCCACACTAAGAGAATTTCCAAGGCAGCTGGTGCCACTTCCCCTTTTTCCAGGAAGACGGGAGGCCCAGGGGATTTTGGCTTATGAAACAGTGGAGCAGGGCATCCAGTGACCTGACCTGGCTTCCTGGAGAAGCTTTGTCTTGCAGTGTTTAGGTGCAGCAAGCACCCTGCCTGCAAGTTCTGCAGTGACCTCCCAGGAGCTCCAGTGCTCTCAGCCTTGTGTGAGCCCCCTGTTTTTTTTTTTGTGTTTTTTTTTTTTTGTTTGTTTGTTTTTTTTTCCCTGGGGCTCACCATCTGCTTCACCTCTCTAGGGCTGCAGCCTCCTCTTTCTCCTTGCTGAAGAGGTTGTGCTTCACCTGGATTATATTTAGCAGCAGTGCTGTCACCCCAATTCTTCTAGGTCTTTTATGAATCATTTTGTGGTTGCCTTGCCTCTGCTGGTATCTGTTTAACTTCCTGTACATTACAAGGAAGCCTCCTCTTATTTCTGCATTGTCTGTAGTCCACAGAACAACAGCCTCCCACAGACTTCTTCAGGAAGACTTTCATCCCCCCAGATCCTGCCCTCAGACTTGAAAAACCTCAATTCTCTCTCTTAAGCCATTTCTGACTCTAGCTGTGGTGGATCAATCCATGAAGCCAGTGGCTCTTCATGGGAGGTTTGGATGTGGATGAAGTATTTAGGTCACAGCTTTTCGGTACATAAAGCTGACTGACATAAAAACCACCAAAGAGCATCTCGTAAGACCTCTTCATTGTGCTCGTGGCGAGCAAAATCAGTTGAGTAGGCGGGGTGGGTTCCTGCAGCGTTAGATCTGAGGGCTACCAGCACAGCAGCTGGCTGCTAGGAGGGGTATATGGGTCTGTGCTTCTCGCTCCAAACTGAGAACCTTTTGTGGGCCAAAGCTGAGGTGCAGCAGCTGCAACAGCAGGCAACATAGATGCTGAAACGCAGAAATCAGAGTTGCTGTGGCATGACCCTAGGAGAGGATAGGCCCTGAGAGGTTGAGGCAGTTTTTCCTGTGATATGTTGGCCCCAGTACTATTCTCACAGGCATCTTTGTTCTTCCAGGGTCAACTGACTTGAGTGAGGCTGAAGAGGCTGAAATAGAGACAATCAGGCAGCACAGACAGGAGCTTTTGGAGGACATTAAGGTAAGGACCATGCTCTTCCTCCTGTCTGCCTAGCCTTCTCAAAAACGTTTTCACCAAGGAGCGTCTTCACATAACAGTTCAGGCCATGCAGAAGTGCTCTTGCAGAGGAGACATTTGCTCTGGCATGATCCAACTTGATTTCTGAACTTCAGGCTGCCCTGGTATATTTTCTACCAGTGTACATCAAACCTGTAGTACTCTGCTGTAGAAGACATCAACTACCCTAATGAGATATTTGAGAAACGCTGGTCAGCTCATTAGCAGGGATGAGCTGGGATTGCATATTTAGGATTAAGAAAATGAGAGTGGCTTTACTAAGTCATACTGGCAGGGATCTGGCTCAGCATTTATGATTATTTTTAATTACTGATTACCTGCTAATGACATATCAGTCCTAGTTACCTGCTGCATCCCCCTGTGTTTATCAAACTTTTTTTTGGTTTGTGGACCTCTAACAAGTCCTCCATGAAGGATCCTGTCTCTTTAGAGACATACGATAGCAGCACCTTCCACACAAGTTTCCACGGTTGAACTTGGTTTTCTTCTTTTCTTTTAGCAGACCCAAACATTTCTCCACTGAATCCTAAGGTGTCTGAAAGTGGCAGATTCAAAATCAGTCAGTAGTATCACATCTCAGCCACGCATGGTGCCATACACTTTCTATTCTGTTCTGCCTCCGCCACCATGGAACGTGGTCTCCCATTTAAGAGAGCTTATTGCACTGAATCATTGGACTTGCACGGATTTTCTCACAACATGGAGATCTCCAGATGCCTGGAGAATAGGCGCAATATTTCCTTGCATAAAGGATTAAGCGAAACTACCTACTACTTCTCAGGCTTCCAGACTCACCATCTCTGCTGCAAATCAGCATGGTGTCTTGTCCCCTCTTGCAAAACAGGCTATGGATGTACGTGCATGTGGTTTGCTTGTATGTGGTTCTTATCTATTCTATCTATTCAGTTTTCAGAATAGGCAATGGGCACTGTAGGAGGCAGGACGCTTGAAAAGGAATACTACATTTTTTACCCACTATGGGCAGGAAAAAGCTGCTAGACTACACAGACCTGTACTCTAAATCCCAAAGTCATTAACCAATGGGGTATGCATTGTCCAGTGGAGCAGGATGAGTTTAGGTGAAAGAGTACCTAGAACTAGAGACATTTTCCCAGGTGGATTTCTTCAGAAAATATCTAGCAATATGCTTTAACACAAAGACCTGGGGGGGTGTCTGGTGGGAGGAGAGGGAGGAGGGGGGAGGATGGGTCTAGACTTGCCAGTTACACCGCCAAAAGACAGCAGTGAATAAAATAACAAAACTGATAATCATTTGAAATTCAGGAGCTAAGATCACGACATTGTTATATTTGTGCAATACCTAAAGCTTAGTAAGGAACACTCTCAGCTCTGGAGACTCATGAAGCACAACAGAATAAAGGCCAGAGCAAAACAGAAATCCAGTAGATCTTTTAAATTATGGGATATTGGAGAACTCCACGTTCTCTGTCTGGGTGCATGCTGTGGCCACATCCTCACTCCTTGTTGAGGCAAGATCTGTCATAAAACCACCCTTCTTCCCCTGCCTATTCTGGTTTGCATGGGGAAGAATTCAGGTGATTCCTGGAAGAGAGCTGTGATGCACTCTGGCTCTGACGACTATAATGCAGGATGGAAGCAAGGCGATATAGACATCTTCATTTCCTTGGCAGAATATCCAGCCAAGAAGGCCATGGTCTGTCATGGGCCTAAAGGAAACTGAATTCTACAATTGATTTTTTAAAATCTGGCAGTGATTACTCTTCTTTTACGTGCGACTGCGATCTTTGTTACAAACAGGTTAATGATTGGACTTGATGATCTTAAAGGTCCCTTCCAACCTCAACAATACTATGATTCTGTGATTCTCTACCTAAATACAGGTATCTGCTCAATGGTGTTTGAATTATAGGTATGTTGAAAACCCTGTGTTTCACAGTGTGGCCACTTCAGGTTCATATTAACCTCACAGTTACTGGTTCCACTTCCCCTTTCCTGGATGTGTTGTAGGGCTATGCAAAGTAAAAGCTAGAAGGAAATAGGCACAATGGAAGGAGTCTCACATCTGACTTTGTTTGAGGAACTGAAATCAACACTGGGGTGAGTTCTCTGACACTCTCCACGCTGGCTGAGCTTGATTTTCCAGCCTTGATTGACAACAGACACGAGAACATCCTTTTGCCCTTCTTTCCCATTGTTTTCATCTTGAATCCAGCAGGGTCACCCCAGAGCAGTGGCCATTTCATAGACAGCCCTGGCTGGTCGCAACCATCTGACCTATCCTTTTCCAATGATTGAGGGAAGAAGTAAGACATTCTCTGTATGTGTCTGCTGATTTTCCCTTCATTACCTTCATCCTCCTGATACTTTTTTTTTGCAGAAGCTGAAGGAAGAGATTGCTGAAGTGTTTGCAGAGATTGAGTGCTTCCAAAATGCAGAGGAGAGGCAAGAGGCAGACAGTAATCCTGGGGAGCAGACCAGGCAAGTGGGACAAGATGGGTATTCCTTTGTTTACAAAGTTTCCCTCTTGATGTTGAGAAAACAAAAACACCCATGGGATTCGTATCACAACAATGACAGGGAAGTGAGGCCAGGAATACCTTTCTCTCCTCTGAGATTTTTCTTTATTCCTGGATAGTCAGACACCTGACCTTGAGATATCTGAGTTACCTTGTGAGTCAATTGAAACATGGACCTTAGTTGTAAGTTTGTCTTTCCTTCGTCTTTGTGTTTGCAGCAAACTATCACAGAGGGATAAACTTCTGTCCCTGGGCCGGAAGAAGTTCAACATGGACCCTGCAAAGGTAGGATTTGCTCATTCCACCTATGAGGAGAAAGCTGGGAGGAAGAGCTTCTCTTGGCTACTGGTCCACTTGCAGCCACCCATGTCAAAAGAACTACGGCATGGGACTGTGGGGCTGGTTTCCTACCTCGCTAAGGCTCCAGTCTGTAGCACCCTCCTTCCTCTTCCTGATTAAGGTCTTCTGATATGATCAAGCTGCATTGCCTCCCCACATCATGTGCCTACAGGCCATTCCATCAGATGCAACCCCAAACTAAGAGAAATAAAGGGAGGATGGCTTAACACTGCCAATGTTTCAAGAGAGCCAAATCTCCTTCAACACAGCTTTTCTTGCCTGTGAAAGGCTAAGAATTGGCCGTAGTGTGATGGAGAAGCAGGAAGTAAGAAGAAGGTGAGATGTTTGAGAGTGTGTCAGTTTCCTTGGCTCATTTAGAACAGAAGAGGACAAGCTGCCTCTGTAATTTTGGAAGTAGTTTTGGTTTTGGTAGTATTGGTTGGATTGTGGAGTGAATCCAGGTTTTCCACTTTCTGGGTCTCTGACCAGTGGGGTCCAGACTCCATAGCCTTCAGCCCTCTGCAGAAAGCTCTAAAATCCTCATGACTGAGTAGAGAAGATGTGAGAAAGACCGTTTCCTCTTCCTTCCTCCTCACTGGTGGACCTTTTTTTTTTTTTTTGAGCTCTGTAAGGAAAACCACAAGCTGCGATTGAACGATTGCTGATCGTCAGCTAACCACCACAGCTAGCATCTTGGGTAGCTGCTGGTGTGAGTGACAACTTTTCATGCCTCCTCCTCTGCCCTGCTGAGACCCTCAAGATGCCTTTTCCCAATTGTCCGCACCGCAGCTGGCATGCTTGCCGGTCCGCTGGACATCCCTCTGCCAGTGGGAGCTTTTTGAGAGCAGTGATATCAGTACTTACAGCCTGCGTGAGAGCAGGTTTCATTTTGTCTTTCCATCTGACCTTGGTTTGAGGCCCCGGACACCTCTCTCTCTGGCACCGTGCCATGCTGTGCAGAAATACCTGAACTGGTCCTGACCCCAAACCAGTTTAGCTTTGTTAGTTCAATGCTGATCAGCCTGGCCGAATGTTACACTCTGTGCCTCTATTGTTTTCACTTTAGAATAAGCATTTGCAGATCTCTGTTTATTGGTCCCCTTTTGCTACATGCCATAGGCTGACAGGTACTGCAATGCAAGGAACTTTCTTTGCCCTCCTTGCTAAGGTGACACTTCATCCAGGCAATGCTGATACTTTAAATGAGTTCCTGTCTCCAAAGATCTCAGGGCAAGTTCCTGAGGCTGGAGGAGGTAGGCATTAGGAATCTGGTAGAACAAAACCTTTTGGGAGAAACATTTTCTTCTGGAAAATGGAGCCACATCATCACTGTAATGCTTTGCAAAATTAAATTGATCTTACCAAAATTTCGTCTGGGGAAAAAGAAAGGAAAATAGTGTGGAAAAATCTCACAAACATTTCAATTTCTTCTTTTGAAACTGCTTTTTCTTTGGGGCATTTTAGAAATAGTTTCTTATATATTACAAGGCAAAGTGAATTGATTCTGTTGAAGTGAACATTTTGATGGATCTAAAACAATTTTCATTCCTTTATTGTATTTTGTGAGGAGAATTGCAATGTGGTCTGGAGAGTTGCAGTGTTTTTAGATATTGCTAAGAATCTGAACAAAACCTCAACTCTCTGTGACTTCAAAAATCATTAAATTCCCTCTAAAATAGAGTGTTGCACAGCCCAACTCAGACCCTCTATATTCCATAAAAAACATGCTCCATACTTACTGGCTGGGGACGATGGAGTTGAAAAGATTATGGACTTCTCTGTTTTGTGGCATAGAAGAAGATTTAGGAAAGAATAATTTTTAGTTGTCTTTTTAGTCTTCTTTGTTTAGTTGTTTTTTGATTATGTCTTTTTTTTAAACAATTTTTTTTTTCTTTAAGTTAAGTTAATTCAGAAAAAAATGGCATTTAGGAAGAGAACGCTGAGATATTTTGATTGAAAATGTTAAAATGAACTATTTTGCCTTAAATCTACTTGTCTTTTGGACTTTTAACCTACATTGCCCTTTTTTGTTTGCTTGTGTTTCCACCCCAGTGAAACATTTATCCAAATCTAGGGACGAAATGGAAGTGGGACTGACCCACCATGTTAGATGAAGAGGGATGGAATAAGGGTGGGAACATGGCTGTGCTCTCCCATGAAGGAAGGGGCTGGGGAGTAACGGAAGAGGCAATATCATTGAAGCCAAGGAAGGCTGATATGAGGGTGATGGGGTCCTGCTTTCTTATCAGCCCACAGAGCTGTCTCACTTTGCTGTCTTGCTTCTCCTTCCCCAGGGGATCCAGTACCTGATTGAGCACCAGGTATTGTCCTCAGACCTGCAGGAGATTGCCAAATTCCTCCACAAGGGTGAAGGCCTGAACAAGACAGCCATTGGGGATTACCTGGGTGGGAGGTGAGCAACCCAGCCAGGATGAGGAGGCCCTTTGGAGGCCCTGTTCTTCCTGGCCCCTCTCAACTACCATTTTAGATGACCCCTGGCAGACCTCAGCTGGGTGCCAAGACTGAACATACCTCAAACTGAAGTGGGCTGGGTGGGCAGTACACCCTGGGGAGGGGACCCTATAGAGTGTGGCTAAGGCTGGCTGTATGGCCTACCTGTCCTTGTGCCTTGAATGGGGTCAGTCTTCCCAGACAAGTGCGTGCCTCTTGGCTTCTTATTGGTCAGAGGGGAAGTGGAGGCTGGGATGGAGCCAAGTGCATGTCATCACACCAAGGGGCATCCAAACTGAGCGGGGTCAAAGCTTTCTTCTGACCTTTCCCCCCTATCCTCTCCCAGGGACCCCACAAACATTCAGATCCTCCAAGCCTTTGTGGCATGTCACCAGTTTGCCAACCTTAACCTGGTGCAGGCACTGAGGTGAGTGAGCATGCAGGATGCAGGGGATGGAGCAGGACCCTACTCAGTCACTGGGTCTTACCACCCAGGAAGGTTGTGAAGACCTACTGGGCTGAAATGGGGCTTCCCAAGGCCCTGCTGCATGTGTTGGCTCCAAGACTGTTGTTCTATGAAGTGTTAACACCTTTTCCTGGGGAAACTCTTTCATGGCCCCTTGACTAGACTGGCAATATGCAGAGAAGATGGGGAAACCAAGGTGGGTCATCATGGCTTCGATGCTTGGGGGGAGGGGGCAAGTTATTTTTTGCACCAGTAAACGTGTCTGTCCACAGTGCCTGTTATGTCAGTGAGAAAGTGACTTTGTCGTAGGGCATCTTGTTTTCTTATAGGTCAGCCTCCTGGCAGGACTCTTTCTCTTGAGGTCTCTGCTGCCCTGCAGGGCACTCATTAGGGAAGAGGAGCCATGATTTCCAGAATGCTTAGTTCTGCTTCCTCCTTTCAGTGTGTTTGAGGCTGATAAGCCCAGGCAATTTCTAGAGAGAGGAGGAGACCTCCTGCTTCATGCCCTGTGTTGTCTCCCCAGTGTGATGGGATGACTTATTTTATTTTCATGGTGTCCTGTGGGTGGAGGGAAGGGATAAATGTCCCTTGCACCCAATCTGACTAACTCTCTGTCATGGTGCTCCTGATAGACAGTTCCTATGGAGCTTCCGGCTGCCTGGGGAAGCGCAGAAGATTGACCGGATGATGGAGGCCTTTGCCAACTGGTACTGCAAGTGCAACCCAGGAGTATTCCAGTCCACAGGTAGTTATGGGGAGAAGGCGGCCTGTAAAGCTGAGCTCCACTGTTTGCTAGAAAGGAGCCTTCCTTTCCTGTTCACAAAGCACAGAGGGCATCACTTGAAAGTGTGGATGTTTCCCCTTAAGATGAAGGAGGCAGCCCAGTTCCTGTGAAGCTTTTCAATTGGCTGAGGGTCTTCAGTCCTCCCTTTGCTACTGTGCTTCAGTCCATCCCCATGGGCAATAGTCTTGAGAAGTGCTCCCAGCCTCACATGAGGTACACCTCATCACAGCAAGGATAGCACTGACAGACATGGGTCTGTAGAAACATTCCTGCTGGCAGAGCTGTTATCAGACCAGATCTACCCAATTTCCCCGTTACCCTGGGGGGACAAAATCACTTCCACCATGGGAAATCAACTCTCCTCTAGCCCTGTCTGTCCCTCTTCCTCCTAGCAGAGGGGACATCTCTCATTTCCTCCTACAGCGGAGGGGATGAGGCTGTTCACCAGTGACTGGAAACCAAGCCATCTGTTAGGGTGTGGACTGATCTGCCCTCTAAGACAAGTGCCACCCATCCTGGTTTTCTTTCTCATTGCCAGACACCTGTTATATACTCTCCTTCTCTATCATCATGCTTAACACCAGCTTGCACAATCCCAATGTGAAAGACAAACCTCACTTTGAAAGGTTTGTATCCATCAATAAAGGCATTGACAACGGAGGGGACCTGCCAGAAGAGCTCTTAAAGGTAAGAAGACCTACCATTTTCTCATCAATCCCTCTTTTCTCCCTGGCTTGGGGTCCACTGAGAAGCAAAGCTCCACAGGTGTCAGTGTAACACAGGCCTAGTGACCTTATGCCATACAAGGGGAAGGGCTGCGCAAGGAAAGAGGACAGTATGTACAAAAGCAAAGCTGGAAAATGTGGAAACTGCTTTGGAGAGGGGCTGCACATGTGCTTGTTGGTGAGGACATGGAGCAAGAGAGATGAGGCTGATGACTTTCAGGGAACAGCAATATCGGTTTAAGAAAATTTGTGCTTTTAAGTGTGGTTTTGTGAGAGAGGAACAAATACTGTAACTGTGTGAGAGAGGAAGATATGAGCTGTGGGTGTCTGTGTGTCATGTAGGTATGAGGCTGTGTGAATGGGGCACCCACTCCTGTGGGACATAGCTGGGTACCTGATTCTTTTCACCAGCTTTGAAAGTTCTAGCCCCCAAGGGGACTGTCTGTTTCTTATGTGTCTCTCTGTGTGAGAGACAATGTCACCATGGCCCAGATTATGAATGCCTCTCCCTTGTTCGTACCTAACTGTCTCAGCTGACTCCAGTGTTCACATCAGTCAGGACACCAGTGCCTGACCTCTCTTACACCAGGATATATCTTTGAGTGAGTACCACCAACAAGCCCCAAGTGAGTGTCAGGGTCTCTTCCAGCATCTCATCTGTAAAGCTCTCAGCAGATCCATGGTGTCTCTGATCCCAGAGGATGAAGATGCAGAGTGGGGCAGATAGAGACAGGGGGACACATCCATTAGCAAAGCTGGAGCTACCATTTTTCCAAAGGCTCAGTGGACATGGCACCTGCCCTATGAGGCAAGCTAGTGGTGGGCAGCCTACCTACATGTGTCTAGCTTCACAGAACCAACCTGGGGAAAATAACTTGTGTCTTGTATCAAAGAGGCTGCCTACATCCCATACCTGGGTTTGCTGAGCAGCATCCCCTCAGGGTAAAGGCTTGAGATTTTCCTCAAGAGTGTTGTTTCTTTCAGGCAATTTGAGAGAAGTTGCAGGAGCCTGTACTTTAATTTTTGTCGGGGCTTGGGACTTGTGTAATAAATGATGGCAAATCCAATGATGTGAGCAACATTTTTGTATCCCTTGAAAGCCAGTAACCTGCCTCCCTGTCGCTCTGCTGTTATGTATGTCACACTGTGTGTCCCGCAGTGAAAAAGCCTTGGTTCTATGAATGTGCCTCCTTGTGGTCATGTAGATGTGTGTGTTGGCATCTACATACAAGTTCTCAGCAGAATGTTTGACACCACCAACCCAGGGCCTAAATGTGGTTGCTGTCTCTGCCATGCTGCATCCCCCTCCCTCTCCCTCCCCCTCCNGATATGGGTGCACACTTTTGTGCCTGTGTGTCTGTGGCTTTCCAAATTGGGTCTCTTTTTTTGACACAGGATGCAGAAAAGAGTTGGTGATCCCCCATGAGACCCTGTGAGGTGTAGACTGAGGGTTGTTGTACCCCCCAGCGCTCACTGCCTGCTCCCCCTGCATTCACCCACCTGCCCCTGTGGAAATACAGTGATGAACCAGATGGACATAGGAGGGTTGTGTGCAAGCTTTGTCAGAAATCTGCCTTTCTTTCTCTCTCTTTCCCTCACCAATGCTCTGGGGCAGAATCTGTTTGAGAGCATCAAGAATGAGCCATTCTCCATCCCAGAGGATGACGGGAACGATCTCACACATACTTTCTTCAACCCTAACCGTGAGGGCTGGCTCTTGAAACTAGGTAAGGGGGAGGATTCCCCTAGCTCCTCTGAATTCTGTCCCCGCCTGCCTCCCACCACAAATCTCCCCCAAGAGCCCACCAGCATCTCCGCTGTCCTTCCCCTCCCGTCTGCTGCGGTGGGATGAGGCTGACACCTGCTGTTGAAAGCGGCCGCCTGCTCTCTCCTCCCTCTGACTGCTCAAAAAGCGACTCAAAAAGATATCCCCCACCCCTCCCCATTCCCAGCAAAATTGGCTCCCTCTGTGTGTGTGTCCATGTCCACCATACCGCATCACATCAGCGGTGAGCACCACGGTTGCTTCCTTGGGGCTGATCTATAGGGAGAGCTGGGAGGGTATGGCCGTGTGTGCATGTCTGGAGCTTGAGGAGGGGCAGGAAGGATGGCAGAGTGTGTGACTAATGGCTTTTGAACCTCACTGCCTTTAGGAGGACGTGTGAAAACCTGGAAACGCCGTTGGTTCATTCTGACCGATAACTGCCTCTACTACTTTGAATATACCACGGTAAAGGCTTATCTCCCAGTTGGGAAACTGTGTCCTGGGTGGTTATGAGCCTCTGAGGGGCCAGGGAGGAGCAGAGGGTAGGGGGCAACTCTTCCCTTCAACCCTACTCTCCCAGACTAAACTCACACCTCCCTTCTCTCCTGTGCTGTTTCCTCACCCCTGGTCTTGAGGAGGACAGAGGCTGGACACTGCAGCTATTGCTGTGATCTCCTGTTAACTAAGGTCCCCATTGTGTAAATGGAGATGGTCTCCCTAGGCATGCACTGCCAGTGTCACCCCCACAAAGGCACAACCCTGAGAAACCAGAGAGGCTGTAAATAGTGGCATAGATGTGGGGAGCACGTTGGGTGTTAATTCGTGTTTTCTTGCCCTCAGGACAAAGAGCCTCTGGGCATTATCCCCCTGGAGAACCTATCAGTCCGGAAGGTGGACGATCCCAAAAAGCCAGTAAGTCTCCATTGCTTGGTACTCTGCGAATGCAGGCTCTCAGGTGGTCAGAGGGAAGAGAGGGTGCACACACCCTCTTCACTTCCATGCTTCTAAGAGGGAAGGTGCTGTTCCAAACTGCCTTGTCCCCCCATCTAAACATGGCAGTATCTAAACATGATTGTATTTTCTAGGGAAGATCTGGTGTGAACAGAGACCTGTCCTTTGGCTGGCTGCACTCTGTGTGTGTGTGTGTGTGTTTGTGTGTGTGTGTAGGGGTGCAGAGATGAGTACACATGGCTGACTCCCTACTCTCCCTACTAGGAGATTTAGGCTCAATTTCTCTCCCCAGGACTCTCCATAATGAGTTACAACACATGTAGACCAAGCAGTGCTGTGGTGTTAGGAAGCTTGCTTAGGAAGTGACACTCTTTGTGCATCTTCTATGGATGCCCACTCTTTGATGTGGCATGACCCTTGGAGAGGTGCCTTCTGTCTGTGTGGTGGCACGCAGAAGAGAGGATGTAGCATCTACTTAAAAGGAGAAGAGATCTTCATAAGTGAAGGAGAGTTACAGATCCCAGAAGGTGTTTTCTGATAACTGTTGATGCTCCATCTCTCCATAAAGCCTGTTTTAGGGTCCAGCCCTTCACAGGAGGGTGTTTACCTAAGAGGAGATCTAACTCATGGGGGCATTCTTGGGGTGGGGAAAGAAAGGCTCTGTTGCATTTCAGAGACAGAATGCTGTCCTCCCCTTTGGAAGCTCTCTGAGCCTGTCACCCATGGTCGAAGGCAGCATAGTTTCCTTGGTCCACCCTGTCCTCCCCTACTGCTCTATTTTATTCCCTTTCTGACAGAACTGCTTCGAGCTCTTCAATCCCAACTGCAAAGGGCAGAAGATCAAAGCCTGCAAAACAGACGGGGATGGGAAGGTGGTTGAAGGCAAGCATCAGTCCTACAAGATCTCAGCAGCCACACCAACAGAACGTGATGAGTGGATTGAGGCAATACGGTGAGGAGACTGGAACTGGAGGCCTGAGCTTGCCTTTGTTCAGTCCCAGGGACAAATGGTCACACAGTTTATTTGGCTACTAGTGCTTGAAAAAGGGTGTGGAAAGAAGTGTTTGAAGTCTAGTAACTGTGGTACCTCTTGACTTCAAAGAGTTTCAAGGTCCTTTCTGGAGACTCTCTAGCCACAGCTAAATTCTTTGCTGTGGGTTTGCAGATCTCCAGTCCTACATTTTGGTGAGTGGTCTCCCTGTACAGGTTCAGTTAGGTTGCCTGTGCTGCTCCCCAGCATTAAATCTCTTTCTTTTGCTTCCATTTCCTCTTATTTCCAGGACCAGCATCACACAGGATCCTTTCTATGATCTGGTCTCTGCCCGTAAGAAAAAGATTGCCAGCAAAAACTGAGCCTTGACCTGGTCACTGGCAGCAGGAAGATGTAGTTGTTGGACAGCTTCCCTCCCACGCTGGGCTCTTCCAGTGAAGAAATTTGGGAGTATTGGTTCCCCCTGCCTCCCACTTGGCAGGAAGACTGACAGGACAACTTGCCAGATTAGCTTCTTCCCCTTCCAAACTGAAGGCAGAGGCGCAGGGTGCAATCCACTGAGGACTGTCAGAACCATGGGCATGGCGTTTCCCATGTCCGAATGTAAAGGCTCAACAGCAACTGGCCTTTGGGTTCTCCCATATAGGCCCAGGCACGTAGGACAGGATCTGAGGGCAGACAAGAATTTCTCCAGAATGTCTCCAGCCCCTCCTGCCATCAAACCAGGCCTGGGTGTTTTTCTGTGAGGAACCATATAGATGCTCTGGGAGCAGCCGAGCACGGTCCAGAGCAGAAAAGCCCCAGTGTTTTGTCTTCCATGAACGGATGTGTAGTGGTTGTGGAGAAGGGGCTACTGATATTTAAGATCTCACTGTGAAACCAGAGGCCAAGGGAAATTAGGAAGCCCTCTGCTCAGAAGAGAGCCCTCTTCCTATAGCCATGAGGGCTGTAATCCTGGGAAGACCCTGCTCTGTAACTGAGTCTTAGGTTTTGGAAAGTTAAAGATGTTGGTTGGGGAGATAAGGGGTAACTGAGTGTAGAGAGGTTGTGGGACCGGGGAAGTGGCTCCTGGGTCTTTTGTCTCTGTTTTGAGACTCAGAGACCACCATAGGTCTCCCTAGGGAAGAAACCCAAACACTAGCCCTCCTCCTGGTTGATGGCCCCCCAGCAAAGGTTCCTTCTTTGTACCACCCCAGAGGCTTAGGCTTTGTGTCTGAAAGGCCTGCAGACAGAAGGCATGAAAAATTGGAGGTGCATAGAGACTGCACACACACACACGCACAGGGGCATTCCCATCTTCACATCCTGGTTTCACCTGGAGTCTGGGGGGTTTTTGGTCTCTTGTGTAAAAAGAGAAATAAAAGCGCTTGAAACAAGCCCAAAACTCAGGGTAACACGATCCTTTCAGTGATAAAGGCAGAGGATGCGAGATAAGAGTGCCACGTTCCCGTGCCTAGCAAAGCAGCCCGAGCACCACCGCAGCTCTGCACTGCACCCAAAATGCAGGCAGGCCGAGGAGCGCGGGCACACGCAGGCGGCGCAGGAGGGAGAAGCACCGGAGGAAAGGCGCAGGGAACTGTAACACTGCGAGCTGGGAACAGCATGGGGGCAAATACCAGAGACCTGCAAGAGGCAATGACACCTGCGGGGTTAAAGGACGTGATAAGCTATTGCTGTTTTTCTTCTGTTACCTTTCGGGTCTCTTCTAGTAAACACTGGTGCTGTCACAGTCTCTCTCGCCTTTTTTGTTCCTGCAGAGGGCTCTGTCTACCAGGCAATCTGCAGCAGGGCCGGCACTGCCGGATTATTCATTCTAGTTATTTTTCGCCCAAGCCACAGGAATGTTGAATTAATTTCAAGAGGCAGGGAGTGTATCTCGGAGTTGAAGCACGCGCTCAGCCCGGAGAAGGAACGTGAAGGTTTTCTTCTGCTTGCGCCTGCAAATGCCTCCTGCCTTGACTCTCTTTGTCACTGATGTGATGCGGCGTGAGTTCGCTGCCCACTGCCCCACAGCACATGTGCTCACACACGCATTCGCTCTTGCTTTGGGTTCAATGCAGGGAGGAAGGGTCAGGTCCAGAGGTGGGAGGAGAAGTCAGAATCTGGCCCTTTATCTTGGCAACATCTCCAAGATATGCAAGAGAGAGATAAATATGCACTTGGTTGGTAAAAGATGCCTCAGAACCTAGAATCTGGGTGAGAAATGTCTGTTCTAGTGCCTCTCAGGCTCATGCTCTGTGTGACAAAAGCCATCAAAATGTAGCCTGGAGTCTCCCTTCTACCCACAATCTGGGTTTGGGTGAGGGAATCCAGGCTAAGCCCTCCCTAGTGTTTACCTGGATCATTCCTATGACAGCAGGGTCTATCCAAGCCCTTCCCAGTCCCTCCTCATCCCAAATCCTTGCAATTCTCTTCAGGCTGGCTACATCCTTTCCCCTCCCTTCTTCCCCCAGATACCCACACACTGCAGAGCAGAATTATTCCTAGCGGAGACAGGGTGGGAAGGACAACTTGTGAGAGGCAAAACAGTGCACGGAGACAGGCAATGGTGTCATTTCCATCTATCAAACTAACCACAAGAGTCAGGTGGAGATGGACCAGGTTTCCTCTCTCCTAGAGACTGAGGTAGGGAGAGAGACAGTAAGTTTGAGTTTCCATTGCCTTTCCTTAGCTCCAGAACAGAAAATTCAGTCCCAGCCTCCTTGCTATATCACGCCCCAATCTCAGTGCCGTGAACACAATGGTACCTGATGTTGCCCACCAGCAATGCAACACATTCACTCGCCAAGCACCGTCCCTGACCTCGTGCCTGCTGAATACCACTGCATTTGGTATCGGCCAGGGTGTCTCAGAACAGGTCTATAAAACGACCATCCACTCATACCTGTGTGCTTTGACAGCCGTGTTTGGAGCCCTTAAAAATTTGTGATGGGAACAACTTGTGCAACTAGAATGGCACCACCAGGGAATGTGTTGCTGGCCACCACCACACGTTCCCTTTGCTGAGGGCAACTGGAGCGTCACACACATGAATGCATACACACAGGCACACAGACACACAGACACACACAGAGCCCTTCAGGTACTAAATCGGACAGATTGCTGTCTGGCAGATGTGTTCCTCTTTCTCATCATAGGCAGCATATGTGGCTCACACAGACATACACGCAGAAGGCTGACGCTTATTCCCTGCCTGCCTAAGGACTCCTGCACACACCCAGTAATTCATTTTCATAATAAATGTCCATCTATTTTTATAAAAGGGCTGGGAGGAGAATGCTGCAGATGTGTGGAATAAACCACATCACTGCATCCTGCCTCCTCCCCTCTTCTTCCCTTCCTCCTCTCCCCTGTTTATCAGCTGCTTTTTGGAAGGCTAATACATTTTAAAAAGGCTTTCTAGAAATTGTTTGCAGCGACAGAGATGGAGCAGCTGTGAGGGGAGCCAGCAGTCTCATTCAGTACAGCTTAGGTATCTAGCAAAGGGTGGAGAAAACCTCTGGGAGGTGGAGGGAAGGGGCAGTGTACGAATGGAGACAGACTGGACTGAACTACGGATTCAGAGCCGATCAAAGGGCACGAGTTGAACCTGTCTTTTTCCAGGGGGTGAACGCCCTTAGTGATGGGAGCTCATGAGCAAATGGAGGCCTGTGGGAAGGCAAGACTTTGCAAGCCAGTTGGCCAGGAGCGGTGCTCAGTGGTGGGGTGGGAGCACCCGTTTGAGATACTGCCCGTGCCTGGCAGGCCTGAAACTGCTCAGCTGCGTGTCACACACCCTTCAGCGCAAAGGGCAGCTTTTTCCTGATAGCTAAACTGGGTTATGTGGAGTAGGACTGCCAGCCTTTCCACTCCCTCTGTGATACGCTGTGTGAGCCCCCCCACCTCATCCTTCCACAGCAGAGCAGGGATTGCCACCAAGAGGAGTCAACAAGTTTGCCAGCTTGTCCCATAAACCTGGAGGAGCAGAGGGCTATTACAAGAGCCTCAGAGAGATGGGAGCCAGTCTTCATGCCCTGTGGGATCAGTCACTTGTATGGAAAGAAGCACAGCCCCACTGTATTGGAGCTGGTTTGGATAGTGCAGTCAGACTTGGGGCCGGGGGCAAACAGGAGCAGTTCCTCCTGTATTCCATCCCTTATGTTTGGTGGCTGGAAAGCAACTTGTTACCTGAGGGTGGGGGACCCATTGCAGTACTTTCTTCCTCTTAAAACTTCCTTTGAATATGCATTTCACACAGAAAGCCCCAAAGCGCAGAGCTAGAGGGCAGGATGGCTCTCAGAGGCACCATGGCCTCTCTGCTGCACCTTGTTCCAGCTCACTTCTGTCTCCAGCCTGACAGAGGACCATTCTGGGGGGCTGGAGGAAGC
This sequence comes from Anarhynchus alexandrinus, assembly GCA_008711295.1. Taxonomy (NCBI): domain Eukaryota; kingdom Metazoa; phylum Chordata; class Aves; order Charadriiformes; family Charadriidae; genus Anarhynchus; species Anarhynchus alexandrinus. The sequence goes on from VUYV01000082.1 coordinate 2,825,112, forward strand.
TCAGACAGACTGGGGTTGAGAACTGACCAGGATTTCTTGGAGTGTCACTGCTGTCACATCTACAGTGGTTTTGCTCTAAGTGCCTGTGACAGGGGCGTGCAGCAGTCTCACCTTGCCATGCCATTTCCAATCCCACTGCCTCCTTGCGATGAAGATGAATGTAGCCTGTCCCAGGTTACCACAATCCTTGTGTGTGAGCCTGTATACAGACATCAGTTTGCTCCTGAAGGCTGATGCTTTTGGGCCAGCTCCAAGGAGGCTGTGTGTGGTGAGACCAGGAAAGAGTCAGGGAAGGTGGAGGAGTCTGGTTCTTGTGTGAGCAGTTGATCAAGAAGGGCTTGCAATGACAAGAATGGGGCTTACACCACAGCTCCAGAGCCAGGGCAGGACAAACATCAGGAACAAGTAAGGTATGACATCCCTTGAACAGCCTGCAACCAAGGGGCACTCCATGTCGCAACAGCTCTCCTCTTTCCCTGGGGTTGAAGAGTAGTGTCACTAGACATGCCAGCCCAATACTTCAGGGAGAGAGTGGAGATGGGGAAAGGTAGTCCTCATATCTTGGCTTTCAAGGGCACAGCATGTGGTATGGAATCATTGAATGGTTTGGGTTGGAAGGGAACTTTAAAGGTCATCTAGTGCAACCTCCCCTGTAATGAGCAGGGACATCTTCAACTAGATCAGGTTGCTCAGAGCCCCATCAAGGCGAGGGCAAGGACATGTGCAGGGAGAGGACCATACGCCCTGCTGGCACAGCATGGTTTTGCTCCTCTACCTTGCTTACATGTCCGTATCTGCATGTGAGTACAAACACAGGTATAGATGTGTGTGTGAGTGTGCTGTGTCGTGCACACTCGTAGTCACACATATCCAAGCACATCTGAGCATACACAGGGACACACACAGTCCACACGCATCCCAGCACAATGCCTCTCCTTGCCCTCTCCTTGCAGAAGGGCCCTGGCAAAACGGTCTATAAGGGAAGAACGGAGATCACAGAGGAGCAGGGAAGGGCAGTCCTTGCGGGGTTGGACAGCAAGGAGTATGTGGGGAGAGAGAGGTAGAACAGACTGCAGTGAGGTCTACACAGACCATAGGGCTCCTACCCCATGGGGGCTACACTAATGGGAACACAGCCCTTCCCCTGGGGCAGAATTTGGGGAAGGACTGTCCCTATGTTAAGGGACATTGCAAGGTGAGGCATTTAACAATCCCCTCTTCCTTCTGAGGTACTAGGCTGACCTTAGGGGACCTATAGAAAAGATATTTTCTACTGCCTCTTTAACTATGGTGGGTGGCAGCAAGGTTCCTGGGGTTGGCTGAAGAGGTGGTGATTTGTGCAATTAATGTCTAATCAGTTCTATGAATATTTATTGCAAGTCAGCAAGCTCCTGAGTGACAATGAAGCCCCATCTGATTGGAATCACATTCACAGGTAAACCAGAGCCTCCTTTGGGGTTCACAGACCTCCCATTGGGGCAAAAGGCCCAAAAGGTATAACTATCCTGCTGCACATGGGAGGCACATGTGCAATGTGCCATGGAAAATTGTATTCAATCCTTTTTTTTGGGGAGGAAAAACTGAGGTTTTAAAATTGAATTGCTGGTGAGAGACACCTTGAAATAGTCTGATATATTAACAAACTTAACCCATGACTGAGTTTGAGCTTGTTCTTTTTTTCTTTTTTTTTTTTTTGTGCGTGGTCTCTCATTTATCTTCTATTGCAACATGGGAGAGAAAATAAAAGGGAGAGAAATATAAACTCCTGCAACTGCTTGAAAAGTCATGTAACAGTCAGGAATTTCTTGGAGCTTGTAATGGACTCTTCCCCCAACATGGCACAAAATGTGCAGAAAGCCAGTATTTTGTTTCCTCAAGAAATACTACTTTGGGGACTTTCTGTCATTATCAGAAATGTGACGCTTCTCAACTTTGCCCAAATTTATGCTCCTTTCCAGAATCCCCCATTCTCTCCCTTTACTTTCCCCCTGCTCTAATCCTTTCACCTCCCCTCTGTCTCTGGCTTCTCTTTCCCATGGTGCCTTCTGCCCTCCATGCTTTGCTCAGCCCTCTCCATAAACTCGCCCCTGTCCTCTTCCCTTCAACAAATCGTTCTCTTCCTCTTTCCTGATGAGGGATTCTGCCTCTCCTGCCCTCCTGCTCCCTGGACAGACTCAGTCTGCCTTGGCAGAGCTCTGGGAAAAACCCCTATTATCAGTGGAAAGTGAGTTGCTAAACCTGAGCCAAACTCTTCAGCTCCTGCTGCTCACCTGCAGCTTGGGTTTGTGCTGGAGGCGCTGCCAAAAGCCTGTTATTACCGAAATGAAAAAGATACACGGCCCTCTCTGAGAAGGAAGAGACACAGATAACAGTGATTTGCCTGTTGCCTGCTGCCTTCTGACTGTAAAAAAACACCCCGAATTCCAGGAGGGCTTCCAGGACCAGCTCTCAGTGGAGGGGAAAGGGACAGAAACAGCTCTGCACAATGAAGGACACATTTTGACTTTCTGCACAAGTAGGATCTGTGGCGTTTCGTGGCAGGGTGAGAAAAGATCCTCCGAATTTGCACCACAGATATCCCCTTCCTCTCATGTGATTACGCTTGGCCTTTCCCAGGACTGGAAAAATACAAAAATGGGAGCCAATGAGAGACCCAGAATAACCAGCAAGGTATCAGGGGAGGGAAGAGAAGGGAGGGTTGGCAAAACTGAAATTATGATCATAGTGTACAAGGGCTCTGTTCTGCAGAGCTCTGTTTTCCTTGCTGCAGCCCTCGACTTGCCTCACCAGTTGCACCACTGTGCTCTGGAGCCATGATTTCAATAACCAGGAGCTAATGTGATGCTTGGCCTCCTCTCCAGAGGGCATTCAGCAGGAGGAAGTGTGTTTCACACACAAAAAGGCTAGAGGGACTTCAAGGGAAGCAGTGGGAAAGGGCAGGGAGAAGCAAGCAGCTCAGAGCCATGCACTGTGGGAAGAAGTGCACTCAGAGGTTCTGGGTAATCCCAGCTGACCCTAAACCCCAGGCATGCACAGCTTCACTTGGTGCCCATACAGTGATGCCCTTACTCTGATGAAGTTAAAATTCAAGTAACGGTAGACAACACATTGGTGCATGTAGACAACCAGTAGTCAACCAATGGCAGACAACAAGTAACAAGTGGTGTTCCTCAATAGTCCGTACTGGGACCAACATTAATGAAAATATTTAATATCTTCATTAATGACATATGTAGTGGGATTGAGTGCACCCTCAGCAAGTTTTCAGACGACACCAAGCTGTGTGGTACAGTTGACACACTAGGGGGAAGGGATGGCATCCAGAGGTACCTTCAACATCAAGAAGTTCAACAAGGCCAAGTGCAAGGTCCCGTGCCTGAGTTGGGGCAATCCCCAATATCAGTACAGACAGGGAGATGAATGGATTGAGAGCTGCACTGCAGAGAAGGACTTGGGGATAATGGTGGATGAAAAGTTGAATACAACTAGCCACGTCTCCTTGAAGCCCAGAAAGCCAATCGTATCCTGGGCTACATAAAAAGAAGCGTGGCCAGCAGGTCAAGGGAAGTGATTCTCTCCGTCTACTCCACTCTTGTGAGACCCCACCTGGAGTACTGTGTCCAGCTCTGGGCTCCCCAGTACAAGAAAGACATGGACCTTTTAGAGTGGGTCCAGAGGAGTGTCATGAAAATTATCAGATGGGTGGAGCACCTCTCCTATGAAGACAGGCTGAGAGTTGGGATTGTTCGGCCTGGAGAAGAAAACACTCCACCTTATTGCAGCCTTTCAGTCTATGAAGGGGACTTGTAAGAAAGATGGAGAAAGACTTTTTGCCAGGGCCTGTAATGACAGGACACGGGGCAGCAGTTTTAAACTGAAAGAGGGTAGATTTAGATTGGACTTAAGGAAGAACTTTTTTATTATGAGGGTGGTGAGACACGGGCACATGTTATGAATGCCCCATGATTGGAAATGTTCAAGGTCAGGCTGGGTGGGGCTTTGAGCAACTTGATCTAGTCCTTGCCCATGGCAAGGGTGGTTGGACTAGATGATCTTTAAAGGTCCCTTCCAACCCAAACCATTCCATGATTCTATGAACACATGTACATACACACATGTTCCTTTTCTGCTACAGCACCCTTATACCATTTGACCACATCTCACCTTTCCCAAGCTAGACACAAATATCACCAACTTCCCCAAACATAAGACTGGACTTAAAAAAAATCACAAGATTTTATTTGAATTGTGCAAGGGACCCTTGCCTAGTTATATTTTGAGGAGTTTTGTCACTCTGGAGAAGAGAAACTTACTTGCTTCCCTCCTTCCTTTTCATATTTGGTATGGGAATTGAAATTGTCATTTGATTCTCCTGACTCCAGGTGCTGGGGCTTTAAGGAAATTATTAAATATCATGATGCTTAGGTGAAAATGGTGACAGTTTGCATCATTTCCAGGCACTTCTTTCATCAGACTCTCGCTGTGAGGCATGCTCTTACACTCCCATCTTCTCCCAAATGCTTGCCCTTCTGTATTCCCCAGCACCTGACAAAAACATCTATGCACCACATGCAGCTCTGTTTAGTCCTTTGCAATCATACACAGAAAAACACTTTTTTTTTTTTTTTTTTTTAAATCAAAGGCCAATGTTTATCTTGCCCCAGGGCAAGATACAGTCTCTTCCCGGCTTTCCCTCAGACACCTCCATGTTTTCCAGCTTTGCTACAGACTCCTCCATGATACCTCTTCATGCCTGTTTCCCAAATTCATCAAGAAAGCAGATGTAGCATGTACCCTGAGGAAAATCAAGAACTCAGAAAGTGTTAGAAAGTGTTCAGCATGCTGCTAAAGGATCCCACGTCATCCAGTCTGATTAGGAGAAAGCAAGGCTACCATTTGCATGTCAAATCCCTACGCTCGCGGAGCCCACATCTCAACCCACTTCTGAAAAACCTCCAGCCCTTCCCTGTGGGAGAGTACTCAGCCACACCGTTATGCTGTGAGCAGCTCTCCCCGCTCCAGAACCAGGCTTGCTGGCCTGAGCAGCCAACTCCCAGAGCTGCAGGTGAAACCATGGGGCTCTGGTAACCCTCAACAAACCCATGGGGTCTTTGCTGTGGGGGAGAAAGGAGAAGAAAGCCTCTGTCCTCCAGGCAAGTTTGGGAGCCGCTGCATATTTCCTCTCCCCTCCCCAGAGCAGGCAGGCTGTTCCTGGGAGCTGGGAATTGCTAAGAGATTGAAAACCTGTTGCTGTGAATTTCAGAGACGCCTGGCAGGGGCAGCTGGAGCAACGAAGAGTTCAGTGTATTAAACTCACCACAGTAAAGCCATAATGGGATTTTACATGCTGCTGCGACCAGAATACCCAAACCAACTCAGCATCTCGCCTCATCAGGCATGTTTTCAATACCTCCTTCTTGCTCCATTCCCTCTCCCCACACCTGCAGTGCATGTCCCAGCCCTAAAACTTCAGAAGAACGTCTATCTGTACAGGATGAAGGGGGGGCCGTACCCCTTGGGCCCACCCAAGTCTCATAGGCTTGTTGGCTTCTTCCTCTGCTTCTTTTAGGAATGTGATAAGTATCATTTACAGGTGGGAATAAGTCAGCAGCGAAGGGGAGAGAGCAGAATTGCTCCCGAGAAAGAAGGAGCAAGAAAGTTAGTGTCTGGGGAGGTGTGTCAGAGGATTTAACATGATGAACTCTCTTAAATGGTTTGCAGAGAGGCAGATCCAGCAGAGAAAATCCCTTCCTGACAAATGGAACATGAATGAAGGACATAGAGGAAAACTGGGAGGAGGGTTGCTCCAGGGAAAGAGCTGGGAATGGCTTGGGGTAGGGATGCCTTCAGAATAAGNGTAAATTTGGGTAAATTTCTCTTTGAAAAAGCCACTTTGTAATCACGAAGCTGGGATTTGCTCTGCTGGATCTGCCTCTCTGCAAACCATTTAAGAGAGTTCATCTTGTTAAATCCTCTGCCCTGGAGGAGGTGAGAAGGTCAAACGCCTTCTGGGGGATAGACACCACAAACCTTGGTCCCTACTCTTGCAGAGACCCTAATCCCCATGGCTCCTTCCCCTGTTCAAGCTGTAATACCTAGAAGGAAGAAACAAGATGAGAAATAAGGGTAGATGTGAGAGTGAACCCTCCTTCCATCTTGCAAGGGACTCCAAGACTGTGTGCTACCGCTCTCGGCTGATTGTGCTACCTGCCCAGCTCTGCAGCTGCCCAGCAGGGGTGAGGGCAGGGAAGGCTCCCTCCCAAANCTCTTAAATGGTTTGCAGAGAGGCAGATCCAGCAGAGAAAATCCCTTCCTGACAAATGGAACATGAATGAAGGACATAGAGGAAAACTGGGAGGAGGGTTGCTCCAGGGAAAGAGCTGGGAATGGCTTGGGGTAGGGATGCCTTCAGAATAAGGAGGGTGTGGACAGGGGTCCGGGAGGAAGGGTACCCAGGAGATGGGGCTGTGAGAGGGCAGGCACTGGGTCTGAAGAAGGGTTTGCAGTCTGTGGTCAGGGGAGNTTGTTAAATCCTCTGCCCTGGAGGAGGTGAGAAGGTCAAACGCCTTCTGGGGGATAGACACCACAAACCTTGGTCCCTACTCTTGCAGAGACCCTAATCCCCATGGCTCCTTCCCCTGTTCAAGCTGTAATACCTAGAAGGAAGAAACAAGATGAGAAATAAGGGTAGATGTGAGAGTGAACCCTCCTTCCATCTTGCAAGGGACTCCAAGACTGTGTGCTACCGCTCTCGGCTGATTGTGCTACCTGCCCAGCTCTGCAGCTGCCCAGCAGGGGTGAGGGCAGGGAAGGCTCCCTCCCAAACCCCGTGGCCTGCTTAACTCACAGCCACCCAAAACTACTTGGTGAGGTGCTGCAGGGGGAACATATAAAGGGCAAGGGTCTGAGATCTCTATGCATCAGGGAGACAAGAGGTGGTGGCAGGGCTTGCACAACTGAGGAGAAGCATGGTTAGTACATCTGTTCCTGCCTTACTATCTCAGTGTGTTTTGGATCAGGAGTTCTTCACCTCAGGCACTGCAGCTATCTCTGTCCCACAGACCTGACTCTGGGGTACAGCTCAAGGGTTGGGGAACCCGCTTAGACCTGGAGTATGGGTCTGCTGGGAGCCTAAGGTGGAAAGAAGAATGGACAAGATTAGGACCGAAAGAGAAGATTAGCAAGGAAGAACAAATGAAGGAAAAAGCGAGAAGAAAACAGGTGGATCCACAGAGAGAGGCACCAGGGAAGCCTGTGTTCACATTTATTTAGTGGCGTTGCTGTGGACAGCCCCTTTGCCTGACCATTTTAGCCTGAACATGCACTGGCCTCTCGTCAGACCACAGAACATGAGGCAGGAGGAAACCACCTCATCATCAAGAGAGGTTTTGACTGCCAGGGCCCAAAAACCCCTTCAGAAACTCTCTTAAAGGCAAGAAGGATTTTTTTTGCTCCCTTACCTCTTGAGCACCTGAAGGCCAAGACTTCACCTTGAATTAGAAGGCAATGAATTCACCTGTGGAGAGATGAGCTCCAGACCTCCCAGTGCTGCTGGGGGTTAGCTATTTCATCTTTACTTTTTCCTTATGTTGCCTCTATAAAATGGGACCTTATACTGGATTAACCCTTTCGCTTCTCCATGGGTTGCCTCACCTACTGAGCTGCAAGCTCTTTGTGGTAAGGCAGTTACTGCAGCTGCACAGTGCCTGCAATGCACTGGCACTGTTATTCTTGTTGGGTCTATGGGAAATAACCCTAATACACACAACTGAGTGGGTGGACTGCAGACTTACGGGTATCTTCTTCATCATAAGCACAATCACAATTTGATTCACTTTCTGGAGAACCTGACTCCTACCTACACATAATTTCCTTCCTGTTTTCCACTTGCCTTTCCACTCTTCTGAGGCTTTGCCCACTCTCTCTTTCCATTACTCCTTAACCCTCTCCTGAGCCCTTCAGTAGGATCATGCTTGGCTGTCTCTTGGCCCGTGTGGCTTCTCCTTCACTGCAATGAAGAGGTAGGCAGGGAGAGTAGGAGGGAACTGTCAGGCTGCCTCTGGGAAACCTCCTTGCCACACTGGTTTGGTTTATCTGCCATCAAGATGCTTGCTCCAAAAGCCCACCTGACCCCAAGGCTTGACCATCATGACAGAGTCAGAGCTAGCCTCCCTCCCTCTCCAGCCCCCTCAACCCAAAATATAAGCCTGAGTTGAAGTGAAAGAGATGTGGATTAAAGTAAGGGAAGATTTGTCGCTGTAACTGGGAATGTTTAGGGTGACCACATCTGACATGGTGGGCATTAGCACAAGGATGATGTGAGGCATTTCTGTGCACACTGCTCCGTTCCAGCCCAGGGGAAGCCAGGAAGGTACCTGAAGGTTTGCTCTTGAGCTGTGAGTAAGCTTGCAAGGAAAACCGCATTGCTTGAGTCACTGACAACTTGACTGTCCAGAGCCCCAGGGGCAACGCTCCCTCGCTGGCTGGGTAACAAGAGCATCCGTCTCCAGCACTGGCAGTGTGGCAGTCAGCCACTTGGCGAAAAGATGGATCAAATCATAACGCAGCCAAGGAAAACCTGGGAGGGAGGTGGAGTCCAACTCTGTCAGGCCAAGCTGTGGCTGCTTAGCAGTAGAAGGACAAAACTCAGTTGGTCGTCTCTTTTGCACCCTGGAGGGTGAGGCCTGGGTACGGATAGACGGGGGTGAAACCTAGTGTCACTATGAGCAGGAGAGGGTTGGGGCATCACACTTACTTCCCTCCCAGCACTAAAATCAGACACCAGTTGTCACCACTGCTGTGCCAAAAAAACCCACATCACAGGTACAAGGGGAGGGCAGGGCAGATTGAGGGGGAGCAAGGGTGGAACTAGCGAAGGGTACATTGCTCCACCTCTCCCTAAATACTCTTTTCTTTCCCTTTTTCCTTTTGGTACCACATGTGCAGTGGTCTTCCATCCGTCCAGTGAGGACAGACAGGTGAATCCCTTCCTTTCACCACATCTCCACAGAGGGTCTCCAAGGGCTGGGGAGGTCTCCATAGAGCAGGTCTATGTGGGTGTTGGAGAATGGCTTCCCACCTAGAAACAGGCATGCTGTTAGCAAACAGCATTGCACAGAATTGTCATCATGAGATACGGAGTCACAGGATTAAGCTCCCTGACAAGAGGAAAGGGCAACCCCGTACTCAGCACGTACAGTCTGTTGGCCCTAATTTCTACTCTGCTCTGGGCTCTGTGTGCCAGGATGAGACGCATCAGGAAAGGTACCATTTTGCTAAATCTTGAAGCTGACACTTTTAATATCCATTAGCGTTGCTACTCTGCCAGAGAGCATTAGCTGAGATACACGGACTGTTCCCTCCCTGATCCCTAGCCCCCGCCCCTACCATTCCTCCTTTTGTCTCCCCAGCCAAGCCTGACTGCTGTTCCCAGTACCAAGAATATCGGTTATCTCAGGTTTTCTTCAACCCCTCCCCCTTCAACAAATCTGTCATTGCTATCTTTCACTCAGCTCCTTTTCAAGGATTTTTGTGTCTTGAGGACAGTGTCTCTCCATGCAACGCACGTGGGCCCACACCCAGACACATACCTAGCAAAGGACAGAAGGCAAGACTTACTTTCTTCTGCCTCCAAGAAAAGGATATGAAGCACTAAGTGGAGCAAAGGAAGGAGAAAGTTTGAAGTATAGATTCTGGCATACCTTCTTGGCTGCATTGCAGGGGTCAGCAGAATCCTCTGCCAAGATTTGGTTTTGAGGCACTGTGCAAATGAGTTGTCAAAGCTATCCCTGCCATCCCTCCGCTAGCTTGGACTGCTGAACATCAAAAAGCAGGATGGTTGGTGCTCCTCTGCAGGGGATGAACGGAGGCGAGGAAAGTCAGGAGGATTTGCTCTGGATGCCTGTGACCAGGCTAGGAGATGGACCTGGCCCTCTATACATTGGTTAAGCTGCCATAGATTCAGTGTGCTACTTGCCAAATCCAAGTTGCCAATCAGATAGTTAAACTCTCCTCTACCTGATCAGGGGGCCATATAATGACCCTGGGCATTGGCTCTCCCTCAAACCAGGCGTAAACCTCATATAGCAGACTGCTGATTTGCACAAGCCACAGCCATGCTCAGGAGTGGGCTAACGACTGCAGTATGGGCAGCCTGAGAACAGTGCTTTACTGCAAACAGGTGGATATTTATTCTTTATGAACACACACAAATATAAGTACACCACACTGTACTCCCACCAAATCCTTTCTCCATCATTAAGCACATGCCCACAAACATGTTCCCCAATACTTCCTCACTGAGGTAACATAATGACTGTAGCGTACCTTGCTAATCTTGGCTTGCTACGTGTAGTGGGTAACTATTGCCTTGTTTTTCCTTTTCTCTGAACCTCTGTGGGTCACCCTGTAATACTGACAGTTTTCTCTCCTCTCCTATTTTCAGGTTATACTGTCCTCACCAGACAGGTAAGAGTGGCAAATATGTATTTGTTATGCCTGGAAATAAAGATGAATGACAATTAGCAGGGAGCAACAAGAGCAGGACTGCTCCATGAAAAACAACAAGTCAGAAGCCAAGGGCAACTTGAGCATGGGCAGGGTAGTCACCCCACAAGCTGGGGTGGGGCACCACACAACCTGAGCAGGGGTAGCAACAAAATCTATTAATAAACTTAAGTAAACCAAATTTATTAAACAGATCTCATATCCATTCAGGAGCAACACAACTACAATGCACCAAACATAAGTGGGTATCTTGGCCTGAGCTTAAATAGACCTCCAGGGCCGTGGGCAGAGGATGTGTGGGTGGAAGCCCCAGGTGAGACTGTTCAGAGCAGTTAACACTCATTAGTGACCTCCAGGCCCTGACACTAATTGATACCACTGAATGCCATGCTCTGAATGTGTTGGTTACCGCAGTTGTGACTGGGATGGAGGAGCAGCAACAGCAGCAGCAGCAGCAGCAGCTGATGATGATGATGATGATGATGATGATGATGATGATGATGATGATGATGATGATGATGATGATGATACTACTACTACTACTACTACTACTACACAGTTGTAGTGTAGTGTGTGACTATGATGAAGAAGTTCGTATATGCACAATCTATCTTTCTACTAGTATGAATCTGTATGGCTATTGAATCCAAAGCTGAAAAAAAAAATAAATGTAGTTAACAGAGCTGCTTCCATCTACTCACCCAGTAGCCTGATGTCATCTCCAAAGTATGGGTGAGTTACTTGAACCTTTGCTGATGCTCCCAGTTTAGGTAAATTAATGATGGGGAAATCTTTTCAGAGAGACAAGCCTTAGCCTGAAGTTTGTTTAATTTCTTGGTCTCTGAACTGTTGTATTTCACTGAGTCTGAATAAAAGTGGCTGTCAGTTGCTGTACCTGGAGAAGTAGTAGAACACACAAATATGCTTGAGTGACCCCTATTTAGAAAGACGCTAGATTGTTAAAGAGTTTGTATCTATGCTAGAAAGTGGGAAAAACAGATATTGTTTTTTCTTAAAGGTGCCGAGACACTCTCTGTCTGGGACCAACTTTAACAGGATATACTACGGAGCCTCTCACAGTGAGAAAGAGAGGAAATAAAAATTTCCTACCTACAGGCAGGTGATATCATCACATTGTCCCTACACAGAACAGGGGTGAAAGAAAAATGGAAAAACAAAGAACAGAAGTCCTCTGGTGTTAAGGTACAGAGGCATGCACAGAAGTTTGAAAAGACTATAGACACAGAAGAAGAAGAAGAATTGATTGGAAGCTTTAATAAAGACAATAAGTGTTCATCAAAGTACCTAGATAAAGTCTTTAAAAGGTGCTACCATGTAAAAATAATTCCATAGCAAAGCATAGGTGTGAAAAGTCATTATCTCACACAGAGGTCTCTTGGCAGAACAGATAGTGCTTTGGCAGCTCCATCCCAGCCCCAATACAATGAGAACTCGAGGTTATCTCTTGTGATGAACCCTAGTCCTACTTTCCGGATCAGGCTGGGACTAAGACCCCACCTGTGGCCCACACCACAAACTTCCTCTCAGCATAGATCATTTAGCACCATATATTTTGCTTTGGCTTCCCTGTTTCAGACCCACTCCAACCATACCTCTAGTTATTATCTTTATACCTTCTCTAATAGCTTTTATCCTCTTTATAGGATGTAATGGATTCTCACCAAGACTCTTAGCCGTGGTCTTTGCAGTACTAAGTGCATCTTGACTCCTCAGATAGTTTTCTTAAAACATCTGAAATTGCAATTTGATGTCTCCATTTTAACCTGTCTATTGTTTTTCAAGACAGAATCCAGCTATTTATCTTAGGAGAATAAGGTAGTATTTGCAAGGTCTCCTATCAACATAGTGTTCAGGCACCAAGCAGAAAAATCCCTGGGATTGAAAAAAGCCTGGAACTGCTTCTTCCGGATATGGATATGCTCCAGTCCCCTGGGACAGGCCAGAAATTTTCCTCTCCCAAGCCACAGCCTGCCCAAGAATAACATGTAAGCTCAGACTCAGAGGACAGAGAAAGATGGCAGGTAGAGTGAGGACTCTTGCTACCTGGCCTCTTTGTCCCCTTGTTTTGTCCTCAGTACTGAGACTGCGGTGAAATAATCTCTTTGTCTCTGACTGTTCTCTTCTCTTACTCTGTGCCTTATAATGGCACTCTTCTGACAGCTTTTGATGGTGAGGTTAGAAGGAAAGACAGTTGGGTGTGGATTGCTGGAGGTTACTTGAGAGTGGCAGGACTTCACGCCCTTTTGCCTACAAGCCAAGATCTGTGTGGAGGTACAAGGTGAGGCTGATGGGTGAGAGATGTCTGGATACAGCAATGCAAAGAGCATGAGCAGATGACACAAGGGAGGAGGAGGCAGGAAGAGTGGTGGCTGTGATGATACTGGGTGGGATCAGGGGGTCACAATGGGCAAGAAGGGATCTAGGCCTTCATCTGAGAAAACCAAAGAACAGCAAAAGCACCAGCCTGCAAGGCCATTCCAGTGGGTATGCCGGGCAAATCATGGCACAAGGGAGAGCTCCAGAACCAGGCACACCACTTCGTGCCTCATTCCTATTTAGGCACCGAGCTTCCCATTGATTGGAAGGGACTGTAGTGTGAATACCAGAGCCGTTTGTCATTCCCTCACTGTGGTTTGTAAGGGCCAGATTAACACAGAGACAGACAGACAGAATGAATGGATTAAGCAGCTCTGAATTAATCTCCAGTTTAGCAACATGTTCCTTTTGTCCTCAGGAAGGATTAGATAGACAGCACCTCAGTGCTGACCTTTAAGTTCTACCTGCTGCTACTCGAGGCAGCCCAAGGTTGATTTGCTTTGGATTTGAAGCAACTGCTGTCAATAATATAAACCTCAAGAGGTGAGTAACAGGCCTCCTCATGAGATCTTATTTTTTTTCCCAGCCACCCTGTCTGCTCCTGAAGCTTTAAATCCAACTAAGGAATGAGTATTTTTTTTCTAATGATTGAAAGAAGGCAGATAAGAGGTAGGTCTTCAAATTAAGAATCCAAGACTTGATTGCAGCTCTTATCATATTTTTCCATTTTTCCTCCTTCTTCCCAACAGAAAATAAATTGCTTCAATAAATTACATCTTTAATCTGCATAGGGGACCAGCAGGCTGGACTCTTCTTTTAATATGTTCTATTGCAAGATAATCAACCCCTTCCTCTCACTGCATGGAGCAAACTAATAGATTTTAAACAATTCCATTATTTGATGATTTCTCCCATTATTAATACAAATTGCCTCCACTCGCTTTCAATTAGAGAATTTTATTTTCTAATAAATCCCAATCAGGTTCTCTCAAACACCACCTAAGCATGGGGAGATTACTGCACTTTCCATTCAAACAAAGAACCTATCATGCTCACATGCCTCGCCTCCCTCTGTTTCTCATGATTTTCCTTCTTCCAAACTCTTCCTCTTCCATTTTCCCCTCCTCTGTCAGTAGAACCCACACATTTTCTTCCCCTACTTCTTTCTCATAAATCTAATTCTACATCCCTATCTCTGGTAATGAAGTCAGTAAGCCCCCCCTGCCATTAACACAATCAATTTGTGCTCTCCACTATTATTCTGCCTGCGTTCCCGATAGTGACACAGCTCACAACTGGTACAGATCCCCTCTCCAGGGCCTCTTTTCTCTGTCCTGACACATGAAAATGAGAAACTCTGCTGACCTTCAAGTGAGGGTTGCCTCTGTCCCAATGGCAGCTCTGCTTGCAACATCATCTGCAATTCCATGCCCAGATGTTTGTGATGCTCCTGTGCAACGGTGCCTCTACTCTGAAAGCAGAACTTCTGTCGTCAGTTGATCGTGCCCAACTGCCTGCTCTCCTGCATGGACTCTTGGCTGGACACCTTGGCTCTGGAGGTTTTCACTCACCTTGTTGCGTTGCTAAGCACTGATGTTAGCACAGCATTGAGCACTGATGTGCTGTCATTAGACACTACACTTATTTCTTTGTTGTGTGTCTCCAGCATCACCAAGAGACCACTGCTCAAATGAGGAGGAGCTGAGTGGGTGCAATAATACCTCATCCACAAGCTTGAGATCCTGAGGATAGCAGATGGAGAGGCAGCACTGCCACCATTATCTTAAAGCTGAAGAAGGGTATGATTTGCCCCACAGGTATATCACAGATCTAAGATCTTCCAAATCCTACAGGGCTGTGATGCTTCCTAATCTGAAGGTCTTTGTTTGGGTTTTTTTGTTGGGGGTGGGGGGTTGTGGTGTTTGGGGTTTTTGGGTGGGGGGGAGCATGCTGTTCAAAGGCCCTGAGTCATACAAATAAAGACCATTGAAGCATTTGTGTGAAAGAGGTTTGAGAAGGTGCACCAGGACACGATGACACATTAAAAATATAAGAATGGCTAACTCAGGATGGATCAAAGCTCTAGAATCTTGTCCTAAGGAAAAAATGCTTAAAAACATATAGATATAAAATATCCTCAAAATGGAACACCATCTTTTCAGAGGACACCAACTGTTGTACAAAGGAACGTCAACTCTCTTACTGCTACCAGTTGAGTGCATTCCCTAAATGATGTTGCTTATAGCAAACAGGGATGGCATTCAGCTCGCTTTTTAATGCAGCTGCTTCTGGGGTGGAGCCCTTTTTGCTTCTGCAGTGCAGAAGGGATAGAGAGGAATGAAGATTCCTGAAGAGAAACGATTCAGCACAGAGGATGTCTGCACTACCAGCTAGGAGTGGTCTGGAGACCCTTTCTTTATTTAACGCTGTCGTTTAGCTTTCAGAAGGGGACACCACTGAATCCAACCCAGCAGCTGGACAAGTCTGGGTGCGGGTGAGGAGCACCATGCATGCCCAGTACACCAGCAGCTCTCCCTCAGTACTACAGCTGGATGCACTGAGGTGACTACCACCCACCTCAGAAGGTTACCAAAGGAGTCCCAGCTGCTGTTCCCAGGAGACGAGGACATAAACACACCACAGGTTTCTTCCTACAACACATCTTTTTTACTGCTGCTGTCTGTCCTCCTGAGAGGTAGGACAGCGGACGTTGTCAGCTGCTATGGCAACCCTGCTTCATCTGGCAAGGAGCAAGGAAGGATGAGAGTGAGGACAGGGACAGGAAAGGGTGTGGGGACAGAAGATCTCCATGGCCTAGTTTAAGGTCATCAATATGTAGAGTTCATTAGCCTTTGCCATCGTTGCAGAGTGATTGGGGCTGCAGGGGTTGCATGGCTGAGTATCAGGAGAAGACTGCTGTGGGACAGACAGGCATAAGGACAGGAACACTGGGTTCCTGCACAGTGATGGGCTGACCATAAACTCCACATGCACGGCCTTCAGCTCCCTCTGCACTTCAGCCACATCACCCACAGCATGTGCCACGCAGTACCCCCCTCCCTCTGTCTCGCATCTCCACCAGCCTGGTGGGTGGCACACTGCTGTTGCCCACCTCCATACGTTCTCCGTGAGTGTCATTTCACTGCTCCTCCTTGACATGCACCAACACACAGCTGTGCCCCCACCTGCAGGCAGGTTTGCAATGCACTGACCAGCCCTGCAGCTGCAAAGCTGTGGAGGTCTGGTCCCTTATCCTGATGTAAACCCCACTCTGTGCCTGTGATCCCAGACCCCCAAACACACGCACACACACCTTACATGCACGCAAAAAAGCACAGCACCCCCCCCACACACACTCCCAGGCTTGGCCTCTGCCACGTATGTTTGCATACACTGCCACAGCCAACTTTCCTCCTCCCTTCCCAAGCAAATTTGCTCAAAGCAACCAAGTTCCCCAGCATGCACACATCCTCCCCTCCACCCCGAGACTCCCTCCTGCCACGCCAGCCAGCGCCAGCCACCCACGCAAAAACACACGCATGCAGATCGAGAGCGACGGCGGAGCCCTCAGTGAGCTGCTGGAGCAGAACAGATGGCTTAGCAACCAAAAAAACAGTCATTCGCTCCACAAGTTTCTTCCTCAATGTTCTGTTTGTTTTCAGAACACGTTCGTCACCAGAATAAAATCCAGGCAAGATGGGCTGATATAAACACCCCAGCCTTGATCCCACGAGGTGTGAAGTCCCACCTGCTTTTTGCACCCTTTTTTTCACAGATCCCAACTAACTCTCCCTGAGCCCCCCCACCACTTTTCCCACTTGNGTCCTCAGCTGGCAGGTGCCCTCCATGCTTTCCAATGCTCATTTTTCCATTTCAGGTGTGCACGTGACCCAAAAGAGCACTTCATCTCTTAATCTCGTGCGGAAGTCGCCTCCCTGAAAAGTGTTTGCTAAAGATTTGAGGAAGCTGCATGGTGGATAGGGAAACTGCCAGATCTGTGGCCATGGACGTTCCCATCAGGTGGCACATGCTGCTAAAAGGAAGGGTTGAGGGTATGTTGCAGCTTGTTCTCCCCTACAGTGAATTCCTGACTGAGATTTGGGATAGCAGATAAAGTGGGAAACATTTGAGTAAGGGGAGACTCTGTCCCTCACAGGCAGGAAGCAATCTGTCATAACCTTTTGATGCCCTGCATCACAGCCAAGTGGGAGCTATACTTATTCCTGGACACACAGGTCAATTATCAGGGATGTCTTTATCCAGGACCTATGGCAAGGGAAGGGGGAGTCATAAACCCTGCCCCACCACACCTGTCTGCCTTCTGTGGGGGTTGAGGGTTCCCTATATCTGCCATACATCAGCAACTAAGCAGTCCCGTCCATCATCAGAGGCTTCTGGATCAAGCTGAGCTACAGCAGAAGGCAGGTCTTCAATTCCCTCTAGTGATTTATCTGGAACAGGGCTTCACAGACCCACTACCCCCACAACTTCACCAAAACCCAGTGCTGGGCACTCAAGATGCAGGGTCCAACCTCCCCTGCCAGCTGAAACCAGGCTATTTATACAAGCAAGCCAATTAACGGCTCTCATGTTCATGCCCGCATTGACACTTAATGATGGCGCCTCCTGGGAGAACTCGCCAGATGTGCGCGGTGGGAGAGGAAAAGCCCCAAGGAAGGCAAACAGCTGGCTCCAGTGCAGCAGGAGGAGAAGGGAGCTGAGTTTGGTTGGGGTCACTCTGTGTCTTCTGGACAAATTGTCTCAAACCTTGCCTCCCCTCTTTTAAACGGGAATCTCCGCCTTTGCAATGTTCTCTGCTGTGAGGGAACCGCACTTCTCTGTTTCATCACCGAGGATGGGCCCTGAAGTCCCAGAGTGCAGCCAATTAAGAGCCATGCCGTGCACAAGCTGCCTTTGTATTTCTCGCAGTGGCTGGGGCAGTGCCCTCCCCGCCTGCCATCTCTCCCTACTCCCCTCCCCGGGAAGAAAAGAAAACATAAAAAGCTTCTGCGAGATGAAAAAGAATTTTTGAAAAGAAAGGCTAGATGAAGAGGTAATTGACAAACACAGTCAGTGTGAGGAGAGGCAGGGAGAGGGGTGGGGAGTCAATGGGTACAGAGAGACAAAAGGTTGTGTCAATATTTCATGAGGAGGGAGTGCTCCTGTGATCTGCAGGCTGGTGTCCTCGGCCAGCGATGAACGGCTGGTGGGCCAGGGCAGCAGGCAGGGCACGGCGTCAGATCATAGCCTGCTTCGTGTCAAAAACATGGTCCGGGCAGGCAGAGAGTGTGATGAGATGGGGATATGGGCAAAGGAGTGATGGAAACGTTGAAAAGAGAAACTGGTCCGTTCTGGGAGATGAATGGGCGCTAAGGAGCTCCAAGGACACAAGGTAGGGTCTCAACCCTAAAGAAAAGTTGTGCTCCCACATAATTAAGCTAGGTCAGGCTTAGTTCCGACTAAGCCATCTTTGTTGTACTTAGGGGATCATACTTACTGTCTCACATGCACTAAATGAAGTCATCCACGGTGTGTCCAGCTTTTAGAACAGAAAGTTTTCGTACGAAGGCAGGGAGAGGGCCCCTCCTGTCCACAAACATGCTGTATGTGTTTGTGCATTACCAGCTGAAGGCTAAAAGTCATTTCCTCTGTGAGACTCAGTTGTGCTTCTGCAAAGGCTACATCTAGACCAGGTTACAAAGACAGGCTGCAGCATACCTTGGTATTCTTATCCTACATCGATGAAGGATGAGAATCGATGAAGGGAGACTGTAGCTTGCCATGGCTCCCTGCCCGCCTGCATCCCTGCCCTGCCACATCAGGCAGGCGTAGGTGACATGGTCTCACCACAGCTCGGCACAGGACAGGGGTACACTGCAGAGCAGAGAACATAGCTGAGAAGCGTTCTGGACTGCTGAAGCTCAAATGTAGCCTAAAAGAGCTTTCCCTTTGTCCCCAAGGGCCTTGCCAGGGGAGGAGGGCAGGAGCGCCAGCCTTGCCACCACCGTGAAATTGTGAGCAGTTGTGCTACGCAGCACAGCAACAACTGTGAAATCCCGAGGGGAGTCACGGATTCGCTATACTGTAATGTATCTGAGTCAAAACAGGGCAGGCAAGGGGAAGTGACAGGAGAAGGAGAGCTGAAATCCTTCCTCCCAGACTGCCTCCCCTGTGAGCAAGAGCAAGCACCCCCAGTGTCGAGCAGGCTGCTGTCATGGCCTGCTGCTGGAGCTGTCTGCGGCTTTTGCCAAAGATGGGGAGAGGCATTGCCCTTGCCCCAGCACTTGCTGAGAAGACAGGGTCCCTCTGGGCTGCCCCTGCACCAGGGATGGTGGTAGCCCTGCCTGTCTCCTCCTCTGGGTTGCAGCAGCCTTTGGAGGGCTGCAGCTGAGGCCAGGGCAGGGAGGGAAGGCCACAGCCCAGGGAGCCTGGCGTGGATCGCTGCCAGCTCTGCCGTGCCATGTCAGGACAGGGCAGCCAGAGATCATGGAATCACGCACAGCAACAGATAGGCTTGGCCCAGGTGCCAAGAACCAGAGAAGAAGGGAAGAAAGACAGCCTCATTTCATTGCTTCCCTCCCTCCGCCTCCCACACTTTTAGCTGACATTCTTTGAGACCTACCTCCCTCAGTCCCTTCCAGTTCCTGCATCCCTTCTCATATTTCCAGGAGGTGATTGTCTCACCTGTGTGTTTTCTCAGCTTCTTCTTTCTCCTGAAGTGCTGGCAAGGCCCTGTTTCTCTGTACTGGATAACTCTATCCCCCAAAAATGGTACTGGCCATGCATTATTGCACCTACGGTCCCCAGACACGAACCACAATGCCATCCTGTTGCTGAGTATCCTCACCAGCTTCCAGGCTGAAAGACCAGGGAAAAGTAGGAGTTACTCTCACAAAGTCAGTGGGTGCCCCAGATGCCAGGAAAAGCTCCCTAACCTTTCATGCCCGGTCCCATGCACAAGCCACCATATGTCCCTCTCATCTAGTGACAACCAGAATTTCCCCTGCCTCCCACTTACACTGGGAGTTCTCCCCCTGCCTCCCAGCCCTGTACTCTCCCTCTGGTGGAGCACGGTCATCTCCCTCCTCCATCATTATGGAAGATGCCAGCAGGCTGGGAGAGGAGGTCTGGGGGAAGAAGGCTGCAGTTTCTGGCAATGTCAGTCAAGGTTTGGCACAGCAAATCAACCCTTGGGCCTTCTGCGAGTTTCACCCACTCTCACGCTCTTTCTCCTAACAGGTTTCCCCACAGACATCACCCAATGTGCTATACAGCTCGTATTTCTACTGCCATGGGGCCATCTTCATTTTTGTTGCCTTTTCCTCCTCGATGCCCCCATAAACAAAAATTTACTATCACAGAGGGCCATTATGGATAAATGATCTCATGACAGCCCTATTTACCAGGGGATGGGGAGGAAGCAGGAGCCTGTGTGTGTGGAGATGGGGGAGGCTGGAGCTATGCTCCAGCTGACAGCAGCATTTATCTGCAGAACTGTACAGGACCTAATTAACGTGCAGCGATGCTGCCCATGGCAGGTAGTGCCACGGCAGGACATCAGCAGGGAAGCAAACAGACGGGGAAGGAGAAGAGGAGAGGGTAAAGAGACAAGTGGAAGAAGAGGGAGGGCAGGAGAGGAGGGGGCATGGGAAGGAAGGCAGGGCCATGAGGGCAGCCCACTACTTCTCCATCACCCTACGGTGCAGCCTCCCCCTGGCTTCCCTAACAAACTCCTAATTGCAGAGACTTTCTCTTTTTCACCTGGCTGCTGCGAAGTGACAGCCCTTTTTGTAATGTTAATGTTAATAATGTCTTTAAAGTCCAGAGCAGCAGCCAGACCCCATGAGGGGTGGTGAGAGATGCAGGGGCATGAGGCGGGGAGAGGAGTGGAGCACACGAGGTTTTTTGACTCTTTCAGATGAATTCAGGCACCGGGCTTTTGGTTGACACAGAGTAAACAACCCCACTCCAGGTCTGGGGAGCCAGGCCTTGGCATTCATGGGCACAGACCTGGCTGAAGGCGAGACAACGGGGGATGAGGAGTGTGGAAGGGGAGTGGAGCCATGTGCATGGGCATACAGAGGTGGCAGGAGGTGTTGGTGTGAGAAAGCCAAATCTGCCCATTTCATAGAGTTGAGTGAGTGGGCGATAAAGACCATGGTGTGGCAGGGGAGGCGCAATGTCATACAACACAAAACAAGCTGAACTTACAGTGACTGGGTGAGAGGGGTGGGAAAGACACTTTGTGATGTGCCTATGCACCGTTTGTTGACTGTGTCCACGCTGCTTTGTGCCCACGTGCCCCTATACACACCGACCTCTCCTTGCCCACGTGCTCAGGCTGTGTGCGTGTGAGTGCATGTCCACCCACCCTGTGTGCCCAATTGCTCAGCGTGAGCCTGTGAAAGTCTAAGTGGCAGCTTGGATTTGTGCCTGCAAGGTGCCAGCCCAGGCTGCTGTGGCACAGTTGTGCAGCTAAGAGTGTGTGTGCGCGTGTGTGTTCATGCAGCACATGCGTGCACACAAATATATGCTGCTTCCCCTTCTGTACCAGCTGAGTGCCCAAGGAGCTGCAGGGCATACGATGTCCGGACAGCAGCTCTGTGCTCATGGATGCTGTGAATGATACAGGCTAGCTGTGGCAGTTCTCAGCAGCTCAGGAGAAGGCTCTTAACTCACACAGACAGCCGGTGCTGGGGGCAGCTGGCAAGGGGCTGGAAGCCAATCCGTTGCGACAGCTGCTCTGCCAGGGGTGGTTGGGGGCTTCTCTCTTCTTGTTTTCACCACAAACTGGTTACCTAGTGTGAGGCTAGCAGGGCTGCTGCTAAATCCGACAGAAATGGGATCTAAGGGGACAAGCACAGAGTGCATTAAGCCGAAGAGCATCAGGAAAGCAAAGCACTCGAGAGCTGCACGCTTCTTGGTTCATGCGCTACTGATACACACTCTTCTTCTCTCATGCTTGCTGCTTTTCTCAGGGCCCCTCTTCCTTTCTATCTTCCATTGCTCATCCTCCTCCTCCCCACCTCCGTCACATCCTCCTTGCCTTTTCCCAAGTACCTTCCCTCCATGGCCCCTCTGAGCACCCAGTCAGGATACTGTCAAAGCTGGAGCTTGCAGTGTGGCTGGGACTGGCCCTTTGGATACCTTTAGGCAAAGAAATCTGAGGAGACTACAGTCATTCCCTACTGTTGCCACACTTTGTTCAGCATTCCTGGCCTTAGCCACTCCGGGACCCCCAGAGCCAGGCAGGTTGCCAGGTATCACAGAAAACTGCTTGGTTTCCACTTCCCAACAGGCTTCTGAAGGCACTGGTGAGCCTCATGCTATGAGTAAGGGATAAAACAGTAATAGCTCTGAGCTTATTGAGGAGATCCAAAGGGGTTGTGATGCCACAGCATAAAGTTCATCCTTGGGGACAGGTGTAGGTAACAGGGAGGAGGGCTTGAGAGCAAGCACAGAAAACCTAATGCTCTGGATTTCTCTTGAAAACCATCCTGAGTCTCCTCTGAGTCTTTGTAGCCCCCTCATGCCCCACACAGATCCCTTCTCCGCAGCCTCCCTCTTTTCCTTCAGTCCAGTGCAGGAATGATGGTCCTTTCTCCAGTCTTACAAACCAACTGGAGGAACCAGTGAAGATCCAATTTTCTGGCTCCACAAATATTGGGAAAGAAAGAAAAAGAGCACAACGCGTGACTTGGCAGAGGAAGCAGCTTTGTTGCACATCACCCCATAAATCTCATGCCTGACAAAGTTTCTAGTGCTGGAGTCACTTAAAACCATGTCATTGTATTGGGTTAAATTGATGAATGGCACTGAGAGAGAGGACAGCCTAAAGCACTGAATGGGGACTCTGCTGATGGCAGGCTCCGACTCTCGTTCACATTCTGCTCCCTCTCGCCACTAATGGAGCCTCATCTCTTTAATCAGAAAGTAAGTGCTCTCCAGGTTACTGCCTGAAACGTTCAGAGACACTCTTTAGGGAGACCCAGAAACAGCAACACTTGGCTTGGAAACTCTTCAATCAGGAGAGGACAAAAGAAGGGAAAGGACAAGGAGGTTCAGAGCATTCATACGTGAAGGGTTGTGCCTCCTCAGTTGTCAGTGGCATCAACAACAGCCTATCAAGGTGTTGGAGAAGCTCGACACCAAGCCAGACTTGGCCAGGAGAGTAATGAGCATAGCGGTTCTCAGAAAAGGCCACATCTAAAATGAATGAAGAGAAGTCCAGGGCAACGACCTTCTCTCCTCCAGGAGAGAGGAGGGGGCTCCTGGGGCAGCACAGTGCAGACCGCAGGAGATCATTCCAAGGCAGGGCTCTGACCTCGCTGCAGTCAGCGCTGGAGGTCGCATTGCTGGGATCAGGCTCACCCTTTTTCAGAGCCTTTCTTTGATTCTCTGATTTCATCCCTTCTCAGCCTAGTTTGCTGATGTAAAGGAGAAAGGGTTTCTAAAGGTATCTGCCTGGTTTGGTGCTAGCTCTTATCCTGTGGCGATCTAAGTGCAAAACAATGGCAGAACATCCCACAATCCTGTGCTCCCTCTTTTGCTCTCTGGGGACAACACAAAGTCAGAATTCAACATCTTTACCGTGTAGCTCCCACAACTGCCCTCTGTCCACTGTCCCCTGGGACGTAAACACGAGAGTGGCAGAGAGACTCCTAATGTGTTGGGGAAGAAGCATTGGAGTATAACTTGCACTGCAGGTGCTTCAAGGGAGGTCTGCTGAAGTAAAGGCAACAAGGAACATGTAAGACTCCTAGAGATCTCACAGTAGGTAGGCTAAGTAGAGCAAGGAGGTGTGCTAGATACCGAAAGGCAGAGGGAGGAGGGCTGGAGCAGGGAGGGAGGTGGAAGGGGTGCCTGCGGAGGGCACCTTCCCTGCTTGGCTGCTGGCAGGCACAGTGACGTCAGCCCTCCTATGAAGGGACCTGACGACAGGATCATTTCAGCTCTGGCATTTTCTAAACGCTGCTATGCTGATGAGCAGGGCTGCTGTGATGAGCTTACCCTCTGGAGACAGTGCACACGGGGTCGGGCAGGGGAAAGGGAGGGAGAACCACAGTTTGGGACAGGAGGAAGAGAAAGTGACTTTGAAATGTTGCAGACTTCAATCTCCTCTGCTTGGGTGTCTGCTTTCAGGGACAGGGGAACAGGTAGAGACAGAGACAGGAGGAAGACACTGCCACGCATGGTCCCTGCAGGTTGTGAGATCAGCAGATCTTCTCAGCCAAATGTCTCCCTCTCAGAGCCTTCCTGAGGCAAAGGAAGCCTTTCCATCCAGGGCTAAACTGTCTGTGACAAGTGTCTGCCATTATCCCGTGTTTCATCTTTGAAAGCTTCCAAACACCCCAGCTTTCCTAAGGTGTTGGTCCCCAGTGTCCTCCCGTTATCCCTCCTTTACATCAGCATGAGCCTCAGCTGAACCTTAAGCAGAAAGGGACTCCTAGAGTCTCCTGATGCATCATTTGCCTTGCCCAGGGGCTCCTTAGATGGCTTCTGCTTCCTGAGGTGCAGAGAGCAGGGTGGGAGCTGCTGTAAGGCACAGGGCAAGAGCAGTGGCTTGATGTGTGTAACTGTAGGTGTGGTGTGGGAATGCTACCAGAGAGGGATGGCTGGGGAGAGATGGCAAATGGTGGGCCCCATGCAGTGGCCTCTGCTCCCCGCAGCTGCCAGATGTGCCGCCACAGTCACCCTGCATGCGCCACAGCGTGTGGGAACTCTGTGTCCTTCCAAGTCAGTGCCTCCCCATCCCCTTTGGCCATATGTAATTGGTGCCGTGCTCAGATGGCACGGCCTGATTCACTTCTCTTTTTCTCAAGGCTCTGCCTGCCTGTGCCATTCACCGCTCCAACCCTGATGAAGAGAGAGGCAGGGCAGGAAGACCCCACCCCTTCTCAAAACCAAGATCATTTTCCCTGTTGACAGCGAGAACATTTGGCTTCCACCTGCCTTCCTTCCCTTCTCTCTCCTCCTCTCTTCTTCTGTGTGCTACATTTTCTCTTCTAATGAGGGCAACACCTGTTTCACAGCCTCATTGGAATCCCTGAGCATCCTTCCCCAGCAAGCTCAATGGGAGCTCGGTGAAGGGATGGAACAGCAGGTAGCCACTACTGGAGGACAGTTCGCCTGTCCAGATGTTGGGCGCGGAGGGTGAATCACTGCAACAGCTCTCTTGGCTACAGGTGAGAGCAGGGCTGCTTGTGCAGGAGACTTGCAAAACTCTGGCCCCCAACCTCTGGGTGTTCGGGATCTAATGCTCAGGTTGCCATACTAATCCTCCAGAGGTCACTTCATAGCCTGTGCACTTCAAGAGCCCGTGGGAGCATAGGCCTGCCCAGCCTATTTAATCTGGGGGACACAGATTTAGTACGCATGCCACATCTACACTTCTTAAAGCTCTCTGGGGAATCCTCTGCTCCTCCAATTACCCAACCAGCCACCCTGAGCAAGGGACACCCAACGCGTCAGCTTCTAGCTGCATAGGACAGGCTTTTATGGGGGGCTGTGAACAGGGAGGTTGGGGGTCACTCTGCCCGTTGGTGATCCCTAGGAGCCTGGGCTATGACTTGTTCACTGCAAGGCAAGACCAAAGGCTGAGCATTTATGAGAGCAGCCCCAGGTACCAGAAAGCCCGTACGCAGCTTTGCTCTGAAGCAGAAATCCCCATCTTTTCACCGTGCAGACTTGGATGCGCCAGCTGCCCAGCTAAACCTGGCGACTGTGCTAATTGGGAGCACAGGGAGAGGGGCTGAGACATGTCAGGGAAAGATGGAGTGACTGAGAGAGCGGACGTCAGAGGCGGCATGGGGGGGACGGTGGGTCGGAGGGAGAGGGGAGGATTGCATCGGGGAGGGGGTGAGGAATGGCAAAGAGGCTGAGGAGAAGGAGGGGCGGAGTGAAGCAGAGCATTTGGAAGAGCGGGCGAGCACGCGTCAGAGCTGCAGGGACTCAGGGACGGTGTCACAGGCAAGGCTGAAATATAAATGGAAATTCTCACTGAGCCGGATCAATGCCATATTGGTGAATGAAAAAAAAAAGGGAGGCTGAAGGAGGGAAGGAAAACAACACAGCCAGGGCAGCCCATCCTGCACCTTCCCAGGCACCCTCAGTAGCGTCGTCCCACCCCACCAGAGGAGGCTGCTGAGCAGAGGCACTCAGCGAACTGGAGTGGGAGTGGGGCACTAAGTCATTGGTTTGTCATTAATAAACCAATAAGGAGAATGAACAAAGACACACAGCCTTTTTTTGGTTTCTTTCTTACCTCTTCCCCTATCCCACCTCCCCTTCCTCTTTGATCCCTGCCTGGACACCTCTGGTACCCATGGCAAACAGCTAGCCCTCCTTTCCCCACCACCCCTGCCCCCCAGCCTATGCCTCCTACAGGGTCCGCTTTGTGTACTGGCAGTTCTCATTAGGGCTCCAGGAATCCATCAAACATGGGGCTCTTACAGCCCCAGGTGCTAATGCACATAGGTATTCCTTAACAACATAGTTACTCCTTCTTTTGTTCTGGTCCTACAGGGGCTGGAGAGGCTCGGCTTGATTAGGATCATAGAACCATAGAATGGTTAGAGTCAGAAGGGACCTTAGAGATCATCTAGTTCCAACTCCCCTGCCATGGGCAGGGATATCCTGGTGAAGTGCTCTTGGAAGAGTTGGGCAGCACCTGGCCAGCAGCTGTAGGCAGTCAGGTTAAGGTGAGAGGGAGGTAGGGGAGCAAAGGGCATGGTCTCTCAAGTCAATGGAATTGTGGTCTCCCTTGCAGGACGGGCTGGTCTCTAGCTCCCCTAGCTTTTGTCCCTGTGGCTTCTTCATGGCCATTTTCCACTTAATTCTATTTTCTACTTGGTCACAGCTCTGCGCACCTACCAGCCCAAATCCCACAGTTACCTCTAGCCCAAATCAGATCTGCCTTCATCTACCTCCTTTAGCCATGCTGCCTTCTGCTCCCAAATTCTTCTTTCTCTTTATCTAACACCTTTCTTCTTCTCCCACCTCTCTATACACTGAATTTCATGGCACTGGAGAGGAGCCTTAGAAAAGTCAAGGTGGAACAGTGCAAATTAGCCCCAAGGTCTGCCCTTTCCTGCCATCTGTCTTTACCCACTGCTCATTCCCCTGTGTCCCAGGAAGAAAGCTTCCTCCAGAGCATAGGGGAATGTCTTCTCAGGTAGAAATATAAGTGCTGAGAGTGTAAGTGTTGCCATGCCATTGGGGCCTGCATGTTCGAGACTCCAAGGACTGAGCTGCCAAGAACAAAAAGACAGATGGGTGGATGAGTGGCCGCTTTCCATCTGGATCTGCCACAGTCTCCTAATGCCACAGTCCTCCCCTGTCCTGTTCACCAACAGCAAGATGGTGAACCTCTGGCTTTGAAAGCCCCAGAACCTAAAAGCAAAAGGGATGCCCCTGTGGGAGAAACAAGAGCACTTTACTGCAGCAGGTTTATTCACATTGACAACTTTGTGGCTTTCTGATTACTCCACATGGACGACATGTATAGAGAAGCAAGCAGAAGTATTTCCACTTGATGATGCTGAGGCTCACTGTGGTATACCACCAAACCTAGATCCTCTGTCTGACACTGATGCTTGACAGAAGTTCCCCCTCGGGAGGGAGGAGCATCACAGAGTCCCTGTGTCATGGCCATGACTCTGCTTTTGTGAGCATCACTGTGCTATGAGACACAGAGGGTTCCCACTTAGTGTAAACAGCACTGACTCAGCTCCTGCAAGGTAGAAGGAAGGATCATACTACATACAGCCGTTGCCTCAGAGAGAGCGATCATGAGCTCTGTGGGAGGGTAACCCTGCCAAAGTCAGTCCGATGAACATGAACCAGACTCGCTTGCTGTCCACATCAGAACCACTCACAAAAGTGCTAAGAGGTTGCTGATGCTCTGTGGAAGGGATGTCACTTGCATGGTGGCACCTTAGCAGGCCCATGGTCACACAGTTTGGATAGAGCAAGGCCTATCCAAATGCTCTCTTCAACATGGTGTACCAGCAACACCAAAGTGGGGCTCTGCCTAAGCACATTGTGGGTACACTGATTCAAGCTGGAGCCAGCAATATGGACGAACATGGCCTGCTCTGCACCTTGCAATGCAATCAAACCTCTATATGGCTCTACCAGTATAACATCTTTCCCCCTCAACTGAAGGTCAAAACCCAGTTTTCCCCAGGAGGCCAGAGTTCAGGAAACACATTCCACTTTGCTTGCTTGGATCAAAACTGCCTGAGGAAGAGATTTCCCATTTACCCCAAATCTGTTCAGCATCTTTGTCACTCCCCCTCCACCCTCCCATCCTGTGAAATGAAAGAAGAACATCTCCCTGTCCTGCACAGCACCCCCCCACCCCTCACCCTGCCTTCCATTGGTCCTCATGAATATCACAGCCAGTTTCTGTGCCATTGGAGCAGTTTGTTTCTCTCTTGATTTTTCACAAGTGATTATTGAAGTCAGAATTTGTCACCCACAGAATGAAAGGAAAATGAACCTTCAATCACAGATGCAGATCTATCTGCTGAGAATGAAGGGGGAGGGGGGAAAGGAGAGATGGGCAAGGGAAGGGAAAAGCAAAGAGAAGGAGGACATGTGAACAGAGAGAAGAAACCAGAAGAATGAAGACAGGAAACACAGAGAGAAAGGGGGGTGCAGGGTGGGGGGTCAGAAAGTGAAGAGGCTGAGATGACGAGACAAAGTGAGCAGAGCAACTAAACCCAAAAGGGTAACAGATAACTTGAAAAATGGAAGGGCAGAGTAGGAGAGATCACTCTATCTGCAGAGGGAGCAGTGAGATTTCCTTATTCTCCTTCCCATCCCATCTCCCACCTGATCCAGACCCACTACTCTCATCTCTTCTGACTCCCAGCAGGACTGGTCCCTCTTTGGTGCTCTGAGATGATTCTGCTTGCCCTTGAGCCTGTGCAGGGGCCAGGTAACCACTGCGGTCTGGCTCTTCGCAATGCCTTGTCCCTGTCACTGCCCTAAAGCGTGCCCACACACACGCATTTGCACACAGTTATTCATGCCTCTCAGATGGGAAGATGGTTATCACACATCCTCTTAGTCATCACTTAGCAAAGATAAACACATTTAGCGCTTAATCTTTCCTCATCAGTCAGGCCTTCCTTTGCCCCTCTATCTGCTGCTCTGCCCTGAGTCTTCTCCATTTTCTCTCCATTTCAGTTAATAAGCTGCCCAGCCAAGCAGAGCCCCCCAGAGAGGGGCCAGCAGCTCCCTGTTCCATGACTTGATGTTTCTTTAAGGACAACCATTTCCCTGTCTAACCCCCTACACCACTCCCTCTCCTCCAAATAGCAGCTATAGATACTTTTTTGTAATCTTCTCTACCTTTCCCTTCTATATCACTTTTACTAAGCCTAGCAATTTGCTTCCAGGTCTCTCAATGGCTATTCTCCTTTAAAGAACAAGTTACAAGTGTCAGATGAAGAGGGGACAATTTTGAGTTCTTGAGAATTATGTATAAAAGTATACGTGCTTCTCTAAAAAAAAAAAAGAAAAGTTGTGGCTGAGAAAAGGTTGTCAACAAGAAGCCCGTATACCAACAAAGCTCAAAGAGAAAAAACACCAAGTATTCATATTACCATTTAAAATTCATTATGATAACCATATCTCAGTTGCCTGAGCCCAAATACCTTCCACCCCACCACAATATTTGTGGTGTCACATGCTTCAAAAGATGTTTATCTGTCTATGCCTTCCAGCAGCTTCTAGAAATCTGTTTTTTTAGAGCAGTGCTGCCAAACCCCTCCAGCGGTCCAGGTTGCAGCGCTGAAGTACCAAAGTCCAGCAGTGTCTTCCCTATTGATTGACTGGCCACGTACCCACAACATAGTCAGATTTGGCCTTCTTGCAGCCTGTATGTGCCCAAAGTGACCTGACAGATAGGGACAGCAGGGTGACGCAGCCCGCTGTACACCTTGCCTCAAAAGCCGTAATGGGACCAGGGTTTGTCAGGTATCCCAGAGAAATCATAGTGAGAGCCATGGAAAGAATCTACTCATTCATTGTGTTGCATTAGCAATTTAACGATCACTTCAAATAGCTCCAGCACACAAGCACAGAGAGATGCTGGACGGTACAGTCACACACACATCACCACTGGGAAGGCAGGGGGGAATTCAGGACAGGGCTGTGCGTGTCTGACAGGGATGAATAAAAAAGATGCTGCAGGTTTAATGATTGCTAGGGAGCCTGCATGCGCTTGTGGATAAAGATGGAGGATCTGACTGGATTTTGAATAAGTTCTGCTACAAACTGATCAAATGTCCTTTAATCAGATGGATTCAGCCGCTGCCTTTCTTTAAGATCATTCCAGGACACAATTAGCCTCCTGTATGTAGCGTTAGTGGTCATCACCTACACACAGGCGTCCACCACTTCCCGAAACAGAGGTACGTGACAAAAGGGCTGTGTTTGAGAGAGAGCTAAAGAAAGCAGTGCAGTCCGATAGAAGGATGAGATAACAGACAAGAAGTAAAAAAGCACTAAGAACAGACAGAAAAAAGTTTTTTGGGCAGCAAAGAAATTGCCTCCCAGTTTTTGACTTATCAAAGGAGCGCTTTATACTTCTTTGGGAAACAGAAGGTGTCCCCAGAGAACTTCCTAGATCCATCACTAATTTGCCTCCTTAAAGGAAAACAATATACAGGAGCTTGAACTTCAGCCAAGAACTTGAATCAAAAAGATGCAACAGAGTTTCTGGGTGTAAGTCTGGAGCAGGGATCCTGTCTTATCACCATACAGTACATCTCCCATTCAGGGGATGCCAGATACATCCAAGGGGGAGGGGGAGCATCCTCTACTCTTCTTCTCTCCCCCTCAGCAGCATGTGTGTGCACAACAGGTCAGCAGTAGCCAGGGAGCAGACATAAAGCTGCTTAGGTATTCATCCCTGTCTTTGGATGAGCAGAGGAAAGAGAGAACAGGAGATGACAGTAATATTTGGAAAGGATGGGAAGGAACTCACCCGGACCCTTGCTGTTTGTCTGTACACTGACTTTCCCATCCTCTACCTCCTGCTCCACTGCAGCCACAGGGATGTTTTCCCTGTTGACTTCAGAGGCAGCGGGAGCCAGCCACTAATTAGGATCCAGTA
The DNA here is from genome assembly GCA_008711295.1 of Anarhynchus alexandrinus. Classification (NCBI taxonomy): domain Eukaryota; kingdom Metazoa; phylum Chordata; class Aves; order Charadriiformes; family Charadriidae; genus Anarhynchus; species Anarhynchus alexandrinus. Next base: position 2,856,082 of record VUYV01000082.1, read on the forward strand.
TGACAAAGCACAGAGTAGCCTGACACTGCTAGACCACAGGTGCCTAGAGGCAAAGGAGACAGAGCCTGCCCGAGGACCAGTTTCATTAAGATGAAGAACATCAAACAGCTTTCCCTGAACTGACATCCGTCTGTCAAAGGAGCCTGCAAAGAAAGGCAGAGCTGACAGGGGCCCTAAGGAGAATCTCATTAGGATGGTTTTAGAGGGGCCTTTTGATGAGAGAGCTGTGGGGACTAACTTCTCCCTCCCATCAGGAATGGCTCGTGCCTGTCAGTTTGTTGTCTCCATTCTCAGAGGCTGATGGGGATGGACAGGTAATACTGATGGAGGTCACGGGCATGGGAATGTGACCAAGGAGCAGGCGCTGGACGGAGGGAGAAGTAGTAGAGCAGGGCACCACAGAGCAAGTTCACAGAGGGAACATTCAAGCCATGCCTCGCTTTTTGGCTCCAAGGAGAGGGAGCTGCTATGAAAGGCAGACTACTACAGCAAGCACCCCCGGGCAGTGCTGGGCTGCCCAAGGGGAGCCTGGTGGGAGTGATAATAGCATCTCACCTCCTTGTGCACACATGCACACTATGCAGAATTGAATACAGACAGCTATCCTGCTTTTTGTTTATAGGATTTGGGCATAGCTTTCACTGCAGACACATCTGCACATCCCTAGAGGCTCATCAAGATCTCAACCCAGCTGAATTAACCCACAGCCCAGCCTGACAGGTAGGGATATTCTTCCTCTCTCATGGGAGCAGCGGTGAAGAAAGACTCCTTCACTCCACAAACAACAGCAACATGCACGTTTGGATGGAAGAGGTATAACCCCAGGGACGTATGGCTCTCTGGGTCTGAGCTACAGCCACATGGCTCTAACATAGCCCAATGATTTCTGGAAGGCTTAAAACCAGGCATTTATGTAGCACTGTAACTCTCTCCCAAGGCACTCCTGCTGGTAAGTGCATTCAGACAGTTGCCCTGCAGTGCAATGAAAAAGCATGTGCTCAAATTCCCCAGCCAGCTCTGATTCAGCAATCACAACAAGTGTTCATTAGTGCCTGCAGGGACATCCTACTTATTAGGAGTGGTCAGCTGGGCATTACACTGTGCTCAAGTGGTTCACCAGTCTTTAGCCTCTAGAACTGACCTTGCAATTGACTGCTACACAAGTTAGTGACATCATTCAGTGTCTCTTGAGGCTCACATGGGTGATATCATTGCCTTCTGTTAAAAACTGCTACTCAAAGTCTCTTGATGTAGAATGAAAGCATGATGTTTTCATTTCCTTAGAAAGCTCATGCTGATGGTCTGTCTTTGCAGTCATCCTTAGGGCTGCCACACATGATGTCATTGTTTTGTCTAAAGCAAGGGTAAGAGGCCTAAAGCCCGTGGGCTGGATATAGCCTGCAAGAGCTCATGGGCCTGGGACATATCACAGACACTTGGCGTGCTCAAAAGACCTGCACCTGGGCAACAGAAGAGATGCCCCTGGCACAGGCCAGGTCTCTGCTTATGTCATCACAATCTCAAATCAAAGATACAGCTCACAAACCATATTCCCAACCAGCACTGAAAGCCACATGATGTTCTCACTTCGTATTATTGCTGTGCAGTGCTAAGTTATGTGTGAATTTGTGGCCAGCTAAAAGGTGTTGGAAAGATCTGCTCTCTCCCCAGGAAAGAACAGGCTCATCAGCCCTGCACCAGGATTTTGCAGTGATGACATCACCCAGGCTCTGAAGAGCTCTGCCGGATGATGTCACATGGTAGCTCTGAAAATCTGCAGTGCTGATGCTGTCCCTGGTTTTAAGGGTTAGCACAAATGTTTTCAGTCAATGAGTGAGTCAGAGGCCCAAAGAATGGTGTTAAGCACAAGGTCACCCACCTGTCTTCAGCTTCTCCTCCAGAATATCTCCCACAGGTTCTGTGTGGCATTCACCAGCACTGAGCAAATGTTTTGGATAGCCCAGGGCAACAAAAACGACTCTGGAAGCCAGAATCTCACCCTTTAGATCACTGAGGGCCTGCAGCAATGGTGCCATCCCCCACCTCCAGAGCCTTGTTGGGATGCCTTTCTTCTAGCTTTTCCTCTCTTCTGAGGACAGCCACTCAAATGTGGAGGGCTGTTCCCAACACCTGGCTCACGCTGCTCTCCCTCCAGCTGACAGAGCTGAGCTGCATTTCATAGTGCATGAGCACTGCAGAAACCCTTGTTTTGCCATCACACTTATGTTTCCCTCACCCTTGCAGGGCTTGGAAAGGATCCAACACCGAGATCTGACCAAAACTAAAGGGTCTCTGAGCACTGGATGGCAGGCGATCCCCTCTGCAGAGGCAGCAGGAGCGGGATAGCTGATGTGTTCAGGCCAAGTAGGTGCCGGAAAGGGACACGGTGTTCCCATCTCAAGGAGACTGGGAGTTTGTGGTTATACAGGACTGGGTCTGGTCAGCTGCAGGACCTGGCTATGCTGTGCTGGCCATTTGGCTCTGCAGAGGAGCCTTCTGCAAGGAAGAAGGCGGCCATCTGCCTCCTACTCTGGTTACAAACAGCACTCACACAGAGGCAGCAGGACTGGCTGTATGAGGAGGACAGCAGCTGCTCTCTCTCGGGCCCTTTGGGCTAGTTCTCTTTGGCTTCCTAGTGTACATGGAAGGGAAAAGTTTTATTCAACCAGTCTCCCTTGCTTCCACCCCCACTCTCACACACCAGCCAGGTGGTATTTCAGGCTTGGTGCGGACAGAGGACAAGCACCCTAACAGGGACGGCACGTGTACAGATAGGAGGTTGTTGCAAGTCCCCAGCTCCCCCTGGCATCATTGACTCGAGCCAGAAGGGTCAGCATGTGGCTCTTAGAACTCCCCATCCCCACCTAAAATGTGCCGACCCACCACAACTCCAAAACCGTGAAGTGTCCTCCCAGGCAGAGAGGGGGTTGGAGAGGCTCCACTTCAGCTCACCCCTCTCCTTCTGCCCGGCTCTCGTGCTCCCGCTCGCACGCACGCTGTAGCTGTCTCGGGCTCTCTCGCACAGTCTGTCTTTCACACACACAAGCTCTAACACAAACACAAAGGCTATAGGATGCATGTGTCTCACACATTGTATAGGATCCCTCTCCCTCACACAGTGTCTGTTTCACACACGCTGTCTCTCTCCCTCGCACTCGTGCTTGCATACACCTCTTTCTCTTCTGCCTCTTTCTCTTTCTGGCACTGGTGGGAGTTTCAGGGAACAAGGCTCTGTTTTATTCACTCTGTTCGCAGTATCTTGCTCCCTGCTAGTCTGTACCATTTGTTTTGCTATATTACTACTATTTTCTTTGCTCAGGGCAAGAAAATTCTCTCCCCTCAAGGAGGAGCTCAAACCCTTATGGCTTAGCAAGAAATATGTCCCAGGATTCACCAGACATTGGTAGGTCCATGAGGGTTTTGCTTTAGACCCTGCTCTGTTTGGCTGTATTACCTGTCAGAAAGTGATGCTTCCAGCATGTGGCAGGTTCATATGAGTCAACCTGAACACCAGGTGGGCTTAGTGTGAAAACAAGCTCTACAGCAGCAAAGATCAGCTCTGAAAAACTAACTGTTGAACGGCAGTTCAACTACCTGGAAGAACAGCTGATCCTCTTCTTCCTTATTGCAAGTGTGGATTATCACAGTGGGTACCCATATGCAAGTGGATCATCAAACAATTAAGCTTCCTCTTGCTTTTCTTCCCAGCTCACCCAATCAGTGTAGGGTACATTGTTTTTACAGCTGGGTCTTTCTGAAAATAAGAATTCATATTTTAACAGCAATGCTGTTCTAAGTGCAATGTCTGAAGACTGTAAGAGTGGCAGGGTTTGTAGAGAAGGATGAGGTATGATACAAGCAGAAAGAAATGGACAGGGTGTCAGGTGCACCAGCAGGTCTGAAGGAGATAAATGCAGCAGGCCTGAAGAAGAGCTTGTCCATTTTAATTTGGCTTGTCCAAAAGAAGACATTTATCCCCCTCTATAAACCTTGCCCCACCAACATTGTTCCAACTAGGGAGGAATCAGAAATGCATGGATTCCTCAGAGCAGCATCGCCCCTCTTAAAGGTACACATCTCTAAGAAGACAGAGATATTTCAGTTCCATCCTCCTTCCCAGTTGGCAAAAACCTTCCCGTGACTTCATATAGACTTAGACCTTCCATAATGACATTTACATTCCTCCAGCCCTCAGACACTTCTCCCAGTCACCATGAGTGTTCAAAGATTATTCAGAGTGACCTTGAAATGACGTCAGCCAGCTTCCTTGTCACTGCTGGGTGCATCCCAACAGGGACCATGGACTTACATATGTGCAGTTTTCTTAGGTGTTCTCTGATCCTCTTCCACCAAGGTTAAGTTGTTCCATATTTTTCCCTGGTGTCTGGGTCCTGGCATTTCTGAAGGCCAGTCTTGCTAGTAAAGACTGAGCTGAAGAAGACATTCAATACCTCAGTCTCTCCCAATACACCAGTCTCTCCTGGTGTCCTTTTTCACCAGGGCACCTGTCCCATTTAGCAGTGGGCCTGCATTTTCCCAAGTCTTCATTTTGCCACTTGTATACTTTTGTATTTTTGTCAGTTTTAAGGTTCTGGACAGTCATGAGGAACTCACCTGGAGGCTTACTCAGAGACACTCAGCACTGTGTCCCACAGGCACGTAGTGCAGAGTGTACCTACCATCTGCTCAAGAGAGGATGTGAAGCTGACTGCAGACAAGGTCATTAGCACATCTAGCATAGACCTATGTCTCCCAAGATCAATCCCACAGGGACTTTCCACTCTCAAGACCTGTCTTGGTTCAGAAGGGGCTTTAGGTCATGAAGCCATATGTTTCAGCTTCTTTCTTGTCTGTTTTCACCAATGAAATCCTGATTTCTTCTGTCCTACCACTCCCCACACACACTCCTGTGTCAGCAATCGCTGATATCAGCATTCTCGTCATGAGGCAAATTTTGCTCCTAGGAGGATTCCACTGCTCTGGTACCATGGCTCTCCCGCTCTCACGTCATCTGATGTGCCTGGCTTTAGACACAACACCTGCCAAGGTGCTGACCAGGGTAGTTGTGAAGACGCTGGTGCCCAAGGCAAGTATGTCTCCAGGGCTGTCCTGACGTATACAGTTTAATTTGATGAAAAGTCCAGCTAAATGTAGTTCTTTCTCCTGTTCATTTGTCCAATTACTGCTGTGTACATTCAAGCTTTTTTCTACCAAGGCATCCCACTTGCCCTTTCAGTCCACGCCAAATAGTTACAAGGCCTGAATTTTATGCAAGCACTTGCTGTGTGCTGGGAGAACCATCAACAGCAGCTGCAGAAACTGTGTTCTGAAACTGTGAGTCTCACTGCTGCAATGTTGTGAAACTTCAAATACAGCTGTTTTCCCGTCAGGTCTGTCACATTATCTTAGCATCGGGCTAAGAGTTACCTGGCATTTCAGACCACTGCAGCAGCCTTGATTGGTAGAACTTGTGTCCTGGTTTCAGCTGAGAGTTAATTTTCTTTCTAGTGGTTGCTGTGTTTTCAGATTTGGTATGAAAAGAATGTCAATAATGCATATTGTTTTAGTTGTTGCTAAGTGATGTTTATACTAGTCAAGGACTTTTTTCAGCTTCCCATAGAAGCTGGGAAGGAGCACAGACAGAACAATAGAATGGCCAATGGAATATTCCATACCATAGACATCATGCTCAGTATATAATATAAATGGGGGTTGGCCAGCAGGGGGAATCCGTGATCTCTGCCTGGGGTGGGCTGGGCAACAAATTCACCGGGCAGTGAGAATGACTTGTGTCTTGTATATTATATTATATTATATTATATTATATTATATTATATTATATTATATTATATTATATTATATTATATTATATTATATTATATTATATTATTATTATTATTATTATTGTCATTCCTTTTCCATTATTGTTTTATTAAACTGTCTTTATCTCAACCTACATGAGTTTTTTTGCCTTTCCCCTCCTTTTCTCCCTCTTCTCCCTACCCTTCTCAGGGGCAAAGGAGGGGTGAGCAAGAGGATTTTCTCTTAAACCTAATGCTTGATCATTTCAAGGGTACTTGATGTTCTCACATTGCAAGGAATAGTAAGTATTTTTGCCCTGCTTGCCTTCTTCAGACCATTTGTGATTTTAGGATCCTCAGTGGAGAAGATGCAGACAGCTTTGATTCATGCTGATATGGCAATCTTTCTGCCGCTGTTCCACAAAATAACTCCTTAATTTGGAAGAAAGGTCGTGTTCCCTGAGCAGATAAATTTGCCCCATCTGCCTGGTGGTCACCTGTTATTGATCATACAGAGACCAGAAAATATGTGCCTTCTTCCACTGGGCCTTTTTCTTGCCTGAGATGCTAGCAACGGAAGAGTAGTTATGAGGGCTGCCCCATCTGGAGGCTGAGAAGCCCTGTCATCGTGGCTTTCTGCAGGGAATGTTTCTGGCAAGAGCCTCCTGGATGTGCGCTGTCCAAGGAACTTTGGTGCAGATCCAAGGAATCTCTTCTGACCAGATTGTTTCAAGTGGTGTCAGGAGAAGCTGGGAGAAGGAGCTGACCCATAAGGGGAATCCTTTCACACCCGCCAACCCCCTTCATTTATAACAGCAGGTGAGGAGAACATGCTCCCCATCACACACCAGAGGAAACCTACCGCAGCTACAGAGCCTGATCATGGTAGGATCTGACTCCAAAACATCATAAATTGGCAGCACAGCCATAGCCTCTACATTGCTTGGAGACTCCATGCCCCAGACCATACCACTGAGCTTGGGTTGTGATATCCTGGTAAAGGAGAGAGATCTGACACCCTGCAGCACAAGACCACACACTCACAAGGCCTCTGCTAGAAGGCACGCTCCATTGCTACCACTCTGCCATCATCTGTTCCTCAGTCTCCTGTCTGTATGCAGCCTCACTCTGCATAAAGGCCCAACACTGCCCCATCACCATCACAGGAAGTGCTGTCTCAAGCACTGACAAAGCAGATGCCTGCCTCTCCACCCTCTGCTCAGGCTGATGGATCCCAACAGAGGCACACAGTGAACTAGCCTAAGACCCAGCTGTAGAACAGCTGGTTCAGCCAGATCCCAAGACATTTTCCTTTTAATCAGACATCTTGTGTCTCTCACTGCTGCACTTGGAGACCTTGATTTTCACCCGAGATCTTCCTATTTACTAGGAATCTTTGGAGTCTGGCTTCAGGGCTCCTGCAAGTGAAGCAAGAAAAAGTCCCAGTTACCCTATCCATGAACAAGATGCTAAAAATACCAGAATCACGTGGGATTAAGCCTGTGCTCGCTGTACGCAGAGATATGGTTTGTTTAATAGATCACTGCAACACAAAGGTCTCAGGGATTCATTGAGATTTTCTTTCTCTGCCCACCAAAGCTGCTCTCTGATTGAGCTAGTATGTGTTGAGTCAAATTCTTCTTTGGCCTGCTTAGAACCTATAGTGGTGATGGGTCTGTCCCCTGCTGGTAAGAACAATATGTTACTTTCTCTGCTTCAGTCATTTCTGAGGTGATGCTCTTGCCCAAATCTATTGGACTTGCTCTGTACTATGGTCTTTATTAAGAAATTTCAGCCTGTGGGTGATGCCCAGACACTGCAGTAGATCATCTCTGGGATCAAGGTGTGAGAGAAGTTGGCTACAGTTGAGCGCATTCAGCAAGGAGCCAGGAGAGACCTGAGGACCTGTCAGGACCATCTGTAGGGGAAGGTGCCTGATCCCGCATGCAAGTACTTTCCAGGGGTGCTTTGAGTGTTCACCAGGTTCCTATTTTTGATGGTATGGCACCATGTTAGAAGAGGCCTACCCCTGCCCTTCCTAACCCACAATCAAGGCCATTTCTGGAAGAGTCACAACTGGGGTAATTTGGGCAGAGGCATCACCTCAGAAATGACAGAAGCAGAGAATATCCAGCTGCTTGGTGGGCTGCATTTCCCTTTTCCTTTCCTCATTTTGAAAGGCTGTACCTTCATTTTATTCCAGCCCCTGTTTAATATAAGAGCAAGGTTCAGTGTCCTGTAGGCTCTGTATTTTTTTCCTAAAATTAAATTTCTTTCCTGACTCAGCCTAGAAGGACAAAGCTGTAGGACTCGGGAGGAGCTCTCTGTGTATGTATGAAATAGACATCCTAAGTTTGTTTCACACACTGACTGTATCTCAGCTGCATCCCAGATTCCACCTTCTGCAAACCCTAGTGCAGTCTAGGTTGGTCCCACTGCAGAGAATGTCTGGCTGAGAATCTTAGAAGGACTTTCGGTGACACACTGATGCAGAAATGCTCAAAACCCAGTGGTGAATACTTGCTTAGATAGGTTTTGCCTTTCTTCATCTCTTTCTGAGCAATGAGCTGGCATTCATTTGCCTAGTTTGTTGGGTTTTTTCCCCACCCCATATGGTCAATATTTAATTTTTGGTGAACAAAGATATTTTTCACATTCTGTTTCCCTGTGGGAAATCACTTCCTTGCAGGTTTGGATGACTCAAGATGTGAGGAATTATATTGGATACTACATGAGAGGAAAATATGTGGACAGGGGAGGAGACAGAAGGGGTTGCATGGAGGGAAAGAAATGGAGAAATGGAAAAAGTGCAACAGATGGAAGGTGGTGAGTGAAAACACCAGGAAAGTGAAGGATAGGAGAGATGGAGGAAGTCATGATTCCCTAAGGAACAGACAGGTGAGGGACAGTGAAGGAAGGTGGAGAATGGAGAAAACAGGAAAAAAGGGAAGTGTGAAGGGAGTGGTGGTTGGGAACTGTGACTACAACACAGTATGCAAGAAAGGAGGAGAGAGATGATGGTCTATAAGATAAAGCAGAGGTGAGACGAGAACCCATGTCTTGTTCTGACAGTGCTTCAGATGAATGGCTGCTTCTCAGAGATAAGCGGCCAGACAGAAGAGGCCCAGAGGTCTGGATGCCATCACGCGTTGCCTACTTCCATCCACCACACCAATTAGACTTGGGATTTAGTGATGTGGAGAGAAAGTGAGGGAGACAAATCTCTTCCATTTCCCAAAGACACTTGATGAAGTCTATCTGAGTGATAAGGGATGGGACTTTCCAAGAGACCCAGAGAAGTCCATTCCTCCCCCAGAGCAAGGGGACTCTGAGAAGGGAGTTCTTCAGTTTCTTCAGACCCAGGAGGTCTACAACAGTGTAAATTCACCGATGTAGTGACCCTGAAGTTTATACTATTCTGTGGAAAGACCCCGTAATATGCCAGAGTGATCACTCCTTCTACCAACAAGACAAGTTTCTTATTCCTCTGAGACAGTACAAGGCTGTGCCGGCAAAGGCGACCTCTTCAGAGCATCCCTACATAGCAACAGTTGCAAGTAGGAAGAAGAGCTAAACCTCCATCACAGACTGGCTAACCTGCCTCAGGCAGTTTCACCTTTGGGCACACTGACTGCACAACAGGGTTGGAGAAATTAATGTCCCCTTCTCCGTTAAGAATCTGGGTGGGGGTGAGGGAGCAGTGTCTCCTCATCATCCCCAGAGTCAAACAGCCCAGCACTGGCAGAGTGGAGACAGGTGCAGACAGAGAAGCTCTGGGACAATGGGGACAGAAAATCGTAGAGAATCAGCTCTCTCCCTCTCACACTCCACCACCGGACTGGTGCTCTCCTCCACTGCACACTCAGTCACAGGCAGTCTGACCTTCTCAGACGAGCAGGAAGGGTTCATGATGCCTTCTTACAGAAGCAGGATGTGCATGCCAGAGTGGAGTTGTCACCTGGTAGTTGTGGGTGGCCAAGCACCTTTCACAGCCTTGCAGAGGTCACTCAAGCCTCGGTTTCTATGGATGTTGTCCTAACAAGTGCTATCTTCCAGCTCAGCTCCCTGCAGCAGTGGAGGGAGAAAGGAGGACCAGTGAGGGACCTACTGCCCAACTCCCCTTCCAACAGACCACAACTCCACAGGAGTTTAAAAACCCTCCACCTCCACCACATCAGTCATTAAATTTCAGGGCCAGCTCAGACTGATCTGCCTCCTCAGGGCCTCTTCTTAACTGCTGAGTTTAGAGACACACAGCTTTTGCTGCAGTAAAAGCCGAACTCCCATCAGCTGATGCTGAGAACCGGTTGTCTCCCTTCAGTTGCATTTTCCCCACCGTCATGCCCCCACACTGTCCCACTTCAGTCTGTGGCCAACCTTGCTTTTCACTCTTCTGATCTGTTTGCTCCACCCCAGCACCTCTAATGCCACTAAGAAGCTGAAACAGCCTTTTCCTGGCCACCAACTACCATCAATGCTACTGACACCTCCTTACTCCTCCCCTCCTCCCCAAAGGCACCATTCCCTGCAATGGCCCTGAAAGGAGAGGACTGTCCTCATGGAGTATGGTAACATAGCCCCAGAAAGCCTCTAATTAACCCTAATTATCTAATTCACAGCTTCATCCTGGCAGCTCCTGCTACAAAGTGCTCAACAGACAGTGTCAAAAATACCAATTATCTCCCTGGCTGCCACTTGAGAAGCAGGGATGAAGAGAAATGGGTGTCACGGGCAGGAAGTCTGGTGGATGTTGGTGACACAAGACAGACAGAAAATGTATGGCAGAGAAACAGAGGCAACAGCTCTCTCCCCACTTTATCAGGAAGGGTTGAGAAGCTGGCAACTCGTGTGTCTTCTGGGCCAATGCCCAATCTGAGCAAAGCCCAGAATGAAACCCCTTTTCCTGCAGACTAGCAGATATCATGATGCTAAGAAGCCACTTTGCTTCAACTGAAGGCACTCATACAATACAGGTACAGCCACTTCAGCCTTTTTAGATTTAAGCTGCCAGGCTTAGCACCTCCTTGCCCTGAATCTGCCCTATGATGCAGTTTTGCTTGGCTTGGCCATTTTTGTCAACTGCATCACTCTCCTGCAGCTCAGGACCTTGGTCCAAGAGCGCAAGGGCTGTTTTTGTCTTTTAGGAATCCCCAGTCATCCCCACCCTTAAATTCACCCCTGGATAAACTCCAGATGTTCAAGAAGGGAAAGAACAGAGTAGAAGGAAATCCCCAAGCCTGTGCAAGCAGCTACCAGCAGGCAGCTGGGGCAGCCTTATGCCTATTTGCTCACAAATCGGTGGGCAAGCCTGGCTCTTCCTCATGCTCCCTGCCTGGCTGTGCTTCTCCCTCCTTCAGCCACTTCATACCAGAGGTCCTCTGCTCCCCCCGCCCTTTCTTCAAGCTCCGTCTTGTTATTCAGGTCCCGTTTGTCCCTCGACACTCATGGCAGAGCCTCCACTGTCTTTGGAGCTGGAGCAAGACAAGCGGGACAAGGCACTGGGCCGGAAAATTGGGTGCAGAAGTTGCAATGAATTCTTAATGACGCCCTTTCTGGCAACGTATACAGAGAGATGGAGCTGAATGCTTTTCTTTTTTAAAGTGTTTCTTATTTAAAAAGTGATGAGGCTTTTGATCCACTTTCCACAGTAGCGTTGGCTGGGCCCCTGCTTACTTCTGCCTTGCTTAGCAGGGCAGCTCCTTACAGCTCCTCGGACTCACTTTCGATACCGTTCCCTCCTCCTTCAAGGTTGTGTGTTAACTGTCAGTCCCTGAGTAGTCCGGCAATCCCACTTCAAGAGGTATCATATAACTATGTTGTGACAGACCCTGTCCCAGGGAGCTTGAGGAGGGAAGGGAAGACACAGATCCCTGTTGGATACTTGGGAAGCCAAAGAACAGAGCAATTCTGCACCCTGCCACAGCCCACCAAGCCTGCGGCAGAACCATGAGTTTGGCCTTATAGTGCAGGACCAGTGACACCAATCCATCCATCATCTTAACTATGTGTGTGAACCTGTTCCTTGTGTATTTGAGTCCTCCTTCCATCTCCCTTATCCCTTCACTCCTAAATCTTTCACTGTCAGGATGTTTGGGTTTGGTTTCTCTCTCTTTGTGTTTCCTCTAAGGATGAGAAGGGAAATGCACAAGTTGTTCAGCAACATCCTCTGTTGCCCAGCTAAGGATGGGCATGGCCTGTGCACTTACACTCCCAAATCCCCCTGGGCTCTGTGGACATCTCAGCCTGTCCTCCAGCTTGCACGACACACACCTTTGCCTTTTAATTGAGAGTGCATCTAAGCCCTAGGGAAAAATGTTGGCCTGATCATTCCCTAGCCTGCACCACACTCCTCTCCCTGAGGGACAGCCCTTGGGACACAGGTCAACAGTGTGACCCTCACACCCTCATCCATTTGCTCACTGCCCTTCAGAGCTGTTGGTTACCAGTTCCATTGGGGCCAGCTTATCTGGATGGGAGAGATTCCTCACTCTGCTCTCTTAGGCTTGGCCCGACCCTGAGGAGTCACGATTGCTCAGGGTGCCCAGCTCCAAAGAGCAGTGGTATCTCCTAATCTGACCTGGCTGTTGTAAATGCCACCAGGATCTGAATAGGAAATCAACGTTCAGAAAGGATGTTACCTTTGCAGTGGAAGCAGGATTCATCTTCCAGGCTGCAACTCCACCAGAGATGCTTTTCCAGGCCTGACAGTCAGTCCAGAAGAGGGCAATGTTGCCCACTTGCCTGTCTGTTTCACAATACATACGTGCATGCACATGCGCATATACGCAAAGAGATCTCAGCTGTCCCGTATGACTTCCAGCAAAAGGCTCTGTGGCTAAGTCAGTTCTTCCTGTGCTGCGGCAAAAGATGGCTTGGATAAGTTACTGAAATTCATGAAAGTGAAAAAGAACCATGAAAAAGAACCAAAAGAAGCATGAACCAACCACAAGACAACAGAAAATGGTCTTCCTGAGTCTGCAGCCAGCCTAAAATGTGAGGCTATGCAAAGCTGCACTGTTTTTCTCCATGATGGGTTTACTTAGTAGGCCAGCTCACGCCGGCCACCCCGGTGACCCCCTTTCTCACACTGTCCACTGCAGCCACTTCACTGTTCACAGCACAGAGCTGGGCCTTTCTCCCAGTCCATGACACAGCCGTTGTGGTCCACCAAGCATATTCTGGAGGCAGAGGTCAGTGTGGTTTGCTGCAGGGACTGTGTCAGTTGGACACAGTCATATTTACAGGCACTGGAGAGAACAGCGCAGACTCCCGGATGCAGCTCACACCTCATCCCTTCCCCAGACACACATCGGCTCACACAACCCTGTGCAGAGCAGAGGACTCCCAAGGTCTCTGACTGGAATCAGCCAAAGGCTGCTTAAATACAAGCACTGCTTAACTCTTTCATCAGAGCTCATTTTGGCCCAGAGGGCTGACTACAGTGCTTCCATGTCCCCCCAGCCCAACAGTCCTCAGCTGGCTTTACGGCACTCGTGATTACTTCAGCCCTCACAGTCTTCCCTTCCAAAGATTCCTGCTCCCCCTAGACAGCATTTGCAAATATATCTTGTCCTTTCTCATCCCTGTGGCAGAGCAACCAGATGAGATGCAGGGACTGTGGAGACAAAATCGAATTTAGCAACAAAATAAACAGCATGGGGGCACTCTACTGATTAGATTACACCTCTTTATAATTTATGCATTAATTTCTCCCAAGGTTTGAGATTGCCTGTCTCAGAAGGCCCATATCCCTGCACTGCAGAGATGCAGATGCTAGGAACACCACCTTGACCCAAAGATCCAGCTTCCCACCAAGCACATGAAACTCTGATGAACCCCAGCCGAGCTCCTCTTTGTTATGTACCATTGTCCATCCGCCAGAGACGCACAGCCCAGCACCATTCCTTCCCCCACTCGATCATTCTTCCCAAGTCCAACAAAGAACGCGTCAGACTGTGAAGCATCTGCCTCTAGTAGCATCTGCCCCCAAGGCTGCTCTAAAATCAATTCAAGCATTAATAAGAGTCATCAGCTACTGCAGCATATATATCCAGGAGCTGAAAGTCACTGTTGTGTCCACATTCACAACCCCCCAAGACCATTTATTCCTACCCCTCCCTACACTAGGAGCAGAGGCTGTGAACTCAGCACACCCGAGAAGAAAGCTCAGAAGCCGCAATTAGACCTGTCTGATCAAAGCTGGATGTGCAAGGACAAAAGAAGAAACCCTCTGAGCCAAGCAGCAGTGCTACTCATGGAGAAACTAGAAATGAGACAAAATAGGAGGTGAAGAAGAGACAAGACATGCAAGGGAGTGGCTGCTATGTCACCATGCACAAATTGGCCTAATTATGTGTATAAATGCACCGATAGCTACGGATTTGCTGGCTGTATTCTTGACTTTAAATATTGATGCTCAGGAAGAGTTGAGATCAGGGTATCTGCTGCTGGATTAGCCTACAGATTGCTCAGTCATTATCCATGGCCAAATCACCTGGCTTGGACTGCCTTCCTGCCGACAGCTCTGGAGCTCGGGCAGAGGATGACCCTCAATGCCAGCTGCGGGTTTGCTGTGGAGATGATGGGAGAGGAAGCGCTGCCCTCCACCCAGGCAGTGCTGTATGCCTGCCCGGAATGGGGCATGAACTGGGTGCTGATCAGCGCAGGAGGGGACCAATGTCATGGCAGAACTAAGGACTCAGTAAAAACGAGGATGTGTCCAAACAAGGAGATATCCGAGGGCACAGAAACAGTGTGTTTGGGGGGAGCAGATGGCCGCTGGGTGCCTGGGAGAATCCAGAATCCTTCTCCCACACCCCGACACAGAATTCTCAGTTTCTCCCGTACCCCGTTCCCTCCCATCCCATCCCACCTCCTCTACAAGACAAGGTTGGGACAAATGGACTCGGAAGCAGCTTTTCATATTTTTTGCTTGTTCTTTTTTTGGGTTTTTTTGTTGTTTTTTTTTTTTTAATAAGAAATTTATTGCAAATATAGAAATTGATTTTCTCCATACAGGAATCTCCGAGTTGAGGAAAAACGATTTCGTGCCATTCAGTTTTAAAACAGGAAAAGAAAAGAAAGAGAAAAAAAAAGAAAGAAAGAAAATAGAAAGAAATAAAAATCTAAAAGAAGAAAAGAAAGAAAGAAAAAAAAAAGGAAGAAGATGAGAAAAGAACATAGCTCCAACTGAAATTTGTCCATACACAACCAGGGGGGGTCACAGGGTTGTTACGGAAGGAGGAACACCAAAGAGGCCACAAGGAGCCAGTCCCAGCAGCTGCCTCCCAGCCCCTTCCTTACATTCAAGGGCTGATACCCCCGGCTCTGTGCCCGGCAGCTGCCCGACCCTTCCCACCCCCTCGCCCCAGGTGCTGTGCTTGTGGATGGACCAGCCGTACCAGCCCTGGAGGGTCTGGCCTGACCCGGACGGCCTCTTCCTCTCCTCCCTGGGGAAGGTGGAGAGCAGGCGGCGGGGGCAGGCCACCCAAGAGCAAGGCCTCACAGTGGCGGTGGTAGTTATGGGGGAGGCAAAGGCCAAGCCAAATGCGCGAGGATGGGGCAGAGGGAGAGGGGACCGTAAGGGGGAGAAGGGGGGAGATTTACCTCCCGGCGGGGCACGGAGGAGAGGAGGTGCCCACCCAGTGGGAGAAGGAGAAGCCGGGCAGAGGTTGCCCTCTCTCCACCCGGGGACAGGGGGTTGGGTTGGGGTGGCCCTGCGGAGGGCTGCCCTGGTGGGACGGTGCACGGAGAGGTGTAGAGACGTCTCCCCACGGCGTGTGGCAGGGGAAGGCGAGGGGAGACAGACCGAGAACGCCCCTCACTGTACAAGGCCAGAGCGGCTGGAGGGACGGGGTGGGGAAGTGCGTGGGGGAGTACGGGGGAGGCAACAGATGCTCCCCTCTGCCCCTTCTTTGGGGAAAGACCCAAAAACACCTGCCTCAGCCAGGGTGGGCAGGGGGCAGCTGAGGTGGGGCAGGCTCCGCCAGCCCTACAAAAGACCCCCCCGTAGCCCAGTGGAGGGTGGCACTCAGTGTCCATCCCACACCAAGCCACCCCAAAGATGCTCCCTCCTGCTCAGATGGTGGGGACAGCAGCAGACTGCCTCCAGCAAGAGGATGCGGCTCCGTCAGGCTCTTCTTGCATGCGGCTTGTGCTGAAGGAAGTGGTGGTGGTGGAAGGGGTGTTCTCCAGGCTCCCGGAGGCTGTGTGTCCTTCCAGACGCAGCTGAGCTTTCCGGTCAGCGACAAGCATGGCAAACGTGCTTTCGGGGCCCTGGGTCCAGCTCCTGCCCGTGTGGCAGCTGCCCGCCCTGTAGCGCTGAGCTCTGCCCTACAGAGAGTGGCCACAGCTCATCATGAAGTCTGCCCAGCTTTTTTCTTCAGGCACTGCTGACTTACTCCCCACCACTTCTCAGAGAGCGTCCACCCCTGCACTAAATCCTTTCTCTCTCTGGTCCCTTTCTCTGTTTACCATTCCATTCTTTCCAGTGTGGCCATCTCTTCCCTGATCTTTCCAGCCTGTCCCTCTTCTCCACCCTCTCCATCTCCCTCTACCTGTCCCCTCCTTGCCTCCCCATTCCTTGGTCCCACCACACCTTCCTCACCCCTGCTGTGTCTGCCTCTCCTCTCTCTTCCTCGGCTCCTTTTCCCCCTTCCCTCCTACATCTCCCCCTCCTTTCCCCAAGCCTGCCTGGCAGAGACTCCTCCAGGAAGGCAGGCTGATTAGCATTGCAAACACACAGAGGCCTCCTCAGCCAGACATAAATCTTCATTTGTCAGTCATGAATATTTCACACCTGCCTCGGGAGGGATTTATTCAGCATGGAACAGTGGGGAGGGGGAAGAGGGGAACGTGGCACCACAGCATAAGCTGGGGCAGCACGGGCTTTGCCCCACTGGAACAGCACCTCTAGGGTCTCACCTTTGCTCTTCTGGGTGCAGGAACCCAGCCCAGGCTCCTTCTTGAGCCTGTTCCTGGGGGAAGAGGGCAAGTCAACACCCAACCTCATTCCTCACACTCCACGCCATCCAGTGAGGTGAACTAAACCCCTTTTTTCCCTGCCAAGGGTCACCAACCCAGAAATAAAGTACAAAAGGGGCAGGTCCTGGTTCTGCCCCATGGATCCACTTGGCCCTGGGAGAAGGCAGGGGTGAGGGACTCTTGCCAAAGGGCTAAGAGCCCATAGAGGGCTTAGAAACTTCAGGCAGTCTCTCCATGCTTTTTCCCACCACAGAGGCTTTAAGGGTTTCATCATGCCCTGCCCTCTGCCAGGGCCACCCATGGGAGAGGAGGGGTAGGACAGACCTAATCTAGAGCTCCCTGCAATCAATGAGATGGTGGGTGGTCTTCTAGTGATTGCAACCAGCTCCACATCAAGCTTTCACTGTATCAGGTTTCCCTGCAGCTGAAGCACTCCTTGTTCTTCCCCCAAGAATAGCCTTGCTTGTAGATTTGGGGAAAGAGCAACCAGGGCATGGGGATGGTAGTGAGCATTTCTCCTATGAGGTCTATCTTGATGGGCCTCACTCCTGTTTCTAAATAATGCAGAGAAATGATGACCACTAGAAAGAGCAGGCCTTTGGTATATAACACATCCCCCTTCACGCACACAACCCTGAAAAGCAGCTGAGACCACATTTGGGGCAAGGGGAGGGAGACACTGGAAAGAAGAAGGAATGTTTTTTATGGGGCTGATCGGGTTGGGTTCTCTTTGGGGTGTGTTCCCTGCCAAACTGGTAGGAACCTGTCATAAAATCACATCAGGGATGAATGAAAGGAGCAGGGAAAACAGGGACAAGGATAGGAGAGACTTTGGGAGAGAAGGTTAAATTCCAACAAACTGGCACATACACAACAGGTGTTTGCTCAGAAAAATACAGTAAAATCGTCATGCAAATAGAACGTTAAATCTGCTGTCCTCCAACAGGGCTGGCATCACTTTGTGAGCCCTCGTCCCTGGGGAGGGAGCAGGACAAGGAAGAAGGGAGGAGGAAGGAAGGTGGGACACTTTGTTCCCTTTCCTTGCCCTCCTCCTCCCACAGAACAGTCCATCTTGTGCAAACTTCACCCACTGGTTTGGAGTGGGGGGCTACAGTTGGGAGAGAAATGGCTTGTCCCTCTTACCCAGCCTTGCCCCCACCACAGGCAAAAGAAGGGCCTGATGATAGCTGTACCTCTGACCTTTCTTTTCTGCCTTGTTGGGGTGATGGGGGGAGGGAGCAGAAACCGTTACAGGTTAACGCTCCCCCCAAAAGTGTAGACTGAGTGGAACTGATTACAAGACCATACAGCAGAGAAGCACAGGGAGGGAAGAGGTAGGGAGAGGAACAGCACTCCATCCCCCCATGTCTGTCATCCCCCTTCTCCTGTCCAGTTCTGTGCCCCAGCCATTAGTCTTTCCTTCTTGGATGGTTGCCACGCTGGAAGACCGCTGGGCCTTCTCCATGTGGTAGCTAGAGAGGTCTCTCTGTTGTGCCTAAGGATCTCTCACAGCATTTACCTGTCTTAATTTGCTGCGTTGTCCCAACATGGAGGGACGCCTGGCTGCAGTGATGTGACTTCCCTTCATCCTCCTGCACACACGCGCACACACAGAGACGTGTGCACACACATCCCTTCCTTTGGGTTGGACTGGCTCTTACAGTGTGGAGTCAGTCCCAGGAATGCCTCTGGACTCAAGGCAAAACAATGCCTGGACTGTGGGGAAGCAGGCTGACAGTGAAGGAGGCTGAGGCAATGGGATCAGGACCTGGCTTAGGATTGTTACCATCAGCATCCCTACAAGGAAGGAACCCCACAGATCTTCACAAGTTTAGACCTTGGGGATCCCCCACTCCGGTTTTCACACACCAGGCTCTGCCTACTACTGTGCCTCACTTACAGAAGATGAAGTCGTGTCACCTGTGGCATAGAAATGAGCTCTCACAGCTGGCAGTGCTACTACCTGACAGATAACAGGCAGGTTCTCTGCAGGCAGCGTGTAAATCCCTCCCCAGGGAAGCTCCTACACCCTCATCCTTCTCCCAGGGCCTCCAAAAATACTGGGGCTTCTGAGGAGCACCTCAAAAAGGAAATAGCCAATTAGGAAAGGCCAACACAACACAGGCCCTCACCCTCATCCTGATAGAGGTGAATGATTGTCAAGAATTGGGGTGTGCAGCTCATGGAGAGGAGGCCCACTGTGCTGCATAAAGATGCACTCAGCACGCAGCACCCCTGCCTGACAAGAAAACTTTGGGGCAGACAGTGCCAAGATTGTGCTTTGTTGGGCTACTCAGAAGTGGGAAGACATGGAGGGGGCAGTAGGCTCATTCCCAACTCTGTGGCAGATCCTCTATCCAAAGGAGAGATGCTGGGACCTTGCAAGTGAAACCTGGGTTTTGCCAAGATGTTAAAGGATCCCTAAGAAAAGTTTGTCACAGCTAACTGTGAGGAGGTGGAGGATTTAGGACGTGATAGGTTGCTCTGATTCTCATGAGGGCCTCCCAGTATCCAGAGAAGCACTGCCATCCAGAAGCTGGTATCCTCTTCTATCCCAGCACACACAGTGTGGCTGCACACACAAAGGGAGCTTCTCCTGGGGTACTCCTTCATCCCTCTTGGGGTACTCCCAGGCCCCATTCTCACATCCCTTTTGTTTCCTGTGCTCCTGCCTTCACTCTAGGTTGTCTCCCATCCACACCAGAGTGCCCACGGCCTACGCAAGAGGAAGCCACTTAGTGGCTTTTCTGTAAACTCAGTGAGGTGAGCAACCAAAATCCTATTCTTCACATCCACCTGCAAGTAAGGAGGACGGGTGATGCTCCTCTCATGCACACCCACCCTACACTCCATGGTGCAAGTCAGTTCAGAAGAGCTTCAGAAGCTTCATGTAGAACTTGTTCTGCTCAGCTCCTGTCCAGGTCCCTTCCTCATAGTAAAGGAGGTATGAACAAAGAATACCAAACTCACTGCACAAGGGCAGCCTGAGCATAGGCGTGTATGGTAGGGAGGACCTCTGATCTATGACACTTGTGGAGAGATGGGAACACTTTACACCTCTGAGAAACAGCCTTTTCTTCCACCCCTCCTTGAGGACCTGGCTTGCCATGCCAAAGACCACATTCATACACCCCCACCAACTGACTGAAAACTGGCTCTGAGCAGGCCTGGAGAATGCCCATCACTCCAGAGTTGCTGGTGTTCATCAGCAACGACATGATAGGAGAAGAGAAGGAGGAAGAGCAGCAAGGGCACAGAGCCTGTTGTGTGGCAGGCCCTACCTCCCTCGGTCCTTTGCACCTCCTCTCCTTCCTCTGAGGAGCATGGAGGCTCGTGAAGTATCTGGACAGAAAGTGCAAGCCTAGGGAGCCCTAACAGGGAAGGGTAGGCAAGAGGAAAAGGAAAAGGAAAAGAAGTGAGAGAACTTATTCCAACAAATCCCACATAGCTTGGAAAGGGACAGGAAAGAGAGAAAAGCCTCCACTGCCAAAGGAAATAGGGAAAAAAAGTAATGGAAGATTTGGAAAAGTAGGTGTATCAGGTGGGCAGAGAAGCTTTCTAAACCAAAGTCCTCCCCTTCCACCCAAAAGAAAAATCATCCCTCAACAGGAACAGAAAGAGCAATAGTTCACAGCTGAGTTTCATGCTCAGGTGAGTGTCCACCTCTGCCCTTCCCCTGCCACCGCTACCACCCCCTCCCAGGCCATTCCCACCCACGCGCACTCCAGTGTTGTTACCACAGTGTCAGAGCAGGATGCTCTTCCCAACCATCTGCAGGCAGAACAATGGTCCCCATAACACAGTAGAGACAATTCGGCGTGTGTGTGTGTCTGTGTGTCTGTGTGTGTGAGAGTTTTCTGTTGTTGTTGTAAACTTTAAGAAACAATTTTGTCAGTTTTGTATTTGTCGGGAGTATTTTGTTGTTGGTTTATTTTTCACAGTCAAGTGGCATATTTTTTTTCTGGTTGTTGGGGGGGGTCTTGTTTTGTATTGTTTCCTTGGAAAGAGTGAGGGAGAGTCACAGCTTCTGCTGAGCAGAGACTCCTTTCCAGTAATCCAGGATGTCATGCAGATCCTCGTCCTTGGCAAACTGAACTTTCTTCCGCAGGGCATGCCCAGCCGCCATGTAAACCTCCTCCCTGTGGTGCTTCTTGTAAGGCCGGAATCGCTCCCAGATCTTGTGGGTGCTCTCTGATGAGTACTCAGGGCTGGAGGAGTAGCCTGAGAAGTAGTGTCTGGGGGAAAGCTGGGAGTACGTGGAGTCTCGCTTGGACCGGGAGAGTGGCTTGAGGAATGACACCCGCTGGCTTAAGGTGTCAGCACTTTCCTCATAGTACAGGGCCGGGAAGGAGTGACGGTGCTCACTGCAATGGTAAGAAGGCTTGACCTCCAAGTGGTGGATGGCGCCCGGGGACACCAAGGGAAGACGATCCAAAGGGCTGTTGAGTGGGCTGCCCTTCTCAATGTATTTGGAGTCAGACTTGCTGAGTGGTGGGTGGTCAGGCACATCCAAGCTGAAGACCTTGGCGCTCTTGATGGAGCCACTAGAGGAGACGCTGCAGGTCTTCCTGGCCACGGCAGCATCAGCACTGAGCTGGCGCTGCAAAGGGTGGTGGGAGCTTTCCTTGTAGGGTGGGGAAAGAAAGCTGGGCCGCTCTAGCCCACCCGAGGAACTGGCTGGGATGGACTGGCACTCAAAGGCCATGTCTGAGTCAACACCAGTTCCACCACCCAGGAAGGAGGCTGTGTCCAGCTTGAGGGCATCAATGCAGTTGTTGATGATCTGGTTGACCTTGTCTACCTCCTTGGCTATAGTAGAGATCTCAGCAGCTGAGCCTTGCCCATTGTCAAGCTCCCTCAGGTCCTCATCCCGCTGGGCTCGTTCCAGCCCATCCCCACCACCAGTCCGCACCTCAATGTAGTTACCTTTAGTGGTGACTTTAGGAGTCTCCATCCCAGTCTCCATTGACTTTGATGGGGGCAATTTCTCCCCAATCATGGAAGGGATGGAGGACATCCGTGTGACAGGGATGACTGGTGGCTCGCCCAGCTTCTGGGAAGGATGGACCATGGTACTGGTGTCAATATCTGATCCATAACGCATTTCCAGAATGGTCTTTTTGACATTGAGGGACTTCTGTTTCTCCTCCTGCATCCTCCGCTTCCGCAGGCAGTAGTACACCACCCCCAGGACAATGACCATCCCAAAGAGGCAACCCAGAGTGGTCATGATATAGTGTGTAGTGGTGGAAGTACTGGAAATAGGGTCCTCCCTGCCTTTGCTCCGGGTCGCGAAGGTCAGGCAAGTGTGGTTGTAGCGCCTGTTGTTGCGGATGGAGGCCACACAGAAAGTATAATCAGTGTGGGCTTTCAACTTGTTGACAGTGACATATTCCTTCTTGCTCTTCAGTGTTGCTATGTCAGAAACATAGCTGTTGTTGTATTGGACCAGCACATACATCTTACTGTAGGGCATGGGTATGGTTACCATCAGGATGGCTGAGGTGATGGTGACATCATGGAGCTTGATGCTGGGACTGAAGGACGAGTCAGTAGTGGAGGAAGCTGGAGGCTTGACTGAGAGGAAGTCCCCAGGGCTGATGGCTGAGCCCTCATCCAGGTCTCGCTGGGAATCGGGGGTGTAAGGGGTGGGATTGACCCTGGAGAGGGAGGGGATGGTGCCACCTCTGCACATGGACTGGAAGATGGTGATGGCATTGCGGTTGTGGTGAGGCCGAGGTACCAGGAGCGGGTACCCAGCGAACTCCCGAGGAGTCTCACACTGGAGCCGGTCATAGTTCTTGGTGACATTGTTGAAGAGTGCCAGCCAGTTAAGAAAGCTGTAGAGGCTACAGTCACAGTTGAAGGGGTTGCCAGCCAGCTCACACACCATCAGATTGCTCAAGCTGGTGAAAGTGTTCCCCTCCAGGCGGCTGAGACGGTTAGATGACAGGTCAATGCTAATCAAGCTGGGGCACTCGGAGAAGGCAGTAGGGGTGACCAGCTCAATTAGGTTGTGCTGCACAAAGAGGAACTGGAGGCGAGCCATGCCCCTCAACATGCCCTCTGTCAGGTTGGTGAGTTTGTTGTAGCCCAGCTGTAAGACCTGGAGGTTTGACTGGCCCATGAAAGCCCCATCTTCAATATAGGAGATCTCATTCTTGGTCAGGTTCAAATCGGTCAGGTTGCCGAAGCGATTGAGGGAGGAGTACAGCACCACTTTGAGCTTATTCTCGTTCAGACGCAAGTCGTGCACCGTGCTGTTGATATGCTGGGGGATGGTCTCATATGGGGGCTGGTTCTGGCTACAGATGGCCAGCCACACATAACCTTTGTCCCCCTCGATCAGCCAGCAGTCACCTCGCACGGTGCCAGGGGAAAACAAGCAGAGCAGGGCAGCTGCCCACAACCCCAGGCACATCGTGGTCTGCAGTGGTGCCCTCATCAGGACAAAAAAAAGCACAACAGAAAACAACCCCAAAATTGCAGGACCACAGCAAAAGGAAAATAAGGGGCAAAGGGAAGAGAAAGGGGCAGTAAATGGGGGTTTAGTAATGAAAGGGCATGAGCACCCCAGTTCTATTAGGTGTCATCACCATTATTTCTTCTTGCCCTCTGGGTCAAGCCAGGAGCATGGAGCACGGAGCACGGGGAACACGTGCTATCTGCTTCCAGCACACGCAAAGGTTATGACCACAGATGATTGGTCTGGAAGGGAACTACCTTGTGCTTCTTTTCTAAACAAAAAATCAGAAAGAGGATAATGANCCTCTGTCGCTCACGCTGCCTTGGTTCCTCCTCCTTCTCTTCCTTCTCTCCCAGGTTCCCTCTGAGAAGCTTCAGAGCTTCAGATCAAACATGTCGAAAACAAAAATACAGAGAGGGAAAGAGCAAGTGTGCACGAGAGAGATCCATCTGTCACTGGAATCTGGAAAAGAAAGCACACAGGAGACAAGAAGAGGCATCAGTTGGAGGAGGTCTTTGAGATAAGAGTAGAGACAGCAAGGTTTCATGAGAAGAGGGAGATGATGGGGAAGAGACAGCAATGCTGGGGGGGATGGGGGGGGTGCAAGCAAGGGAGGAGTGGGGCTGCCTGCCATGCTGATAAGCCTTTGAGAAGGGAACCCTCACGACGTATAATCTCGTATCACAGAGGTATGCAGAAGGGTAGCCGGGCTCCCTTAACTGACGTTATCATAGGCAGGGACCTGGGGGAAGGCAGCAGTGGAGGGGCAGAAAGGGAAAGGGACGGAGGGTGGGAAACAAAAGGCTGTTATTGCGGTCGGCTCATAACTCCTAGTGTAAACAAAGGCAAGCCCCAAGCACAGCCAAAGCCACGGATTTTCAGCTGCCTGAAAATGAGGTACACAGAATGCATGAAGTAGGGAAAATGCAGACAAGCCTCCCCTCTCAAAAAGAAAAAAAAAACCCCAACCAAACAACAACAACAACAACAAAAAAATAACCAGCGCTTTTTTTGTTTGTTTCCTTACTTCCTTGATGCAAGAGGGATAAATAATTCAAGCCACATATAACTACTTGTGCTCTAAAAATTGTTCCTGCCTCTTGGTGCAGGGACAAGGCTGTTGAGGTGAGCCAGCCTGATTTGAGCATGCTGGGGGGGTTGACGGTGGGGAGGGCAGGGTGTAGGCAGTGTGTCAAATACCAACCTCCAGCCTCTCACCCAGCAATGCCAGCAGTCCTGAGCTGGAGCACATCACTCACCTACCTCCCACCAAAGAGAGGGGCTTCCACCTTCCTACTTTGCCACCTCTCCTTGGGGGCTATAAACACTGCTCCTCTGTGGGACAGGACACCCAGCAGGAACGAGCAGTAAAGTGACATTTGCTTCAATGTATTTCTGGACTTCTGGGCAAGCTCCTGGTTCTGTCTGTGAAGGGCAGCCCAGAGCACCCTTCTCTCCGGCTGCAGCTTCAACCCTTCTCCCACTGTGCTGAGACAGGAGTCTGGCAGGGGTATCCTCAGGCAGCGCAGAGGAAATAATTTCATACAGCAGATAAAACATGTGGGCACTGTGCTCTCTCTTTTTTTTTTTTTTTAATTTTGAGGAGAAAGAAAACAATAAAAAACAGAGAAAAGGATTTTTAGTTAATGAAAAATAAAGATCCCCTCTTGCCCCTTTTATTTTGGGGGGAGGCTGCTCACTAAAGATATCGCCGAAGCTTTTGCTGCAAAAGCTGAACCAATTTCTAGCACAGAGACACAAAGGGCAGAAATAAAATGAAGGAAGATAAATGGAGGAGGAGTGAACCCTTGAGGAACAAGGCTTACGTCTGTGGAGAAATCTGAGCTGATTTGGGTCTGTGGAATTACCAGGCCAGCTGGATTAAAGGATCAGAGATAGTGTCACAGAGAAACACTTAAATATTCAATAATCCAAAAAGCAAAGCCAAGATGGAGAAGGGGAGGGGGAGAAGAGCTAGACCAATGGAAAAGACAGAGAGAAACCCTCTGTTCCCCACAGCTCATCATCTGAGGCCACCAAACTCATGTCATTTATGGTTGTCATATGATGGCCTCCAGCTGCTGCCTCAGCTTTGCATCAGCCAGCACTGAAGCAGAAGGCAGAGGTTTTTACAGTCTGTTGCTTTGTTTCTCAGCCTTATAATCCAATAAGAAATAATTTCCTGACACTGTCTCCCCAGATGCATCAGATAGGAGGCACATCTGGCTGTCCACAGATTGGGACCCACAGGCCTCTGATATTCCTCAGTGCCAGTCCCCTTTCCTGTTCCACCTTTTCCAGAGGTGACTCAATGAAGAGATACAGCCAATCCCCTACACCATCTCTGGCCCTTTCCCTTTCTCTCTAATGCTCCTTCAGTTTGCCTAGTGTCTTCCACTGAACAAAAGAGTGGCAGATACTATCATGCTTTTTGCACATTGGTGCCCAAAATATGTCCACCCAAGGAGAGGCCAGGGGCAGCCCCTGAGCAAGCAGTGAAAAGCTCAGCCCAGATTTTAGCCAGCATCCTCCACTGAGCATTAATGCTTTGGCCTGTCTGTCTCACCTCACCAAATACCCTGTGCAATATCCAGCTCCATATAGGAACATCCCAGCCCCCTTGCTTTGACCCCTTCTGGTAGGGCAGGCTGCTCCAAATTCTGTGCTGAAGTCATCATTGCCTGCTGTAGCTTGTTCATGGTGCACAGGGACAAACTATGAGGTCAGGACCACGTTCCTTTCCAGCAGCCCCAGCAATCACTGAGAGCCACCCTGTCCCACTCAGGGAGCTGCACTTGGGCAGCATAGACAGGGCTTGGAAGGGGAGATGTCTTAGCAGCCTGGAAAGGAAAGAGGTGGCTGGGTTAGGGGGTGGATGGAAATGAAGGTGGTGTTTATCCTTGTTATATGTCAAAAACAAGGGGACCACGCAGAGAAGGTCTGCTTCCTGTCTACCTCCCACCTTGGCTGCGCAACCTTGCCCCAGCTACAGGCCAAAGGAAGGGCCAAGCCATCCGTCAAGCCAAACTCATTGGTCACCTTGGGTCTCCAAACTGGCTATGTACAAGTAATATGCAGATCCTGCTATTCTTCCCCCAACGGCTCCTGTCTCCCCGCTATCACACTGGTTTTAAGGGCCTGGAGGCCAGCCCAGTCTGTGGCCTCCTCCACCCCTGCCCACGGCCCAGGAACTCATTTCAGCTTAGCCCTGTGCTGTTAGTCCCTGCCACAGCAATGCCGTAGGAGTGCCGGTCTCCAGCTCCACCACAGCCACCCCCTGCCCTTTAGGGAGCAGCTGCTCCCTGATATTGGCAATTCACAGGCAAGGGGAGGCCAGGCACGAGTGTCAGCACCATGCCCTCCCTCAGCTGTCTAGAGCCAAAGGAATGTAAATCAGATAGCGTTGGAATCCAACAACACAAGGAAGCAACACTCTGTCCTTTCTGCTGGCCTGAAAGGTGCTGACAGTGGAGTTGGCTGTTTGCTTGTCAGGCAACAGAGCAAGAAGATGCAGGGATGGAGGCTGGGCACAGAGAGCAAGGGCAACCAACTCCAGCACAGAGGAGAGCCGAGGAAGGGACACGGGATCTGTTTTATAGGGCAGGTGCAAGGTCACCACCCCCATATGCTGGGCCTACCCGGCTGTACGGTTCCAACACTCTTCAGTGTAACCCAAGATGGCTCTTACAATGTGCCTTTGGCTCCTAGCCAACCTCACGTATGCAAGAGCATCAAGGAACAGTAGTGGCATTGTGCCTATCAATGGCTGTACCTTCCTTAGCTGGCACAAAGTCAACCCATCAGCTCCAAGCTCCCAACGATTTCCCTCTGGTTTATTCCCTGCTAATGGATGCCTCGTTTTTATTGGCATTTCTTTGCACCAGAGTGTTTGGAGAAGACCAGAAAGCCACAGGCATGGTTCCCCTGTTCAGAGGAGAGAGCAGTGAGGGCGAAATGGAGGCAGGAGAGCCCTGAATCTGAGTCGGGAGCTGGATGTCCTGATAGCAACAGACAACCCTTTGGCTCGGGGATCAAGGTGGCATAGGGAAAGATACAGGAGTACAGTCACTAGTTAGATGGCCAGGTATGAGGGCAGATTAAAATACAACCACTGAAAGTGTGGACAGGCGTGATATAAGGAACAGAGACAAGCTGGGGGCTGAGGGAGTGGAAGAACCATGACTGAGAGAGGCTACAAGGTCTAGGGGCCACGGTGTAAAAAGGCAACCAGAAAAGCCACATACAGCAGCAATTTGGGCCTGAAATTCTGATCTTGTCAACCTTGTCCTCCTGGGGCCCAGTGCACTGGAAAAGCCAGCGCTTAATTCTACCATTGCTTAAACGGTGCTAAGAGCCTCCCATTAGAAATGTATGCATTAAAAAACTGCCAAACACTCTTGGCTCCTCTGGGGACACCCCGAAACCAGGCCAAAGCTCCTGCTGCTTTCTTACGCGTTGTGCTGCAGTTGGGCATCAGCCCTCTTCCTAGCTCAGTGTGCTGCCTGCTCCTGGTGGGCCTCAGGGCACAAACACCATCTCCAAGGGGCTCTGCTTCCCCCCTCTTGGGTTCAAGGTCCTTCCAGGATTTCTCTAACCACTTTCTGAAAAAAAAGGGGCCTTTCCCAGGGGTGCTTGGTGGTGGGAGCTGGTACCTTGAAGGGACTCTCCACACCTGCTGGACAGTTTCTGTAATACACACTGGTGTGAGCATCACTGCAGCTGCTTGAAATCACCACCCAGAGATGGTCCTTGCTTTTGCCCCTGGCTTTAGTGAAAGGACAGTGCCATGGGAGAAGCTCACAGCACAGATGTGGCCCTTACACAACAGTAGCCCCTTCCCTCTCAGCCCTGCATCTTCCAGGGATGTTCCCATTTATTGCAGGAGTTACCATCAAGTCATGCAGCGAAGAACCTGTGGCTGTGCCCCAAGGTCCTCCAGAAGCCCTGAGAAGTTTGAGATCAAGAGAAGAGGAGCAGGAAGCCTGATGACCTGTGGATTTGTGACATGGAAGACATTTGCATGCGAGATTGAGAGAGAGAGAGAGAATGTCTTCTATTGCTGCTTGTCTGATATCCACCAAGGGTTGAGCTCACACAGCACTCTTCCCTTTAATGGGGCTCTATGAAGGTTTCTCTCTCGTTTTCTCTCTTCTCTAATTTATCCCCCTATTTTCATGAAACACATAAGATCACAGCATCTCTGAGATCCATCCCAATGTTACATTTGTTTGAAATTGGCCCTGTGGCTTCAAAAATCTAGAATACAGAGGAGCTGGCTTAGACAGAAACATAAAAAGAAAAAAAAAAAAAAAAGCAGCTGTAGAGCCACCCTAGAAAGTCATGCAACAAAAGGTGTTTTCATGTCACTAACCAGACAAAGCCTTCGTCCCTTACAGGGGTTGAACTGCTATCCTGGGTCCTGCTGAAGGGTGGGTTAGAGGCTCTGTGAGTTTTGGCAGAGTGCTGCCGCAAAAGAAATCTCGTGGTTCAACTCTGGGCAGGTTCATTTCACCACATACAAATCCATAGTGCCTGCTGGGAGAAAAATCATCCCTCTGAAAGCTGGGCTGGCCCTGTCATGAGTGGGGAGGAAGCTCAGGGCTCCCAAACTCCAGCTGTCCCTGCCACAAGGAAGCCCAAAGCGCTAGGATCCCAGCAGGATACTGCGGTGAGGAGGCCCACAAAACCACACAGGATTTCAGCTACTTCTCGCAGGACACTGCTGCAAGGATGCTCACAGCGCTCAAATTCCAGCCAGCAACGATGGGGCCCTGCACAGAGGAAGGGACAGAGGGCTGGAATACAGGCTGTAGGACTGCCCCAAGGACACGCTGCTCTGCAGTCCTGCCTTTTGGCCAGTTCGGGGCATGGGAAGAGTTCAGTTAACACCTGACGTTACCGTCTGCCATACACGTGCACCCAGGTTCACGCAAATGCACAGCCATTGACTACAAACCTTTGCTGGGCCAAACAGCTTAAAGACTAACCATGAAAAAAAAAGCAACACGATGCTGTATGTAAAACCCTTGCTCTCCCATCGCGCCTCCCCAACAGCGATTAGATGCCTAATTTGTTAGGCAGCAAGAAAGAGAGAATGGGAAAGCTCAGGGGAGAAAAATGAAGCAGCTCAGAAGCATGAAAGAAAAGAGAGAGCTTTAGAAGCGTAAATCTTATTTTAGAGTGATAAATACTGGCAGAAAGGTCTTTCATATGCCAGTGGTTCCCTGGCAGGCCAGAGAGCCACCTTTGTTTTCCAAAGTGAAATGGTTACCTTTTATATTAATATGATTATTGAAGATTAAGGGGGATTTGCATCAAGCCAGCTCCACCCAGACAGCCCGCGGCAGCAGCCCACAGGAGCGTGTGCATGGGGGTAGGCTTGGGGAACAGCCTTCTCCAAGCAGAAGAGGATGGCAAGAGATTACAGGTTCCACAAAAAAACATCAGCAGCGACAAAGCTGCCTCCATCGCATCACCAGGGGAGAGAGGGGGGCCTGGGAAACATCACCACCCTTGGGTGCCATCCCATGAGCCCAGACATGAAGCAGTGGAAAGGCTTAGAAATAATTCCTGTTGGCAACGGGAAGGGAGCGTGGGCTCTGTGTGGCTGTCTGTAGGGACCTGCCATCGGGAGCGCAACAGCAAGGCTGTCTCTGCCTGGGCACGTGCCTGGGTGTGCACGGGGGTGAGTCACTGTAGAGAAAGGGGTGGCAGTGTCGGCGGAGGGGGTGCGAGGCGGAGGGGGAGTATATGCGGAGGAGTTGCTATAGGGGATGGGGTGGATGTGCGGGCCGGGTGTGCATGTGGGTTAATCACTCTGTGAAGCAGAGGATGAGCGCTGACTCCTGGGCTGGGGGGAGGAATTGCCATGGGGAACCAGGCAAAGCGCTGGTTGTGAGTGTGCGTGTGTGTGCGCATGTGTGTTTGCACGGAGCAGTCACCGTGGAGAAAGGGGTGGGAGTGTTGGCTGTGTGTGAGGCGCCGTAGGGAACGAGGTGGGAGCGCGGGCTGTGCGTGGGCGTGCGTGGATCATGGGAGACGACCATGGTTGTGGGAGTGTGTGTATGGGAGAAGGGCTGTAGGAAAAGGGGTGGAAGCACTCCTTCTGTATATGTGTTCCCCAACGTGAATCACTGTAGGGAGCAGTGTGCGAGGGCTGGTGTGTGCGTGTGGGAGGGCATTACTGCAGGGGACAGGGGATGACCTCTGCTCTCTGTGAGCTGTCATGGGGAAAGGGACAGAATGGCAGCTCTGCATGAGTGTGCGTGTGAGCTGCCGCAGGTACCAGGCCAGGAGAGGGGGGCACTGGGTGCATGGGAGGGAGCTGCTGGAGGGAGCAGGGTGGGAGCACTGGCTCTGTTTGTGTGCGGGACATTGCTGCAGGGGAGGGCAGCATGTCCAGCATGAGGCCAGGAGAAATTCTTGGGCTGTATGTGATGTCGCTGCAAAGACCCCCATCCCCTCAGGGTCACCATGACGCCTGTGCTGGCCTTGCTGCCCTATTTCCTACAACAGCAGCTCCTGGCTTTCACTAGGCTGGTTGTGAAAGGCAGGTCCACAAGCTATTTAAGAGATGCGCTCACTCAAACCAAGCATACCTTCAGTATTTCTGGATGCTAAATACATCCCCAACAACCCGGCAGTGCCAGTATGGAGTACCCCCTGTGCTGCAGGTACAGCAGGGAAGGGGCATGAAGGGGGTTAGTTCTTGCATTGCAGCTCACTACTGTCTCTTGGTGGAGGGACTCAGAGCCTAAGGAATCACATAGGTCCTGGGCTGACTGAGGGTAGCAAGCACTTCACAAGGCACACTGGTGGCCAGTCATCCTGTGGAGGATACCTCCAGGCCTGCAAACAGCACAAGCATTGGCATTCTAGCATCCTTCAATGTGCTCTTGCCTTCCAGCCAACCTTACCCTGGGCGGCCATCTGAGAGAGGTTCCCTCACTGTCAGTGAGACCTCTCTCCAAGTAGGACAAGCAGCCACCCCGGTACAATTCCAGCATGAAAACTCCAGAGGCCAAGACACCATTCCAGTGAGAGGAAGGGGCTGCCCTTGCATGGCCTTCCCAGCCAGGGTGTCTCCAACAGTCATGTGTCATTACCCCAAGTCATTAGTGTGCAAGATGTCAAAGGACAGGTCAGCCCCTGTGCTAAGGTTTCCTGCAAATGGAGAGTCAACCAGAAGCTGTTACTGATGGTGGTTCAAATATGGCAGATGCAGTCCTGGTCTGGTGTGGGGCAGAAGTAGAGGAAAGGTGTGGGGGGACATGGAGAAGCTGTTTCAGGTGACCCAAGAGTGAAATGCTGTGGCAGCATGGGCTAATGGGGATACTTCAGCCCCTCAAAGCTCTTCCTCTGGTCAATGCATACCTGGATTCAGCAAGAGGAGTAGCCCCATGCTGGACAAGACATTATGTTTCCATATGGCTGCTTCCACCTTCCCTCCATCCTCCACCCCCAGGCACAGCTCAGCCCAGCTGGGGAGGGACCCTCCTCCCGGCCAGCTCGCCCACCTATATTTCAAACTAACATCTGACATGCATTTTGACACAGCCGTGCCTCCCCTCTCTTTTCCCCACTACCTTGCCTTGTTTAGAGCCTGTTTTTTCTTCCATTGCCAAAACACAATGACTGTTATAATTAACAGATTATCTCAGTGCGACAGCTGCAGTCCTTTGAAAATTAGGTTGAATAACAGGATCCTGCCGTATGGTAATTTCTTTTCATCTCTCAAATATTTTCTCTCTCTCACTCTCGTTTCTACCTCATTTCTTTTTTTCTTTCTTTCTTTTCTCTCTACCCCCTCCTACCTTTCACCAGCTTCCTGACTGCATGAGCGATATCTTTGGGGTGAGACAGGCTGAAGGGCTCTCTCTACCTTCATCAGCTGTTTTCATTCCTCTTCTTTTACTGCCACACCTCAAGGAGAGGCAGCGTTTGCAAGTAGGATCATAAACATGTCAGGAAAAAACATGCCCACCAGAGGCCGTGGTCAGGGGCCCTCTCTGAAGCCCCGCTGGCTCGGAAAGGCAGCCCAGGGAATTGCAGGGGAAGGGGAGAAACCGGGATGCAGCAGCCTGAACCGCTGCCTGCAACTTTCCCACGGGGAGCTGAGTGCAGCGGTGTGGCTGAGTGGTTTGTACTGAGCTAGCCGGGGTGCTCTACCCACCCACCTACCCGTCCGCCTTCTTGCTGACTCAGTATCTGCCCCTGACTCACCACTTGCTCACTGAATGGGGACTGGCAGTACTTACACGGCATCCTTCCCTCTCGCTAAGGCAATAGCTCTGCCACTTACCACCCCCTCTCCCCATTATCCACCTACATCTGTCTCTCTACCGACTCAATCAACCCAAGCCAGCCAAAAAAGTAGCTTGCTGGAAATTCGGGGTTTCAAAACCAAAATAAGAACTGGTGCCGCTCCCAGCTGGACCCAAACTAAAGGCTCTGGAAATCTCCTCCTCCAGGACTGGAGATCCCCTGGCCCCTGCTGCAAACTAGACTGATCCATTCACCAAAGGGGCTGGACTCCTCGGCCTCTGCTTGGGCAATCGTGCTACCACCACACAGCGTTTCAGGCTGCGAGGATGACCAGTCAGACATATGGGATGGGTCTGTTGGGATGGTGCCTGGATTTGGCAACTGAAAGGTTTCAAGTTCAACATGTTCTGGACTCAAGAAATCTGCAA
Source organism: Anarhynchus alexandrinus (assembly GCA_008711295.1). Classification (NCBI taxonomy): domain Eukaryota; kingdom Metazoa; phylum Chordata; class Aves; order Charadriiformes; family Charadriidae; genus Anarhynchus; species Anarhynchus alexandrinus. The sequence continues at coordinate 2,889,024 of VUYV01000082.1, forward strand.
CTTCGTCGTCGACTGTACCAGAAGCATTAGCTGGCTTGAACTCATGCAAAATACCTTGATCCTGCACTGCTCGTTTCAACCATGTCCGTAATCTATACAGCATTGTCTGTTATAATTAAACACTGCTTTTTCCCCTTTAAAAACAGGACAGTATTTCTCCACACCACTCATCCATCGCAGCCTAACCCACCTCTGCAGAGCCTGGCTCCAGCTGAGTCCTGGGCTTTCTCCTGCCTCCTCAGTACAGCCATTTCCTCTCCTCCCATGGAGTTCCACCTCATTTATTTCCTTAATCCGGACTCAGTAGAACAGAAACACTTTGTCACCATTATTCTGCCAAAAGCCAAGTAGAGTCTTTTAACAAACACTCATCCGTTCCATTGTATTTCAGCAGTCTCCAGTAATGCTCTTCCTCGTTGTCCATGATCTCTCTCTTTTCATCCTTCGCCACCCTCACCCTGCATTCTCCCTCTGCTTTCACTCCAGGCCCTGTGTTGGCTCGTGGCACTTACAGAACATCTCCTCATTCATTCACTGTCACTTATCCAAATGCTACCTTCACTTATTAATTCTCCTTTTTTCTAGTAGCATCCCTCCTCTGAGTGCTTTGTACAGTCCTACTTACGTATCCAATAATAGTATTTTCCCAATGAGTGAGTCATATACCCCTTTGCTGACATTTAGAATTCTCCTTGTTCTTTGAAACACGTTTATTCATTCCCCCTCTCTACAATTATATATGTCTACTCATGGTGTTGCATTTCCTACAGCAGCCGTGCAGCAAACAAATGATCCATGCAAATAACCCAACAAAATAATTGTCTCTGCTGGTACCTTGTCATCCTCCATTTTAATTATGTAGGCCAAAGCTAATTCAAGCTATGAAGCAATCAAAAATAGGGGACAACTTAATTTAAAAAAACACCCCACCCTTTCCTTTGTTCTTGCTCAGTCCAGATTTCAACCTTTTTTTCCCCACCTATTTGCAGCTCTGCCTCTTTCGATGCTGTTAATAGCAGAGTACATGGAGGCTGCAATTGATATTGGGCCTCTCCAGACTGTTTCCAAGCTGAAAGGAGAGAAAAAAAAAGGAGCATCGCTCAGGTAATAGGGGCACATAAATGTCTCACCCGCTAACCCAGGTAATATGCTCTCCATGACCAGGGAGTGATGCCACATCCCCATAAATCTCTCTCCAGAGGCTTCACCAGGTAGCCCTAGCAAGTCATCATCTTACAGTCCCTCCTCATTCCTCATCGTAGCCCTTATTCCTTCCCCCACACTGTTCTCTGCTTCTCTTCCAGTCCTTAGTCACCCTTGCATATGCCATATTTTATTTATTCCCTACTACTCCTCTTAATCTGCATAGGCCAAACCCTAAGCTCTGTAGTCACCCTGACTCATTTCCTACCCAGGAAAAGCAAGGATTTAAATCAGTGGGAAAGCCTGTGATGTCAATCTGGACAGAGACAGATACTGCACGGGGACTCCCGCATGATTATTTCTTGTTCTCTTCTCACTCATTCAGGTCTGCATTTAGCAACATACTTAAGCATGCACCCAACTGTAAACCTATGCAAGTCCTATTCAGCTTCTCAATTGCTTTCTTCTGCAACATCTGTGTTGATGGTTCCCACATCTTCCAAACACAACAGATTCTCCTTCTGTTCTTCCTCTTCCTAGCCTCTTTGTTACCCACCCACCAACATCCTTTCTCTCGCTTTGAGAAATTCAGACTTTCCCTTTTTTTCCCTTTGCTTGTTTGGATTTTCTTATTTTCACTGCTGCCCAGGGACTCCAGCTTGTAATTTCACCTCCCTTTTCCTGAGATTGCTATGTTGAATAAAATACTGACTTCCCCCTCTGCTGTCCAGTATTCTGAAATACCGAATTGGGCCATTGAGGAGAAAAACTATTGGCCAGGATTGCTGTCTCTGATACTGAAACAGAGCTGGCAGTAATATTTACAGGCTACTTTGAAAGCTCCAGGGATGGCTTGTGGCCAAAAACGATGATATCCACCCCCTCTTTTTTTTAATGATGTCTTCCTATGACTCAGTCTGGTCCATAAGTCAAAACGAGATATTTTTTTTTAACCATCCTCCCTTTAAGCAATGAGAACAAGAGCCTAAGAACAGAACGCCGTAGCATCACGGACAGGACGGGTTACGTCACGAGTAATGCAACTTGGGGTGTCCTTGGTGGCTTGAAAAGAAGCAGAACAAAAGGCACACGTCCTCTTTCCGGAGAAACGAGTTTTTGGCAGAGCTAAACTGGCAATCGCCTGAGTTTTCTAAACTTAGTTTTATCTGTAAGCAAAGCAAGAAACACGCGGGAAGCAGAGACACCGTGACCTCAGGGGCTCATGACTTCCTGGCTCAGCAAGGAGCTACCGTGCCCTTTATTATCCGCCGTTGTACAGAGGCAGAGGCTTGAATAAAGGGGACGGTGTAGGGGGAACTGTGACAGCTGTTTCAAAGTGGGACTGTGGCGTACCAACGCAGCCTGCCCACACACTCTTACCTCTGCCTCCAGCTATACAGGCTGCAGCAACAAACAGCCATTCAAATGGTTGATAAACGAGCGGTTCAGCCGGAGACCACTTAATTTGCTCCTTGCCTTCTTTGTCTGCCGGTGGCAGGGAAAAAATGCATGTTTGGAAATTGGCGGTGTTGTGTATAGCATTACCAGGCTGGAGTTATACTGACTGCTAGAGAAAAAAAAAGGTAAAAAAAAAAAAGGAGAAGGCGGCTGAGAGCTGGGGAGAAGGGTGGGGTGGGAGCGGGGGAGAGCCGGGGAAGGAAAAAGGGAGAGAAATGAGGCAGTATCGTACCCAAGACTAGATACTATGATGATGAGGACATTAAGAATATGATAGATAGGCAGGAAAGGAAGGCAAACAGACAGAAGCAGGCACAGAGAGAGAGAGACAGAGACGAAGGAGGGAGGGAGAAGGAAGAGAGAAAGGCAGAATTAATTTAGGAGGAATATACTGAAAACATAATCTTCTCAACGAAAAAAGAGAGAGAGAGAATTAAACAAACAGCGACAGGAAACTGGGAAAGAATAACTTTTTTTTTATGAGCTTGTTAACATTTGTGAAGTTAAGTAACCCTAAATTTATGCCATTAATTTGCATGTATTACGTTTTTTTCTCCGCTGCCAGTTTATAGTCTCTGTGAAACCTTTAAAAAGTGGCTTTTTTTCCTCCTTTTCCCTTTGCTTGTGTTAATTAAGGCTTGTGATATATGTATATTTTTACACTGCCGCTGTGCTCTACCATTTAATCATCAAATGGCCCTTTTTGCCTTCTCTTTGGGCCACTCCTGCCTCTTCCTCTCCTCTCCACAGAAACATGAGGAGGCCTGTGGGTCCACCCATCCACACTATAAGCACGCCGAGAGCCAGGCTGGGCTCCCACCGACCGTGTCCCTGTGAAAGAAGGCGGCTGTCACAACAGGGAAACGTGGGGAGGATCTTCAGCCGCCGAAGAGTTAACAGCTCCAATCCACTCGGGCAATCACATTGCCATGCTGAAGCACACTGTATTTACACACCAGCAATCACTGGGGAGCCTTAAAATCGGATTCTCAGGGGAAATCCAGCCAAAGAACACAGTGAGATTCCTAATGAAGGTTTGTGGCCAGAGCTGGGGGAGGCACAAGCGATGGATACACTATAATCGCCTGCTGGCAGAAAAGGGGATGCAGGTCATCCTCCAGGGCTTTAGTAGCACCTAGAAATCTCCAGGCTTGGACGTGCATAGAAAGAGCTGCTGTAGAAAATGCAAGTCCGGCTTCTTCCCTTCATCCCGAGGAACTGCCCCACATCCGTTCCAGAGACAGCAGTCCCTCCTCTCGTCCCAAGGACTCTTCTTTCTGGGCAGACAGATCTCTCTCCTGAGCACATCGCCGACTTTGGAAGTGCCCAAGGCCAACGCAAAGCGTAGCTGGTGGAGCCCTTTTGGCAGCTGTCCCAGCGAGCATATTTCTGAGCTCAGCTGGACAGAAGTCTTGGTCCTAAATGTGCTTTGATTGCTTTGCTCCTCTCTAAAGGCTCTGTATCTCCCAGCTGTAAGCAGAGTTTGCTGAAGCAAGAAGCAGGTTGCTAAGCCTGGTTTGGATGCTGTTTGGTCTCTAGTGGAGCTGACGGGACTCGTCTTGTTAAAAGCCAGCTGAGCTGAGACCGCGAACACTGAACATTGATTCAGACCTAAACACCCGCCATGGGAGACACAGCAACTTGAGCAGTGACTAATGGTGATTGCTGGTCACAGCAAAGATGGTGCTCCCTCGTCCCCTATGGAGGAAGTTTGTGGTCTCCTTGGGGCTCTGGCAGGTATACGAGAGGTCTCTGAAGGGTCTCTGCTGAACTGGAGTTGGGAAACAGAAGTAGGGGAGACAGACCAGGCTTTCGGCACTGTCACTATTATTTTGCCATATGGGGGTGTTGAGCACCAGAGAGGATATTCTGATTTACTCCCTGGCTTACCGTTGCTGTGGCAACGGGAGAAATACAGGCCAAACCAGGCTGCATCTGCAATGTGGTGGTAATAGGGAGTTTGGGTTCCCATGCGTTTGTTTGTTTGTTTGTTTGGCTGTTTGCAGGAGCCACATGGTAAAAAAGCACTGTCGCTATGAAAAGGGAATGGGACCCGAATTGTACCCAGACAAATACACCCTCCTCTCATGTAACAGCAAAACAGTCACGCATGAAGTCATACTCACAGCACACAGCCTGAGGAACACCAGCACATACACGTGTCCTCTCTTCCCACCACACATACACCTCTGGAGCTGGGGGTCCCCTAGCTACTCTCCCATTGTCCCAAGAAGCCGGACTTCTTGTTTCGTAGATACAAAGCCCCTGTGCACCAGACACTTTTTAGTAGGGCTGAGACTAAGAGTCTGGGGCTCACCAGCTTGTGTCAACAAGAGAATCTCCTCTGCCATCAGGTCCACACATCCCAGTTAGCCAGCATGCTAAGGGGTTACAAACCCCCCACTGGCTGCTGAGCAAACGCTCCTCCCTGCAAATACTCTTCCAGCACATCATAGTGACTAGTTCTTTCCCCCTCAGTTGATCAACAAAACAAACTCAGCCCTGTCTCAACAGTCATGTGCCCAGTTAGGAGAGATGGTCTCCATTCCCATCATCAGAGTGAGTCTTCAGGTCACATAAACTGGCTTGTTGCGGATGCCAACGTCCAACTGTGACACCACCATCTTATGAGTCTGCCAGCACAATTCCCACCCCAGAAAGCAAGCTGCAGAGCAGAGTTAAGTCCAGCCTCTTTCCCTCCCTCTCCTCCAGCCTGCTGGGACCTGAGTATTCTCAACCTAAACTGGGGCCCTTGGAAAAAGGCTCAATGTCCAATGCATCCAAAGTACTGGCTCCAGAGACCTCCTTTGGATCAGGTGGAAGGAAGGAGATGATTCTTCAACTGCCCCTCACAGCCTCAAAGCTGCTCCCTGGAGAGCTAGAAGCACAAAATAGCCTTATAGCAAGGCAGAGTTGCTGTTCAGTCACATCATGATCTGTTCTTCCTTATCCCACAGCCCATAACAGGCTGAGGCTAGCAAGGGTGCAAGGGAGAAATGGCCTGATGTCAGGGCAGGAGCATGGTTTGCTCAGGCATAGAGGCCTTCGTGTTCCTCAAAAATCAGACTCCTAATCAGCTTTGGGAGTCCTGTGTTGCAACTTTCGCAATGGAGAGGGAAAATCCATGGCGGAGATGGACACAATTTCCTCAGTCTGGCAGGGCAAGGCCCTGTGAGGTGGGATGCCTCTATGGGGACAGTGCACATGGGGTCTGAGACACTGCCAAGACAAGGGGTGGCACTGAAATGGTGGTGATGCCCATAACTTGTTGGCTGCTGCTAGCAGTGACTTGAAGGACATTGCAGTAAAAAAAAGAGGGGGGAAAACAAAGAGCTTAAGGTTGAGCTGGAAAAGATGAGGTGATGGAGATGAGAGGCTCTGCAGGCATGAAAAGCGTCTCCAGAACATTGTGCGGAGAGGAGAAGTCCAGCTCAATCCCAGTAAGGACAAGACAGCCGCAGGGCATGTGTGGTGTCTGCATGTGTGCTACAGGAATGCTGTGAGTTTGCAGAGTGCCTGGCAGCCCAGGGCCCTGTGCACGCAGGAGAGGTGAGATGGAGTACAGATTCCCCTCCTTTGACTCCTGACTGCCTTTTTTCCCATCATTCCTGAGACTCCATCTGGCTCCACTATTTTTACACACATACACAAAAAAAGAAGAGAAAATAAACACTTAATTTCTAACCTAATCAGCCCTTCTCTCACTAATTAGCACCCTCTGAGCACATCCACAGGCTGTGAGAGATACTCTGGGGCTGATAATGACCCCCAACCTGCAGTTGCATATGCTGAAGGGTCAGCAGAGCCAAGAGCAAGCCAGGGGGAGGCAGGGAGCAGAGTGACCTTTGCCGTTTGGTTTTGTTTTGTTGGGGTTTTTTTTTCCACTTAAATCTGGGATGCTGGAAGGGGGATGTCTCTTTTTATTGGCAGGATCCCTTGTGTGTATGTGTTTTTCTGTGAGAGAGTGAGTGTGTGTGTGCACGCGTGTGTGCCGAGGAGGGGGAAAGCTGGAGAGGTTTGGAGGGAGGGGACTGGAACAAATTTCTGGCGCTGAGCCCAAACCTGAAACACATGCCAATTTGTGCCTCTTGCTGGTGGTAATGAAGGGCTCCGTTCAGGACACACGGGACACTAATTAAGGGGCTTCAAAGGCAGCTTTCTGCAGAGTGCTCTCTGAAGGGGGGCTGAGGGGAGGAAGGAGCACAAGAGGGGGGTGTTCTCCACTCAATGGAAGACTTCTGGCTCCTAGTGCTGCTGGGGAAGGCACTTTTTCTTTCTGCTTGTCTCCCATAGCAACTCCTACCCATGAGAGCTAAGAAGGTGCAAGCATCTGGCAGCTCCGGGCAAGCCCTCAACAGCTCGCAGGCAAGGCAGGCTCCGGTACCAAGCGTGTGCTGCCATGGGGAGGGGAAAGCTCCCGGTGGAAGTGGAGGGACACCATGCTGAAAAGAAGCAAAGGTGGACATAGGGCATGGCGGAAAGAGAGAAAAGAAGAGAAGGAGCTGGAAGGGGAGAGGCAGGGAGGCGGTGTGATTGGTTTGCAAAGATAGCACCTATGGGAACAGGAGTTGCCCTTAGTCTCCAGGGTTTTGCAGGGAATAAAGCGCTGGAGCACCACAGATCAATACACCATGGCTGAGTCTTGTCAACTGCATCCCACAGGGTTGTTTCTCATCAGACACTGGATGGTGCAAACTTTGTGAATAGGGCAATGGGCAGGGCAGAGAATGTGCCTCCTTCCAGTGTGTCAGTCTGAGCACAAGGGTCTCTTGTGCCCACAGTCTGGGCTCAGCTGGGCACCAAAGACAAACAAGCACTGCATAGGCACCCAAAGAGCTCTAGCCCGCTTCCAGGACCTTCACAGACCTTGGCCCTACAACCTCTAAGCATTGCAGATTCACTCATAGCTGTAGTGTTCCCATGTCAAAGGGAAGGAGCCAAGCCACAGAATGGGTGACATGACTCAGCCGTGGCCACCAAAGAGACTCTCAGCTCAGCTCTCCTGCTTCCTACCTGGTACCTTAACCGCACACCTGCCCACCCTTCCTCCATGGGAGTAAGCATGAAACAGCAGCCGTGGTGGAAAACAGGCCTGTGCTGAGATTGATTAAACGGGGACAGAGTGTGGGAGGAAAGAGAAGAATAAATTGGCAGAGAGAGCAACAGACCGTTAGTGAGAGACAGGAAGAAAGGATGAGTGAGAAGGATGGTGAGGAAGAGAAAAGAGAGCATAGAGGGTTATCCACGGATTATATTCACCAGGCCATGCATCAAGCACAGAGAGAAAGCAAGGGAAAGAAAAGAGAGGTGATATGAGCACATGAGAAGAAGAAGTGAGAAGAGACTCACAAAGAGCAACAGAAGCAGACAGCTTGAGAGAGAAGCAGGGCTTCACTGATTCTGCACGACAGCATGCTCCCTGCCATCACTCACCACCCCACAAGCTGCCAGAGTGCCCCACAGTTCCCCTTAGCTTCAGAAGGAGCTGCCTTGTCTATGCCAGGGTGCCTCAGCACCACTCATGGGTCACCTGAACCCATCTGTTTGGGAGTCAGGACCAGTCCTGCCATAGTGAGCCATGGGTCCACAATATTTAACCAAGGTGAAGCAGAATGCTAGCTGAACAGACCTTTCAGTAGTCCTCTATTGCTTCTCCACAGTTGTCCAAATCTGTAGTTTTTCTGACCTTTCTGCCCTCTCCTGTTCACTACGCTCCTGTGCGCCAACCCACACTTAACGGCTTATTCCGGATGGCCTGCTCCATGTCTCCTGCGTTCAATGTCATCCAGCCAAAAGCATGGCCACCTGCAGCCCAGAGCAGTACAGCAGGGCTGTGACTACTGCTGCAGACAAAGAGGGAGGAGGCTCACCCTGGGAGAAGCACCTGGGGTGAGACTGGCTGAGGTGTGACTCAGGGCAGCGACCGCCCAGTGCAAGGAGAGCAGAGCAAGGCAATTCTTAACATCAGCTCTTGGGCGAAAGGCTTCACATGCATATCCAGCAATTCCCTGTCTGCTTTCTTACTACTGACCAACCACAAATCTCACTGCCCAGCCCAAGCGGTTTCTGAGAAGAGGTGGTCAGATTCCCAGGCAGACAGAAGTCGAAAGAGTTTGGATGCAGAAACAAATTATGGTGCTGGAATCAGCCCCACAGCAGGTCTTGCAGCTGCCTGGGCTGAGGGTCTGCTAGGATCTGCAGAGAAAAGACATCACCCTCAGGGAGGTGCAGACACAGTCTCAGATGCACTTGCAAGACACAGCCTTGGAAGGGCTTAACTCCATCACTGACTCTTGTCTCATACAAGTGTAACAACCACGGCACAGTCCAGACAAGTCCAGGGCACTCATGTGCCCTCCTTCCTTCCATTGCGCAGACCACCAAACACTTCCCATTAGCTGCTAACAGCTGCTGAACCTTTACTTAAGCCATAAAAGATCTAAATCGAATGGAAGAACAGAGCTGATCACCAACCTCTTCTGACCACGGGGGAAATAATAGCCAAGACTTTCAGGTTCACAGAAAGATACCAGCATTAGTTTCCATGGAGAGAGGAAACAGGGACATTCTCCAGCCTCCCCTTTCCTCTCCCAGTTCTTCCTTCTCCCCCCCATCCTTCTGCCCTGTGCAATCCACATTGGATGCCATGCCAAGGATAGATAAACAGGCAACTAGTGAATCACTCTTACTAAGTTTGAACTGATTATTAAAAAAAAAAAAAAAGAAAAAATAATCGAAAACGAGGGAGAGAAAATCAAAGCTGGGATTACAGGCTTAGCAAGCATGAGTGCATATTCAGCCTACACTGTTCGCTTTGTGACTCTGTCACACCAGTAGACTGCTAAGAGAGTTATACCATTACTAACATGACAGCATTGTCCTACCCAGCCTGGATTAGAAATCCCAGTGGCTGCGTGGAGGGAAAAAGTCCCTTGGCAGTGGCAGGCGCTTGGCCTCACGATGCCTTCCACTCGCAGCATGCCGGCCAGGCAGGGAGAAGTACTCAATTATCAGACAGGCTCTGCCTTTTCCTAGGCCAGCTTTCTCTTATTGTCTGACTGCTTTCTCCCTGGCCAGTGATGCTTGAGAAGTCTGTCACGCAAGAGAAACTCAAGATGGTCCAGGCAATTCCTGAATCAGGCAGACTTCTCACAGCTGACCCCCTCCTCCTCCTCCTCACAAATACACGGTCTTCTCTGAGTATGGATAGGCTGCTCAGTCCACAGGTGGTGAATATCTCCTTCACAAACCCAGGACCTCCAACAGCAGCCTGGAAAACTGGATCTCCCTGTTCCCTGCTGGGCTGTGAGCATCAGCCAGTTGTGATTCCTTAGTGCTTCTCTGGCCTAAAATCATCCTACAGTCACAGAGCTGAGACTGATTGCCCTCATTACATTCACTTCTTAAGGAGGACTCCACCAGTTTTTAAACACATTAAAGGTGTGTGTGTTGCTCTAATGCAATTCTCAAACATCTCCTCTGTTTCAAGTAACCCCCCCCCTATAAATACCAGTCAAAACATCACAGCAATCAGATCATCAGCCACACTCTCATCCACTGCTTGTACCCCTCACGATTTCCCTGGGGACTGTGATTCCTCACTGGGATGGTGCCGTTACAGTGTGTCTGTGAGCTGGCACAGATTGACAAAAAAAAGGCAATAAATGCATCACCCCAGCTGGGATGCAGAAGGAAGAAGGGTCACTGAGTAACATGCTCTCTCATTGCTCTGGCAGCAGCCAGCATCTCTGCTGATGTGACCACCAAGGATTCAGGGACCAGCTTTGGTACCACTGAGGAAAAGCAAAATGGATGCTGTGTGAATTGGCTGTGACAGTCCCTGGATCTGCAGAGAGGGAAGGAGGAGTTGGACTTGGAGTGAGAAAGGCAATGAGCTGAGAGGAGAGAACTGGGTATGCAGTGCCTGGAGGGCGAGGGTCAGGACCAAGAGCAGCAGAAGGAGCTGCCTGGGACAGCTGCTCACCCAGATGGTCTCCAGTCTGCAGCCTTCAGATCTTGCCTTAGCTCCAGCCCTGTGGCTGGTGCTTGTGGCCTCATGTCCCCACACCCCTGTTCTGCAGCCAGTAAAACCACTGGTGGGGCAGGCTCTGGGCTCTGTGCCACTGCAGCAACTGGGGCAGGGACCATTCCTCGTTCACGGTACCCCAGTACTACTTCATCTGTCCCAACCCAAAGACACAAGGGAATAAACACTTTTTTTTTTTTTCCAGAGCTGCCCCAGAGCTAGGCTACAGTATTTTATGGCCCAGTTCTTAGCCTATTTGCATTTTGTATTTTTACTTCTACTGCTGTTTGTTTCCAGGCATTTGGGATGCCTAATAATTTTCAAAGCAATGTTTATTTTAATCCCTCTAATTTATTAATACATTGGTTGGCCTCGAAGTGCTCAGGAAAGAAGAGCAATGAAGTTGTAACCAGTGCTTTGAATAAAGCATCAAACTGTCATATGATCACATCAAAGCAAGAGCAAGCAGCTCACTTTGTTGGCTACATCATGATACAGCCCCATGGGTCCTCCAGCTCGGTGTCAGGTTTACTCATACATGTCACCCTGCAACACCACCAGGCTCACCAACTCCAAGGATGAAGTAAAAAAAGTAGCTATGCCCAGAGGCAGCTCCCCATGAAAAGTCTGCCCCTTCTCACCCTCTCGCATGTTGTGAGAATGTAACATGCCACCATGGTGCAGATAGTATAAACCGTGCTGACATCCACATGGATTTGCAGGCAATGTTGTGATCTTCCAATAAATCAAAGGTGCACTTGGCCTCTACCCTCCACCATACTCTCTTCAGCCCAGTGCTCCGTGGTGAGGATACAGTTTCACACACAGGGCAGTCCCTGAAAAAACAGTGAGCATAAATACTGCTAATCATGCAAATGAGAGACCTTTGAATCTCTGCTAGTCAGTCTCAACAGGAAAATGTCAGATTCCCTCAGCACCAGAAAATAACTGACAGGTCCTGAAAATCCTAGGGGCTGCCCTCAGGTAACTTTTCCCACCTCCAAGAAAGCGGTAATTGTGCCCCATCGTGCGTTCATGAACCTGCCCTCAACTAAGTCAAGGCCTGAAGACCACAGTCTTTTGCAGCTGATAACTTCATAGCATCCTTACAGCTGCAAAGCCTGTGTGCACTCAGCGGTCCCACCAGAGCTGAAGAAACCCTTTCTCCCATCTCACACCTGCTAAGAAAGCTCACAGCAGCACAAGTTGCCTTACCCGTTGCTACTGCTACAGCTCTGATAGCTGCCCTGTAAGCAATGAACACGTTAGCCATGGACCAGCACTTGCCAGGGACACACTACTCGCAGAAAGCAGAAGCCTCTCTCTTCTGTGGTAGCAGGGCTTCCTGCAAGTGTACATCTTGTGCTAAAGGGCTGAGGTGACTCCACAAACAGCTATGTGAAAGCAGCCTGAAGTTGCTGCTGGTTGTCATGATGAGTTAGTTGTGCTAGATGTCCTCCAGAAGCACGGTTCTGCCTGGGAATAGACAATGACTACTGTTTACAGGGGGTGAACACATACTGCCTGAGTGAGCGTATTACGAGAGCCAGCACGGCTGTCTGGCAAGGGGGGGGCACCTGCACCAATGTTCTCTTTGCACTGGTGGACAGACCGACAGAAACAGAGGTGTCTCAAGAAGGACGATGGTGGGATAGAAGCTTTTTCACCCAGGATGCAGGAAGGACAAAAAAGTTTTCGCAGTGCCAGTTGCAAAGCTGTTCCTGGAGTGGCTCCCTTTGCTGAGATACACAGGTTCTCTCAGTGCAACCTACGCACAAGTGTGTCCCAAGTTCGCTGTGTATCCACCCGCAGGCAGGTACCTGCGTGCCCAGCAGCTCCAGTGCAATACATTTGCCGGACAAGTATATCCTCAGCAGTGCCAGGTCAGACACCTTCCCGGGACAAGCGGTCACAGCAATAGATTTACTCCTTTCCCCACCACAGATTAGGCCTAAACCTCCAGGGGCAGCTCCAGTTCCTGCCCAGACATCACTGCTGATCGCTCACCACGTATTGCCGTGTCCCCAATCACCATATTTTATTTTTTTTTTTGCTTCTAAATCCTGTGATTTACTTTAAAAAGCCCCTCTTCTCTCCTAGCTGCATCTCCCAGCTGACGAATGGGAGACCAGGGCTGTCTGCCACAGTGCCTGCTCGCTCCCCGCCGTCTCGCAGGGTGCCAGCCTGCCATCAGAGCATCCCCCCTCCCCGCCTCCCCTCCCTGACTCCCCACACTCCCACCACCTCCTGACAGCACAAGAGGGGCACCCTGCGGAGCCACTGGGACCGCTCACCCTCCTTCCTCTCTCCCGTCTCCTCCTCCTCCTGTGTGGACCCCCTGATGGCGTCTACTCCCACTCAGCGGGAGGGACATCAGAGACATCTTTTCTGCCCTGCTGCTGGTACTCAACACCAGTTACCTTGTTTTGAGGGCACTGGCAACCACTGCAGCAGCCTTCCCCTCCCACCCAGCCCCCAGAGCCAACAGGAAGAAAAGAGGCGGCATGAATTCCAGCTCCCTGCCGGATGTTGTGGAGAGGGCATTATCCTCACCCTACAAAGCAAAGGTAACCCTTGGCAGTGCTGGGAGAGGTGGTGCTTGTGAGCACTTAAGTGATAAAGTCAGGTTACTACCTCCCTGCCCTGGCAAGGGACCTTGCTGTCCCTCCTGCCCATCTCCTCTGGGGCAGGGAGCTCCCTGCCTTAGCAAAGCCTGATCTCCCAGCCAGCTCTCCTGGGCTGCAGAGGAGATAAAGATCTTTGAAGCAGGATTTGAATTGAGTCCTCAGCTTGATGATGTCCTACTTAAGGAGAAAGCCAGGGAGAATTAACCCTGATCTCTGCTCTCAACAAGATGCACCAACAAGTGATGAGGACTTTGGAGAGAAATAACAAGAGGGACAGCAGACAAATCGGCTCTCAGAGCCTTCCTGAGAGGAGCATAACCAGCTCATGTACTTAAGGCCAAAACCCTTCTCACTATCCCTGTAGGTTTCTTGATGTCTTTTCTCCTACTGCCTCTATGATCTCTCAGCAAAGAGCACAGCCTCAGCAACACAGCCCCAGCAGGGAAGTTCAAGAAAGGCCAAACCCTCCAGGATCATGCCTTTCTTATCTAAGAGCACAGACAAGGGCCATCTGGCCCCAGGATGCTTTCCCAGCAGTGACAAGCACTGAGGCCTTGGAAAAAGGAGCAGAACCTGGCCAACATACAACGGTGGCTCCCCAGGTTACTCTCCCAGACAAGCTGAAGCCAGTGGACTTCACAAGTTGGATGTGCTCCCTATGAATTTACTAAACCTCACAAAATTCCTCCATAAGGATCTTGCCCAGTCTCCCCTTTAACTGCACTTCATAGTTACACCCCATAGCTACATGCCAGGTGCATTTCTGGTGGGAAGAAAGGGGACAGTAAAAGGCCCATCCACGAAGAAAAAGACTGTTTTGCAGTCTGTCCAGTGCGGTGCATCCCTGTAGGCAGGGAGGAGGGCAGGTGTTCCTCCTCCACGCTCGCTGTACGAGTGAATGGTAGTGAACACGCTGGGAAAGGTCAGTAGCACATGGGTGAGGCATATGGGTCTTAGAGTAAGAGCGTGCCAGCCGACATGGGGAGACCATCACTACGTTTGCTCACACTCAATGTATCCGTAAAACTGGCTACTGCAAACATCCCATCGTAAGAATTCACATGTGACGTGACTCGCAGTGGGCCCTGAGATGTGTCCCCAGCCCGTGAGCGTGCGAGTCGACCCCACAGGGCGTGCGCCTGTGTGCTGCCTGGCTGTCAGGTCGCCTGCCCACTGGGGAACTTTCCATCTCAACCAGCTGACAGCTGCTCTCCTGAGTTTCCTGGACACCAATAATGTTTTCCCTTTTCTAATCTCCCTGATGTAAATCCATTCACAACGAGTGCCTAGAGACTTTTAATTCCATCGGCATTAAACTCACTAAAACCTCTATTACCAAAAGCTTTTAGGATTTTCCCCAGAATCTACAAGTCAGGTTCGTAACATGACAGAACTCCACCTCTCTAGGGTGGCTGAGAAATTAATTTGTGCTCTCTAAATGCCAGGTTCTCTGACCAGACATTCAAAGTATCCCCCTTCCCGTCAGTAAGCTCTGGTTGCTGATATGACATGGCCGTTCCCAGGTGCTGAGCTGTCTTCTGAAACATCCATAACAGTGGGAGAAGAGCCCCCAGCCTGTAATAAGCAAGAGCAGATCATCTGCCACAGCAGAGCAGTACCAGAGGTTCACAGATGCTGTATTAAGAGCGGGAATGGTCTATTGCAGTGGTCCCTTGCTGCACTTGTAGAGTAAAGGGTCACAACACTGATGTTCCCCGGTACCATGAGAAGTGAAAAGGTAGCGTGGTCTCATCTCAGTGCTGCACGCAGCCAGCTGATGTAAAAGCACAGGGATTATCCAGCTACACCTCAGCAGAGAAGGTGGCTGGATGCCGAGACAAGTTGAAGGTGGTGGAGGGAGGGGAAGACAGCTGTGAGTCAGTGAGCGAGGTTTCTAAACGCTCTAATACTCCAGAGATGGTGCATTTATCCTTTGGCCCCGGAGGTTCATTGGTTGCTGTAATAGAGCAGAGAGATGCAATCATCTTCCGATCCCAGAGGTCTTTTTAGGTGCTATAATAGAGTAGTGGTGATCAAGCCGTCTCCGAAGCCTTGGGGTTGCTGGCACGCAGCAGGGGTGACGTCAGCGTCTCTCAGCCCCCGCAGTCCCCAGCTCCTGGATTCCAGGAGAGGTGCTGGAGATGTTGCTTCCACCCCAGAGGTTCGCAGGGGCTGTGATGATATCAGCTTTGAAACACTGCCAAAGTTCCCTCTGGCCGTACAGGAGCTTTTAACCCCGTGGAAAGGTGCAATATTAACCCCAGGTCTCTCGGCACTGGGACGCGAGCCCGGCTGCTCCCACTCTATCCACATCAGCTGCGGTGGGTGTAGCTCCGAGCTACCCACCAAAACAAATCACAGCTCTAAGAATACAAGAGAGCTCAGAGATCCGGCAAAGAGCGGCATGTGGAGATGCTCCTCAGTGTTTGTTTTCCTGGCTTAAAAACATTTCCCTGCGCAAAGAGCGGAGCGCTCACACCTCGTGGGCTGCCCAGGAAGGAGACATACTTACAAGGAGTCTGAGATTTGTGTATGCTACACACAAATAGCTAGAAATCAAACTCTCTGAACGGGCTCAGTTAGCCAAGCCATTAATGACTTCAGCACCCTATATCATACATTCAGTAAAAAAACCAAACCAAACCAAACCAAAACAAAACAAAAAACTGGGACCATGCTGCTGGGTAGGGAATGCTGTAGGACAGGGAGGAGGTGTTTATAGACTCAGCTCCTTCCACTGAAGAGAGGAGGAAATAATCAGGTAAGGTTTCAGAGTTTCTATAGGCTCAGGGATTTCTCTTCTCCCTTCAGCCCCAGCAGATTTTTAATTCTGGGCTCCAGCTTGTCCTGGCAAATGGAAAGGCTGCAATACCCTGTTATCCTGGTGTCACTTCCTGCATCCATAGCTCAGGTGGGAGGTGGAAGCATGGGCAATCTCCCAGGAATGTCTGGGAACTTTCCAGGTTAGATTTCTGATCTCAAGGCAATTTCAAGAGCTTAGGTGATTTTGCATTTTTTGTACATGTGCGTGTGTTGTTTGGTTTTCACTGGAACTGAGTTCAAACTCAGAGGCTGAAAATCCTGCTTCTTACTATTGACTTCGACATGATTATGCCAGTTTATGTTAAGAGAGAATCTGACCCCATTCTTCCCTGAGCGTGAGGATGATCCTGAACACACGTGATGCTAGGAAGAAGCTCACTGCTTGTGTCCCAGCAGGTGTTATTAAGGTAGGGCACATGCTGGGGAACAACCATTCCAGATCAGAAAGATGTCCACACTGACTCTCATGAAAGACATCACCAGATCTTTGGGGGGAAAAGGTGGAAAAACCTCAAAGCAGACAGATGTGCTCCTATCTTCATCTTCTTATTGGCCGCTCTGAGTTGCAGGTTAATATAGGATCTGAAGACTGAACTGGAAGGCTCAGGCTCCAAAATTGGGCTCGTCCTTAGTTAAAGCTCATTTGTGTATTCTTGCTCTCCACAAATATACACAAGCCTGCTATGAAACTTTCTAAATTCTTGGTCCTGACAAAATCGCCTGACTTAGAGCACTACAGCCCAACCTCGTGAACCTGAATCCCATGCATTTTAATTTCACTGTGCACTCCCTCACTCCTGTGTGATGAGGCAAGGAACGAGAGATGTATTCATAAGTCTTATAATTTTATTTCCTTCCAACATCCATTCCCAGTCCTCTGTCTGACACTGGCAACCCTTGTCTCCTCCATCTCTTCACTTGGGGGTGTTCACAGGCTTTCTGTCTCACGTCAGAGCCCCTTCAATTCTCCAACATCCCTTCAGAAACAGGCTGACCGTGGTTTGGCGTGCAATTCCAAAGGAGGCGGCACTGCAGGTGTACCCAAAGCCTTGCAGCTCTTCCAGAGTACTCCCTACCCACTGTCTCCATAGCCAAACAGCTACTTTGCCTGCTCAAGGGCAGCACAACACAGGGCAGAGCTCTGCAAAGAGCTCCCTGACATCCACCCACACTTTCACTTGGCTGACACCCTTAATTCAGGACCTTTGAGGGTATCTAAAGAGTTGCAAGTCTGCCCTGCAACACACATTGCTTTGAACGTATCGATGCTGAGTTTCGTTCACCAGAGCACAGTGCATTCATTTAACTTAGTTCTCTTTCCCCAGCATTTCTCACAGCCCTTTCTGGCCACAGCCAACTTAATAACTTTGTCTCATCTGCAGATTTTCGTACGGCATATCTCTCCTCCCACCTTTCCAAGTCATTAAACGATACAGTAAATCACATGGGATTTAGAAGAGAACCTGGAGGCCACATTAACCTTTTGCCATGGGGAAACTTGACTGTTTAATCCCTTCATTCTTTCAGTCTCCTACTCAGTTTTTGATCTATGTCAATATTTTGTCTCTCACTGACTACTTAGTTCCTTTAGCAGCTCTTGTGCAGGCTCTTTCAAAAGCCTTTTGGAAGTCTAAATACATTATATCAGTTGGTTCTCCTTTATCCACTGCTTTATTGACACATTCAAAGAGTTGTAGGAGATTAGCAAGATACAGTTTTCTTCTGCTGCACCCGTGCTGGTTAGGCCCTATCAGACCACAATCTTCCAGATGTCTTCAAGCATTGCTTTTTAATTATCATTCCCACCAGTTTACCAGACACAAAGGCAAAGCTTACTGATCTTTAATTCCCCGGATCATCACTGGAGCCTTTTTTTAAATATAGGTACAACATTTGGTCTTCTCCAATTCCCCGAATCAGTAGCTTTTTTTTTCACAAGAGATTGCATATTTTTGTTAGCAGCTCAATCACTTAAGCTCCTTCCAAACTCTCGGATTTAACCATCTGGACTTGATAACTTATTGTTTGGGGAAAGTGGGGGAGGTTTTGTGTTTTTTTTAAGTGGGTTTTGGGTTTTTTATGATTGGCTTTGTCCCAGCACCCATTCTTCTACTAGCACGGTTTCCAACAGTTCCTCATCTAAGCAGATATGGGAAAAGAATCTCACAAACATCGTTGGTAGGGATGGCTGATATAAGAGAAATCATAAGAGAATTCAGCTCCCCAGCAACATCCTAAAAATGGAGATACTGAGTCACTTTAAACACAGGAGGTGACTGGAATTGATCAGTGTGAGTTTTCTTGGATAACTTCCACCCTGTTCTGACGGACCAGGCTAGTTTTGCTCATTTGTTTGGGTCTCTTGATGAATAGTGATTTCCATCTTGACCCCAGAAGATTCAGGGCAGGAGCGGAGCTAGCTTGATTATATACAGCAATAAAAAGAAAGTGACCTCAGTGCTGGGGGATGCGTGAACCTGGGAGGAGATTAAACCCAGCAAGGATGAAAAGAAGTAAATCAGAAGGTGAGCAGAACAATGCTGGACTGTTAGCTCCATTGATTGCCTTTCAACTGAATCAGCCCCAAGACATGAAACGCAATGGGAAATGCTGGGGAACTCAAATAGGTAGCCCCATTATATGAGTGTTTCTCTCTTTGTGCGGGGCTGGTTCTCGATAGCTCTCACCGTGCTGGCTGGCTTTAAAAGGCATGGGAGTTCAGAGCAGGGCACAGCCTGGTGGTCCTAATATGCCACTGACTTCAAGCCATTGGTCTTACAACAGGGGGACAGGGAGGAAGCTCAAGATGGGCATGAAGCGCCCACAGGCTTGTGTCACAGGTATCCCACAGTGAACACATGAATAGCTATGGGTACATGTTCACCTGCAAGACTGTCGGCAAGCCAACACTGGCATTCCAGCTTCTGGAAACTGCCACAGTCCCGTCAAAAATGACAGAACACCTGTATGAAACCTACCTACCCTATGACAGAGCTGGCATACCTACCTTACCCGACAGACACATACTTAAGTATATTTTGTAAAAGAAGAAGAGAAACTTCCATAAATCCCTCTTATCTAATTGCTGCTATTCAATTCTTATGGGACATGTTGATGGGGCAGTTGTAGAGAAAATTCTGCCTCGTGTAGTGTGTTGAAGTCATTCCCTGCAGACATTCCCTATGTGAGGTAATGTGGCCATAAGTATTTCTGGGGAGTAGTCTAAAGACAAGTCTGTGGCTCCCTCTAAGACCTCACCAACATCCCTCCAGCATAGACCAAGGCAAGTCCCAGCCGTGCTGGGCAGCATGCTTGCCTCCTCTGGCTCCATAGGGCCAGGGCCAGGAGGACAGAGGACATGGCGGGGATTTCTCAGTCATGCTCAGTCCTCCATATCAGGAGCAGAGGAACATGCACAGGAGAAGACAGGAGAAGGGGATCTCATGCTGGTTATTCCCTGGGTTAAGGAGATGGATGCAAAATGAGCAGTCCCATGTGCAGAGCTGGTCCTCCTGCCACAGCTTTTCAGACCTCATCCATACCCAGTACAAACATGGTCAGGTTGAACTCTAACCTGTAATATCTATATAAGACGCTTCTATACCACATTGCTACCACAGGGATGTGCTGCTCTCCTCCTGCCTCCCTCTCCACCCATCTCTTCCTTTGCGGCTTCTGCCCTTTTTCTCTCAGATCTTCCCTCTTTCTTAGTGTCTCCATCCCTCCCATACCCCTATGTGCCTTGCAATCCCCTTTCCTTCCACGACATCTCTCTCCATATCCAAGAAATGAGGCAGGGCTCACACACAAAGAAGCACACCAGGGATGAGACAGGGGAGGAAGAGGTCTTTATCCCCCAAGTTAGCCCGACACGGCTCCCCCAGCCGGTGACCTGGCCCCACGCACCAGGCACAACCCTGCTGAAGGTGCCTGCTTGAGCTGGGATAAAGCAGCATGGACACCCGCCCAGATGCTGTGCTACCGCACACAGGCTAAGCTGGGCAGAGAGGTAGCACGAATCCCATCCAGCTGCTCTTCTAGCAAGGCTTTTACGCCTCTCCCTCTCCTCACGCGCACGGGTCACACATGCATGTGCATCTCAGGGCTGTCCTTGCCTACTCGGCAGTGCCTGTGCAGAGGGTGCAAGGGGGAGGTGAAGTGCTGGGGGCCAGGGATGGCCGGCTGCCAGCCATGGGCTGTACCAGGGTCCCCTTTGCTCCCCTGACACACACACAGACATGTGGCGTGGCTGCTCGGGGAGTCTCAGCCAAGAAGCCTGCCCTCCGCCGCTGAATCCCTGCTCTGTTTCCCAAGTGACAAGCCACAAACTCCCTTTTCTCTTCCCAAACAAACAGAGGCTTGAGTGAATCACTGCCTCAGCCCTGGCACACAGCACCCCGGTCATTACGGATTCTCCTCCAGCATCCAGCCCCCCGCGAAGGTCAGCATGCAGCCATGCCAGCAGAGAGACCGCAGGCTGCACCTCCCTTTCCCCACAGCATCCTTCTGTGCAGCCCGAAGCACGATGCAAACAGTAAGCATGCCTTCATGTCCCTCTTTCCCGTCCTCCTCCTCTCCCCCAGTGCTTGTGGCTACATCTTGCCCCACGTAAAGGTAGGGGAAACTGAGGCACAGCATGATAACTAGAGAGATGCGCTGGGATTAGGATTCAGGAGCCCTTAGCGACAAGGTTTTGTAGGCAGTGTCATCTCTTGGCTTCAACCCCCAAAAGCTCATCTTGCTGGGCTTAAAGCAAAGCTGGCTTCAGACTGCAAAACCCGGTCAGCAAATGCTCCTCCTTATCACAAGGGACTTGCATATGTCCACGCACAAGCATGAGGCAAACCACTCCTCACCACTTTCCTGCCTTTTTCCTCCCCCGCAAAGAAAACTACCTCCCTCAGCAACACAAACACCTGAGTGAGAGATCTGGAAAAAGTCCCTGCAGCACAACAGTAAGGGTTTGTGCTCGTACTCTGTCCCAAGTGAGCACTTGCCTCCGATGGGGCTGTCTCGGCTCCCGCCCACGGTGCGACCCCATTTTCTGCCAAAATGGTCCTGTGAGGAATGATAATGCCTCTCCCGGGCCCCGTGCACTGACCACAGGGCTGTGGTCATACTCCTGCTGAGGCAACGCTCCTGTCCCCTTTCCTCTTCGGCGCAATGCCTGCCTTCCTCCCAGCTGGCATCATCCTCTGGTCCCCACGCACATGCTCTCCAGGGCAGCGTGCGAGACACTGCTCAAAAACCCTTGGGGAGAGCCAGGCAGAGATGTGGCCACCAGCCAGAGGGCCTACCTGTCTCTCTAGGATCTCCCTGGACCTGGGGTGGTGCTAGGAGAGATGGAGCTACAGAAAGCTGGGTTTCTGCCTCACCGTGCATCACTCCTCAAGGCACCTGGGAGACAAGGGCTGTTGTAACTCCTGAAAGGCGAGGGCAGCTACCTGGTGTGGGACATGGCTCGCTCCCTGCTAAGACTGTAATTCAACCCTCTTTCAAACCCACTTGCCCGACAGGAGGGACTGAACCAGTCTAGCTGCGGCGCGCAATTGCATCTGTCAAATTAGCCAGAGCACACACAATCCGGAGCGCGTGCCAGATGTGGAAGGACAAACAACACTCGAGCCAGCATCAAGCTAGAGTGGTGCAGACAGATAATACCCAACGCAACGTAAACCTTGCCAGTACAGAGTTAAGCCAACATTGTTTTCTAAACAAATCTGAAGCAGCAGAGTGAGTTCATACTGGATCAGCATTTTCTACCATGAAGCCGCAGCAGTTTTGACCCAGTACCAAGCTCCCTAGAGCTGGATTTATTGTCTTGTCCACCCTGAGTCAGTGCCAAAGCCATGTCCTGAGAGGGCTGAGGAATTTAACCGATGCCAAATGGCTTCGGAGGCCCCATCCAGGAGGAGCTTGCTTTCTGCAAACTCCCCAGTAACGAAACTGAGAGTGACTGCATGGTCATGCTCCCTGCCGGGCCCTGGCCAAGAGAAAGAGTGACACATCAACAACGCTACAGTCACTCTGTCACCCACAACACACACACACACACTCACACGCGCGCATTGAAGGGTGTGAACCACAGGGGAAAAGATCACTTCACAGTATTGTCAGCTGGCAGCAGCATCCAGAAACAATCCCACCAGGGAACATCAGCCTTTCCTGAGTCTGCCCAAAGCTACTCCTGCCCAGAACGGCGTGCACTGAGGGGTCACCAGGGGTGGGAAGTGCCGGAGAGGGAGTGAGGAAGGGGTGCTGCTGAAAGAGGGAAAAGCAGGGCTCAGGGTTATCCCAAAAGAGGAATAAAACCAGCTGGTGCCACAGGACAGAAATTGAAGGCAGTGTTTTGGGTGGAGGGGGAGGCATCAGGGAAGCTGGAGAGGGGGACAGCGGGGAGGTCCCGCGGTGGCAGCCCGGAGATGCACTGGAAAGATGCACCCTCCTTGCCCACATCACCAGGTGGGACCTGGGCAGGAGGGGCAACAAACCCATCACCTCCTTCAGGGGGACACCACAGGAGCACCACTGCCAGGGCTGCGCTGCGGCACGGGCCCTGCCAGCCCCTTCCCCTTGGAGAAACGCAGCAGCCCCAAAATCCGACTCAGAAAACCGCAGCACCTGCCAGAGTCTGTGCAGAGCCTAAAACCACAGCCTGGCGGGTGCAAACCCCCAAACCTCCCCTCTAAAAACCTCTCCCCTGAGGATGCCCGCTGCCTCGCCAGCAGCTCGTTGCTTTAGGGTCTTATTCTGGGGGAAGGCACCTCCAGGCACCTCCGTGCTCCTCGAGGGCCTCCAGGGCGGCTGGGCCTGCCCAGGCGATGGGAGAACCAGCTGCTCCCCGCTCCCCTCCCGTCCCCGCACCGCAGCAGCTCCAGCAGCACAGAGACACGGCGTGGAAATAGCCTGGCTGATCGTCCCGCCTTCCCCGCAGAGGACCTGGGGAAATGGGGCACCGAGGGCAGCCCCAGGCGGCGGGAGGCCCTTTCAGGTGCTCCCAAGAGCTTTGCGCCCCAAAATGGGTCAGGCTCGGCGCAGGGTCCCTTCGCTGCCTGTGCAGGGCACACGGCGTTCCCAGCTTATGAAACGCACTGTCTCCGGCAGGAAAACATCCCTTCCAGCCGGGCAGGAGCACCAGGGGACAGCAGATAAGCAGTGACAAAGAGCATGCCCATCACCCCAAAAAGCTGTGCTGGGCTGAGCTGTGTACTCAGAGGAGGTACCTGGCTAGGAAATGGAGGCCAGCACCCTCCTCGGGGAATCGGGATACCCAAAATATCCGTGAGATGAGGAGGGAGGGGGAACACTGTCACCACCACCACCACCACCCCCGGCGTGCCCCGCTCCCGGCAGCGTGATGCCCACTCCTGCTCTGCTGCGAGCTGCATCCCCGAGGGGCCGTGCTGCTGGCCGTGCTGCTGGCCATGCTGGCCATGCTGCTTGTGGCTCTGCTGGCCCAAGCAGCCCACAGCTCCGCTGCATCAGCGTCAGCCCGACTGCCCCTTCTCCCGAAAAAAAACACAGGGGAGGAGGCGGCGT
>VUYV01000082.1:2912710-2929879 GCA_008711295.1 Anarhynchus alexandrinus
GGGGGGGGGGGGGGGGGGGGAGGCCTGATGAAAGCCTAGGTTTTGTTCACGGCGTAGCAGAAACCCCTGCCTTTCCCCTCCCTCGCACCTCTGGGGAGCGAGCATCCAGAGGGAGGGAGGGATGGATGGAGGGAGGGATGGATGGATGGAGAGCGGCGCACGGCCGTAGGTGGCGAGGTTGGCTTACCTGGCGGTGCCGGTGCTGGGGGTGGCCGGGTGCGCGGGAGGTAAATCCAGGGCTCTGCCGGGGAAAGGCCTCTCTCTTCATTCACATCAAGGAGCGGCCTGTGAGTAGGTGCTCCAGCTCACCGCTCGATCGAAGCTGCCACGGATTCATTGCGAACGACTTCGCCTTCTGTGAGGAGAGGAGGAAAGGGGAGGGAAAAAAAAAAACAAAAAAAAAAAAAAGAAGGGAAAAAAACCACCAGCTTAAGACTTGGAGGGTAGATTCACTTCTTTCTTAGGTTTCCAATGGCAACTGAATATACCACAGATGAAGATCCAGGGTGTGTGTGTGTGAATGTGTGTGTGTGTGGGAGGGACGGAGAGATGCACAGCTGCTGAGTCCACAGGCAGAGTGGGGTGTGAGCTAGTCAGGGCGTATCGGTGATTATGGGAACAGACAACTGGACACGGGCAGCAGAGCAGACAGACAGACGAATGGAAAGAGATTTAAAGGATGGAAAGAGGATAGCCGGTATCCTAAGAGCCCAGCTGTCCCACTACACACAAAAAGGAGACAGCACCTGGCCTGGTGCAGAGCAAGATGCTGATGGAGCCACACGGGGAGAAGGTGAAGTGTGCCTACAGAGGTGGCCGCACGCACGCAGACACGCCACCTCCCAGCCCTGCTCACATCACCCGGGCATCCCTCCCTGCAGGTACGCTGCTCACACTCAGTCCGCTACACACAGCCTGTACACGCACACTCTCTCTCTATCACCACTTTGCATACATCCCCTAAAAATTCAGAGTCCCTCCAAAGGGTGAGGCGCTTCTCTTCTTCACATACATCCTGCACCAACAAGGTTGCACAGCTGTATTAACACACACGCGTGATATTTCAGACAACCATCACACAACCACATCAACTCCACCCAGCCTGTTCCACCACTGAGTACACAGCAAAAACATTTATATCCAGCACAGTGAATACTGACCACTGCACAAACGCACGCTGGATATCTGAACATAGCTACTGCACACAAATTCCTGACCACTTATATGTAACTGTCACTGCACAAATGCACATCGTTTAATAAGCCCACCTCCATATCAAAGAGCAGAAAAAGTGCCATGTGCACACACACGCACACAAACATCTATGTCAGTGACAGCAGCACACCCGCATATCACAACGTGCACATCTATAAGAAAACAAAAGCACATAAAACATCCTCACGCGCTTAGAAACATAAGTCAAGCAAGCACCGCTGGCTGCATATCACACATAAATATACTATGCTTACGAATTGCCTGCAGCATACAAACTGATCGCATCAGATACTGTTACCTACCTAACTCAGCCCACACAGTGGCATACCATCCTTCTGGATCCTAAACGCTAGCCCCAGCATCATCAAACACCAGCCATATTCTGTCACATGGAAAACACAAATACTCATCAACATCCAGCACAGGCAGACAAACACAAACTACACATGAAATGCAGACAGCCAGCCATCACTCACCCCCCCAAAAATGACATCATTGAAAAGTTATGAAGCTGGAACTCACTTTGGAGACAGCTGTATTATTCTGTACACCTGCCCGGTTGCACGTGCACGCACACATACCACTGCCACACCAACTCTGATTAAACTGCCTCCATCTCTGAAATCATCCCTTTTTTTTTTTTTTGCGTTTTCTCTAGTTCTGCCCATTCTACCGTCTCCCAGCAAAGCCCATGTGTCTGTCCACTGACACATGTTACAGCTCCTGGGGGAAAAGTGCCTGGAGCAGAAAGCCTGGAAAAGCATCCACACTCATCCCTTCTCCTTTCCTCCTTTCCTCTGGTGTTAGATGTGCATAATTTGCATGCAAAGAAGAGTGCAAGGTCCTGCCAGCCCCGAATGCTCTAAAATTGGCTGATAGTGGCATCAGGGGACGTGACTGCAAAAGCTAAGCGTGGTAAAGAAGTACATAAATCCTTATGGGAAGCAGAGATTTGGCCAGGAAACTGCCAGCTTCCCCCAGGGCCCAGGAGAGATGCAGGAGGTGGGTAAGAAGGGGCGAAGGAAGGAGAGAAGGTTGGCCCAGCACCAGGGATGGCACGGCGAGCACTCTGCCGGGCTTGTTTAACAAGCTCGGTAGTGTCACAGCGTGATACTACGAGTGATGGTGGAGAGCAATCAGGGTTCGGCATCAGGGCAAGCACGTGTACCTGTGTGCCCCTGGGAAACGGGGGAGGTACGTCAAAGCACGGGGCTTTGGCGGGGGAAAA
Source organism: Anarhynchus alexandrinus (assembly GCA_008711295.1). Lineage (NCBI taxonomy): Eukaryota > Metazoa > Chordata > Aves > Charadriiformes > Charadriidae > Anarhynchus > Anarhynchus alexandrinus. Next base: position 2,915,154 of record VUYV01000082.1, read on the forward strand.
GCAGCTGGGTGTGAGTGCAACCGCAGGCATGCGGCGCGGGGTCTCCATGGCTGTATTGGGATCACTGGAGCAGTGGGTACTGGCACAGGTACAAAATGAAGAGCCCATACACAAGAAGGGGCTGGCATAGGGGTGGCTCGGACACAGGCAAGGCAGGGGTTGCAGTCGGGTCTAGCCCCAGCCAGACTCACAGGCCTTCCCAGCCCTTCTCTGGACAACTCCTGAGCAAGGGGATTATCCCTGACTCCTAGAGGAGTCAGGAGAAAAGGAAGGAGTCCCGCAAGATCTTGTCCTGTGCCATCGGACCGGCACAGGTGCCGAGCACGGACAGACACACCTCAACGTAAGGCAGTGAAGTGCACATTGTAATAGCCTTTTCCAGGAACTCCCTGCCTTCCCACACATCCTGTGCCCCAGCACCCTGCTTCCACAGCTCGTCACCAAACACCCCCCCCAGCCCCATTCCCAGCACATGCAAGTATACCGTCCCCACCGTTCCTCAGGCAGGCAAACTCTCCGCTCCCCAAAACCACCTACTTCACACCTTCCCCCAGAGCGCTCCCACCTTCCCACACACGCCACCGCACGCACGTTCGTGCGGCATCACGAGAGGAGCCAGGAGAAACATGTGGGGAAGCCCCCCACCACCGCCTCAACCCCTCCAAACCACCCCCTCTTCCCCTCTACCTTCCACCACCACCACCACTCACTTTTCAGAAGTGCTTTGAAGGAGTAAAAATTTCCTCTCTCTCAGCTAAACTTGGCCCGTGCACCCAGGCAATTTCAGCTTGCTTGGAACGCCTGTTCCTCAGCACTATGCTCAATTGTACCTGCATGCCTCTTCCCACAAACATCCATTGTGCATTACAGGAGATGAATAATGCAGGCTGAAAGGGGACAAGTGAGAGAGTCATTTGGGCCTCGGCAAGGCACGTGTACAGAGCAGAGTGGAGATGGAGTTGCCTCATTTGGTCAAAGCTAACAGACGCTGCCAAACCTGGAAAAGCCACCATGGCCTGAAGTGCTACTTGGGTTAAAGTACGGTCATGAGGGCAATTTAAAGAGGCTTTCGGACTCAGGATTTCTAATAGGTGCTGAGAGGTAACACAGAGCTGTCATGTGTGGGTAGACAAGGAGGATCTTCATCTCGGAGATACTTAGCAGTAAGTTAAGCAGCTGAAGAGAGCCACTAGTGGAAAAGGGAACCATCAGCCTAAAGTGACCTCCAAACCATCTGCTCCTGTGCTTCAGGGGCATGGAAGGAGCACCATGACTGGCTAAACAAAGGAAAATGGAGAGTGAAAGCAAGGTAAGCAGGAGCCGAGGGGGATGTGTATGCAAGTTTGCACGTGCACGTCGGTGTGGTGTTCATCTTGTTCATCTCAAAGGTGTTTTGCCTCACCTTCCTGTGCCTATTTTGTGCTGGCAAGCAAGGAAACCTGGAAGACACAAAAATACGTGTGTCTGTCAGTGTTGCCATGAGTGCCATCTATCCGCATGGGATAACGCTGAAAGGGGGAAACGTGGACAACGTGGTGTCGTGTGTGCACATGGGTGTGCAGGAATGTGTGCCTTCTGGTGAGCATCTCTGTGGTGCTGCTGTGCACGTGCCTGCTGTGGGCAGTGGACTCCAGGTATCAATGCATGGGATGTGTATGTGTATGTGTATGTGTATGTGTGCGCATCCAAGTGCTGTATTACAGGGTGAACTGTGCATATGTGTGCGAATCTGTTCTTTGCTGAAAGCGCCGGTGCACGTGTGAGGTGTCATAGGGAGCGATGCGTCCTCTGGGTGTTCGTGCATTTGTGTGTGTGTGGCGGCATTTTTGCCCCTGTGCAACACCGATGTGTTACTGCCCACCTGCAAAGTGAGCAGCCTTGTGAAAGCAACGCTATGAGTACAGCACAAAACTGTGGCAATTGTGCACGTGCCGCCTGCAGGCTTGGGTGCGTACAGGTTTGCAGGGACGGGATCCCTCTCTGGGTGGAACAGACACTGTCCATCTGGCTCCTGCACTGCCTCTCCTCCTGGTCTCTGCTTCTACTTTCTCGCCTTCCCTCAGTTCCCCTCGCTCACTGGCAGCAGCGTACTCTGCCCCGGGAACCAACTCCCACACACCAACTCACAGCAAGGGAACTCCTTTCCTCGCAGTTCTCTGGTGTCTTCCCATGCCAAGAGCCAGAAAGTGAAGACAAACTTCACTGGGCAACCTGAACTGGACCTATTTCCTTTCCATGTCCTTGTCACCCATTTCCAAACCCCAGGAACTGCATGACAAACCCACAAACTTTCACCCCCAAACCCTGAGCACAACAAACCAGACTCATGGCTCACATCCAAGCGATGGACCATCTAAAGCTGAGACAGCTCAGGTAAGGCAGCTCGAGGTAACAGAGTTAGGAGGCAGCAGTCCCTATAGCTGGGAATATAGAGAGGCAGCAGCTATACTGATACCTGTTTGTCTTTCATTTCCCCAGCCAGAATCACCCACAGCTGGGTTTGGTGCAAGAAACCTTCCACACAAATTGCAGTCAGCACAGCTCAAACTCACACCTCTGGAGCCAGAGCAACACATCTCAGCTGCTCTGTCATTGTTCCCACATCAGAAGGCTAAACGTTTGGCCAGATCCCACATGTACTGAGTAACCTCCAGGCTAGGATCCAAAGCACGGAGCCTGCCCACCTGGAGCACCTCCTGGGTGCTCAAGTGAGACTCGACCAAGAAGAAAACCCCAGAGCTATTTCTTTATTCCCTTAGTCAATGCTGCAGATCACTACCTTCCTCCCAAACACCCCACTCTCAGCTCTACATGTTTTTTCCGGGGCTGAGCTAAATTACTCGACTCCCCAAACTGAAATGCAAACAACTGGCCTCCATTTCAGGCTTTGCATTTGCCCTATATCCCAGTCTGCGTCTATTCCCTCTGGAGGACAAAACTAGCACACAGGAGCCAGATGTGAAAATATGCACACCTTCCCCGGAAGGCTTCACGGGCTCCCAGCAAGACCCAGTTTCAATCCAGGCCCAGGATCTCACAGGTCTGCCTTGAAAATGCAGCCTAACACTTAAGGTCCATCTGTTTTGCCTCAACCGCAATCCTAAATCTGTGCTATCCCCAAACCCTATACACTGAAAGCCTAGCCTCTAAGCTCAATTCCATCCCCTTTAATTTGTCCCCAGGTTTCTTCTGAATAGAGACCCAGACTTTCACCTTGTTGCTCACCAGCAAGGTAGTGTACTCTTTAAACATAAGAGTGCTCAGAGCTAGATCCCTTCCCTGATGTTTTCCCCACACCATACCAAAAAAAAAAAACAGGCTGGGAAAGTCCAGCTCTCTGATCCACTGGACGGCAGCAGCCACGACCCACGGCGCAGGTCTCCGGGAGCCAGGCCAGGTTCTTCCCAAGGTTTTTTTCCCCAGAGAGGAGCCCTGCTCACGGCTAACGTAGTTTGGTTGACCTTTTCACTGCTGGCAATCACGACGGGGAAAAATAGCACTTTGTGTTAATATTTAAACGCCCACTACAAAAAGAACGGGGTCAGCCTCAGCGCCTGTTCGGGGCTCCCACTGTGCAGCACCACCAGCATCACCACTCCACTCACCCCAACTCTTCCCTCACCTTGGGGTCTCTCCCGCCAGCCCTGCACCCTTCTCCCCCTTTCCCCATGAACAGCTCCTGCCGATGCCTTTCCCGCATCCTGCCCTGCAGCCTCGCCAGCATTCCCGGCTCCACCGGGCATGCGGAGAGCAAGCCCCTGATTATCATTCAAGCTGGATTCTCATTAGGCAGAAATGCCCCTCCAGGAGATCCATTAACGGTCCATAAGGTTAACTTAATCCAGCCAGTCTTGTGTGGTCTCTGCCCAAATTCCCTATTACATTAACAATCTTGAGCCTTAATTAGCATGTGAGGCAGAGGTGGCATTATTAATGGAGATAATACGGAGCATTAAGAATAAACAGGCCAGGCTGTGTCTCCCCCACCATGCATGCAAATCCTCTTCTGTGCAGGAACGGCGTGAACTTCCCCCATGGGCAGCACACGCTGAGGGGCTGAGGTGCCCCAGACCGAAAATGAGCTCTGGGACGTGCGGCCAGGCTCATGCAGGAGGATGGCGGAGAGGAAACAGGATTCCAGAGAGCCTTCATCTGCTCTGGAGAAGAAGACAATGGTGTAGTCAGTCCTGTGAGGGAGATCCTTGCACTGGGGAGGAGCAGTCATGTCCCTGGCTAATCCAGACAGATGGGGTGTCTTTCTGGGAGGCTTGGGAACGCAAAGGCCAAGGTTGTGTGAATCTCCATTCCCTTGAATGCACATAGGATAACACGATGGGTGTATGCCCTTGAGCACAACGTGCAAGGAGGGGATGTCTGATGGGGAACTGGCTGTAGTACCTGGCTGCAGCCAGGGAAGATGCTCCTCACGAGACTCCTTTCTCACCACTGGGCCCCAGTACACAGAGTAGCCAGTACAGGACAGAGGGGGTTCAGGTGAGAGAGGGAAGCGGTCACCGGTTGGATCAGAGAACAAATGGACTGGGGCTCCTGCTCGGTGCAGAAGCACAGTGCAGTGGGGAAGGGACGGGCCCCTCTTGGGACAGGCGGTGGCTGGGTGCATGGGCGGCCCATCAAGTCAGCTTGGTCGTCACAGGTGGGGCAGCCTGGTGCAGACCCTCTCCCACCCCAGGCAGGGCCAACTGCTCCCCGGGATGGAGATGCCCCGGGTGAGAGGAGAGGAGAACTGGTGTTGCCAGCAGCAGCGAGGCACTGGGGGAGCAAGGGCCACAAACTGGTGGGAGCTGCAGGGTGTGCCAGCCCGGCTGTGCGAGGAGAGCTCGCGTATGGCCTGCTGCCCTTCTGTCGTCCCGCAAGCCCAACACTTCCTTCTAAAACACAGAATCATAGAATCATAGAATGGTTTAGGTTGGAAGGGACCTTGAAGATCATCTTGTTCTGACCCGCCTGCCATAGGCACAGACACCTCCCACTAGACCAGGTTGCTCAAAGCCCCATCCAACCTGGCCTTGAACACCTCCAGGGATGGAGCTTCCACAGCTTCTCTGGGCAACCTGTTCCAGTGCCTCACCATCCTCAAAGTGAAAATTTTCTTCCTAATATCCAATCTAAATCTACCTTCTTCCAGTTAGAAGCCATTTCCCCTCGTCCTATCACTACATGCCCTAGTAAAAAGTCCTTCCCCGGCTTTCCTGTAGGTCACCTTTAGGTACTGGAAAGCCACAATAAGGTCTCCTTGGAGCCTTCTCTTCTCCAGGCTGAACAACCCCAACTCTCTCAGCCTGTTATGTGCTTGCAAAAGCATAAGACAAAACAGGGGGGCAGGGAAGCAGAAGGAGCCAAGCCAAGGAAGCAGAGTCTAATGACAGCGCCTCTGGACTGCTAATTCACACCTCCAGCAGCACCCAGCGGGGTGGGGAGGGAGCGGGATGCTTGCCATGGGGACCTGCACCCGCAAGGAATGGCATCCTGCCTCGTTCCTGAGGCCTGACCCGTGCTATTCCAGCTGTGCATAGCTCCGTTGCGATCAGCGTGTCCCTCTAGGCTTGGCAGAGATGTTTGTGCTGGGGGCAATGATCCCTGAAGCAGAGAGCGATATCCCCTGTGCCTTGGCCCTAAAGCACCCGGCCGGCGCTAAGGAGCCGTGCTTAGCAAAGAGCGGTGCTGCAGGCTGAGGCTGCTCCCTCCCAGGGCAGCGTCAGGACAGGGCTCAGCATCAGCCCAGCTGCCTTCCCCGTGCCCAGAGGCGCAGTGGGGCAGCAGGCAACGATGGAGGCCCTGAGCAGAGCCCAGCTCTCCCGCTTTCCAGCACAGCAAGTTCCCACTCCCCCAGGCCCACCAGCCAGCCCCTGCCAAATCCATTTGTCCAATCTTGCGCTTTCTACTAATCCTGTTGAGCCATCCTTTAAGTTGCTCTGAGGCAGAGTTAGGAAATACAACCGATGCCTTAAGAAGCTTCCCCTGACCTTGCTCAATTCAAGATAAAGGGCTTTGATTTAAAAAATTGCAGTGGGGGTCTGTCACTGATCCATCGCATGGATTAAAGGAAAACAGAGACACAAGATGCAGCCGGTGTTAGGTGAGCGCACAGGGAAGGGAAGAAAGGTTACAACCAGCATGGGGGAGGAGACAGAAGAAAAGAAAAGGACAGAAAGTGAGAGGGGAGGCAGAAAAACACCTTCTCCCTCACCATCTCCCCACTTGACTATTGGCAGAAAAGCTTTATACACACATGATGTGATACAACATGTCCCACTACCTTCCTTGGTCTGTGAGGAACAGCGAGGCAGCTGCACTGTCCCATGGTGTGACCAGGCTGGGAACAGGCTGCTGGGACTGAAGAAGAGCAACTTGCCCCGTGAGAGGCACCCAGTGGGGAGCAGAGACTGAAATCTCGAGGCATAAATGGCTGCTACAGAGATCTTGCCTCCACTGTCTCTCCTTCTGATTGCTGTTCAGTTCTTTCTGCCTTCAGCCCTTGCCCCTTCCTTCACACCAAATCGCTCGCCTCATCTCCTCCCATTGCTGACAGTACTGTCCCTCACTCTCCCTGCTGCCTGTCCTGGCCCAGGTCACATTTGACAGCATCTAAGCAGACTTTCCACCACTCACCTCAGTCCCCTACAGTCCTTAATTCAAAGGTTACTCAGAACAGTTTTCCTCTGTAGGAAATGTCATAAGGGCTACTGGGGGCACCTTCTTCTTTCCCTGTACCCTAAAATACTGCAAGGTTGTTGCACCCCGCCAGGGCCTTTTTCTTCCTGGCATGAGCCTGTTTCTTCCCTCTGAATCTATTCTGTTTGAATTCACAAGATGGCTGATGTTTCATTTTCATTCATCTATTCTCCATCACCTGGCTGAGGGTCTCAGCTAGCCAGGAAAAGTAAGAAAATCTTAATTTCAGCAAGGGTTTTGTCATTAAATCTCTCAATCTGCCTAGTCCTGACCTGGGAACTGACTCTTGGGTATCTCTTTCACGTGGGTCAAGATGTCCCTGTGCTGTGCTTAGGCCTGAGAGCCTCCTCATAGGCAGTCCATGTCCTCTTAGCTTCTCCTCCCGCTCTCTTTCACTGCCCATCACACCAGCAGAATGTCCAAGCCATATTTTCCCAAGACCCTTGTGTCTACAGACTGTCCCACCATCGATCTGCTTATCTGAACATCTTTCAGTCAGAGCCCCAATCAGATCTCCATGAACTCTGGCCTTTCAATTCCCTCGTTCTCTCTGTATTGACTAGTCCCAACTCCTGCTTGTGCTGACCAACACCGCCCACACTCAGAGAAGCTATACCCACACCCCAAGGTCCACTTCAAAATTCCCTTTCCTATTTTTCAAGCCTCCTAGGATCCTGCCCAGTCCTGTCTTGATGGCCAAGAACACCCTCAACTGGTTTCAGAGTTTTTGCCCGGCTCCTTCTCCACCATGCCACTGCAGCTGACACAAAGGTCTTCTTGGAACCTGGCACAGCTCATCTCTGCGATGTCACTTGCCACCTAGCAATGCCCCATGTCCTTCTGTCACTATAAAGCTGCACTGCTGTAGCCAAGAAAGAGGCAGCTGATAGATGTGGAAAGATGAAAGGTGAAAGGCTACTGGAAAAGAGACAATAGACACCATAAAATGAGACAGGTCTATGAAACCACAGATGACACAGGAAGTGTAGAGGGGACAGGTGTTAACTGTCTCTTTCCACCCAAGAATCAAGGGTCAGGAAATTAAACCAGAAAGTAACAGGTTCAAGACAAACAACAGGAGGTCTTCCATTGCACCCTGCATGTTTAGGCTGCAGAACTTCCTACTGTGAGATTTTGCGGATGCTAAAGCTTTATCTGACTTGAAAAATTGGCTGAACAAATTCAGGGAAGAAACAAACCCACAGAGACCTATGAAGTGTACAACAGATCTTCTAGCACAAATTCCCTCAGCCACACATCACTGAAGGCTAGAAGAGTGTTCAGAGGAAGTGCTCCTACACAGTTGTCCTGTCTTTGTGCTCTTTCCCCTTTCAGCCACTGTTGGAGATACTCGACTGGAAGGATTTCAGACCTGGCTCAGTAGGGGCCTTCTTATATTCCTATGGCTTTCCATAGCCAGGCTGACCCAGAAGTCACTGGCAAATAGTAGCTATGAGTAACAGTATCATTTTGGTGCATTAGATCATATTGGAGACGGATGGACAAGGGCGCAAACATCAGAGCCCATTCCAAAAATAATTTTATTTTCCCTCTGCCCTAAAGCTGGAAGGAGGTCTGAGGTCATTTAAACCAGTCATCCCAGTACGTATCCTTGCTGGGAATAACATCTGTGCTTGACTGCTAGCCCCCTCGATGCCTCGTTCCAGACTTTTTAAGACCAAATCCCCGTTCCCTGTTGATAAACACAAAGCCCTTTCAGCAGACCATCTGTAACAGGGCCAACCCCCTTGAATTCCCTTCCATTTCCCTGACCTGCCCATCACACTATTCACGGCAGCCTCTCCACACTAATCCTTTTATTATGATCTGACTCAATTTTCCTGGCCTGTGACTGCAGTGGGGAAAAAAAAGGAGGGGTGTTAATCCTTCTGACCTTGTTGTCCCAATTCTGGACCAGCTGTGAGTAGGAATTCAGAGGAGGGAAGTATGATCCTCCTGACCCCACTGTCCCCATGCCAAGCCATCTTTTTCTGGAAAGAGGGAACCACTCGCTTTGGTAGGTTCAGCCTGTACCATCGTAGAAAGCTGTTGTGGCAAAGTCCCTTTTCACCTACAGGCACTTCCCACAGGATCGCTTCTGAGACTACCTCGCCAGCCAGAGAGGGTGGGGAGATGGAGGGAATAACATCCTCCACCTCCACCAGACTCCGTTTACTCATTCCTCCTGTACCACCTCGCAGCTCCGTCAACAACAGTGTCTGCAGGTTCTCCCCAGCCATGAGACAGGGGATCAACAAAAAGTGAAAGACAATCAAATATCTCTCAAAATTTTGCTGGCAATGCTGCATATGAAGAAGAGGCCTTGCAGATCACTCCTTTTCCACGACTGGCCAAGTCTAGCTTGTTCCCTCCACCCCTTTTCACCACCATGTGTTTCCTTGCTGCAAGCACTTGTGTCTCCATAAACCTGCCAGACTATTTCATAGTCGGCCTGAGCACTCACACCAGGAAGCTTACATGTATCCTCAGAGCCAGCCAAATATTCTCCTCTTTGCTTAGCCTCATCCCATACCTCGGACTTTGCCCATCTTTTGCCACCTTAAATTAAATAAATAAATAAATAAATAAATCTTCCTTTCTTTGGTGTTTATGTTACAGTCCTCAAATACTGTTATGGTATCATCATTTAGCCAAGGTCTACATATTTAGTTCTTTTAATCACTCCTCATAAATAAGTCCTCCAGCCCTTTCATAATTTTTGTTGCTCTTCTCTGAATTGCCTCCAATTTATCACCCTCCTTCAGCTAGCGTAGCACCCAGGTTTGAATGCCAGGTTTTCCAGACTGGTCTCACTAAAGCCTTGGAAATAACATGAATTGGCCTCCCTTGTGCTTCAAGGTTTGATGTTTCTGGATGTACTTGAGTGGACAGATGTCAGGAAAGCTAACTCACTTCATCCATGGGGCACTCAAGACTATCTCTTAAAGCACAGGACCTCTCCCCGGGGAGAGGAAGAATCAGCTTCATGAGAGCTGAGGAGGAGAAGATACATGGACGGGTAGGATGGATGTCCTCCAGCTGAATACAGCACTCAACTACACTTACATACTTACACACCTCAAGAAGAGACATCAAGTCCAAGAAGATGGAAAAGGTGCGTATACACACACATACACATGTGCTCATTCCACAAATAAACCCACATACAATTACCTGCATGACACACAGGTGCATACATAAACGCACACAGGAACACATATACATGGATAATACAGACGAAGCCGAGGAGGGAATGACATACATGCGCACACAGACTTTGTGCAGGCACAGATGTAACCTGTGCACACGAGAGGAGAGGAGAGACAAAGCCTAGCAGAAAATGTTTCCCTCCCTGCTCACAAACATACATGTTCTCATGCATAAACCAATAATCCCAGAGGAAGGATAGTTCATGGAGTCCTCATAGTAACCTAAAAATACACAGGCAGCTCTGACCCATCTGGTCTACAGCGCATGAGCCATGGAAGAATGAATACAAACATATGACACCTTGCCTTAAGGCAACCGGTAGCCTGTACACCATCCTGAGACACAGTCTGCACATCTATAGTGCCTTCCATGGTGATTAGCTTATCACCCAAACCATTCAGAAGTGAGGTGAGTGCTGAGGAGTATAGAGGGGAAGGAAGGGACTTCCCCACAGGCCAGTTGTGGCAGAGCTAGGGATCCCTCCTGCTACTTTGTGACCCCCTCCCCAAGTCATGTCACTGATGATCCTTCCTCACAACAGTATTTGTGCTATCTCTTTTCTATCAGACTAACTGACACGCACAGGAGTCAAAAGCACCCACAGTTTCTTGCAAACAGTCCTTCCCCTACAGCTTACCGAAACCAGACAGGTGCTATGCTTACATCTCTGTGCACAGAAGAACATGAGCTCTTGGCCCCCAGGCACATCATCTCACCTCTGTGAAATTCATGTTGCACCATCAGCTCCCCAAAACATCGTCTGGAACAAAATTCTATCCTAAAGGGCTGAAAAGCTGGAGATGGGCTCCCCAGGGTGACTGCAGACGGGAAGGAACGGCCCCAGCACATCAGTTGGGTCAGCACAGGGGGATGAATGGGCGTCACCACCACCAGCAGGACAGATTCTCCTACAGGATTTTGATCCCATGCCTATCTCCATGGCATCTGGTGCTATGCTATAAGGCACCGTGTAGCCACTGTGTCTACCCAAACCAGGGCTGCCTGGGAACCTTAAAGACTCCCTGCAAGAGGCAACATCTAGAGACCAAACCCATCAAGTCATTCACCCCAACCTGCCTCCTAATAGCTTGTTTCCCACCCTTTATAATGCCATGGAAAGAGTGACAACTGCCCTTCCCTCCTTCTGTACCTCATCTGGTCAGCTGGAACTGGGTTTCCTCTTGGCTTATGAGTCTTGAGCAAATGAGGTCATTTCTCCTCAGTGACAGAAAATTAATTGGTCAGTCCTGTCTGTGAGAAAAGTGGTTCATCTCAGGCAATGGCTAGGTACCCCTGAGCTCCCAGAAGACCAAAGAACTGCTATAATCCCTTAAAGAGGAGGTCAGGGAACAGCAAAGCAAGCCACAAAACTAACACCAGCTGGGGAGCACAGGAAAGCCAGGACACAAATGCAGCTCTGCTGAAGTGAAGTTGTAACTGCTGCCAGACCATCTCGCCACCGAAGTAAGCACAACAGCAGTCCCACAGTCATCGTCACCTCCAAAGTGCCAAGCTTGACTCATCTGGGGCTCTAAATACAGCCTTCATCTGGTTCACAGCTGCAGGAAACCCATCCTGACCCAGCAGAGAGAAAGGGCTGGAGGTGGGTCACAGCCCTTTGGTCTGCTCCCTGAGCTTTGCACTCTCCCTTTCCAGCCCAAAAAGAGGACTGCACCCCCCTGAAGCAGGAGGTGGATCCTGTGCATTCAGCCTGTCTCCCTTCAGGAGCTCAACTCTACATCCTCCTTCACCCCTCTTCCCACACAGAAGGGCATCTGCCCCAGAAGAACCCCAAAGAGACCTCAAGCACCTGCTGTAACTCAGCATCGGGACCAGCTTGGACAATCCCCACCAGTGGAACCCACAGCGCTACCAGGCAATCTCCAGCTTTCCCCATACCTGCTGGCAGCCTGGGATCCCTCACTGTTCAGGACAGCTCTGCTCCTCCATGGAGGAGAAAAGAAAAAGCTTCTCTGTTCCCAGAAAAGGGGATATTTTCCTGGAGCATATTTGTTCTGCACCTAAGCTGCTCCTGTCCTACTCTGGTGCCCAGGCATGGGTGAGGACTGCAAGTGTGTTTGGGGGACATCACATCCCTTTCCCAGAGCAGGGTGCCTCTCATCAGCTCACAAGAGTGTGAGGACAGAGGTGTTCCTTGCATGTCCTCTGCCCTCCCTTACACTAATAAAAGAAACAGCTTAGCCAGGCCCACACTTACAGGGGACTGAGGGAAAAAACACAGTATTTGGGATGAGGGAGCGAGCAGCCGGGTCTTTCACTCTCAGCAAATGTGCTGATATTTTCTGACACAGCTGCTGACAGCACTGGGAGGTTTCAACAGGCCCTGATGTGACCACTAGCTTTTTTCCCAGGTGACCGGTGCTCTCCACCACTCTTCAACAGGGTCAGATGAGGCAGCTGCACTCTGCCTGGAGCTGCATCTGGCTTCTGACATGACCCAGGTAGGAGCAAACATCACAGACACCATCACAGCTATGCTTCCCTCCCTCCTGCCTTCCCCCTCTGCCTGTGATTTTTACCTTTCCAATTTTAACCGCGAGCTGCCCCCCAGCAAAAGCTACACCCCGTACGCCCCCCCCCCACCTTTCCCAAATGCCCTCTCTACCCTCCAAGCAGCTTCTGCTCCACAGCTTAGCTTTGCACCACGCGCGCAGCGGATCAGACAGCATATTCCCAAATACCCACTTTGCCTGGAGCTGGGTGAAGAGAGGGAAAGGCCACGCATCCGCCGTTCTTCCCTCGGTGTTGTAGGTTTTGACAGGGGAAGAGCAACGGAGGCAGCTTGCTTCGTACCGACAAATCTGCATGCTTGGGGATCGCTTGGGGGTCGGGTGCCCTGGAAGCCAACCACCTCCCAAAGGAAAATAATGGGGGGGGGAGGGTGGCAGGTGGGGAAGGGGCTGGGAGGGGGGGAGGGTGAAGGTTTCTGGGCTGGGGAAATCAGTGAGATTAAAGTAGCTGTTTCTCACCCCCGGCGCTGCATCGGCACCCCTCCACTCCCTGCAGCTTCCTCACTGCTGCTGGTACGGTCTGCACAGAGCTGGGAGGCGAGAGGGGGGCTCTATTTAAATATATTAATAATGCATGCTCCATGCAAATGAAGCTCCCTCTGAATATGATATTAGTGATGCTGTCAGGCTGCGCTTCCCGGGACCCAGGAGTGACAGCGTGTGTGGGGACCGGGGAGGGAGGGAGGCGCAGGGCAACAGAAATCCCCTCATACCCCAGCACAACCCCCTTTCTCCCCCTCCACCCCAGCTCCCCCACATCACACACGCTCCCGCTCCCTCCCACCTCCCGGTGCATGACAAATTCCTTGGCTCGCAGCATGCAATGCAGCCAGGTTCCCCAGTCCCCTAGGCCCCCTCAAGGGACATGGACACCACACACCCCCCACACACACTCCCTACATAATCTTTGCCCTCTGTCCAATCTCAGCAACCCTCTCCCTGCTCCATAGCTTGGTTTATATCTCCCTATACCTCCAGGGTGGGGAGAAGGGTTGTGCTTTCCAGCCTTTAGGGGAAAAGGAGGGGGAGCAGCTCCTAAGTCTGGCCTGCCCATGTGCACCCACTTTGTGTGCGCACACCGGCCCCCAGCAGCAGCCGCTCGCGTGAGCCCAGAGTGGGCGCAAATCGACCGCGGGCCGCGCACGGCTGCAAGATGCACGCACCCGCAGCGCAGGAGCGATGCTCTCCTCCCCATCGCGGACACCTCCTTCCCTGGGTGCTTGCAAGGATGTTTGCAAGCATATTGTTTGTGCACAGCCACCCCCCCTTCCTCCACACACGCACACATGTGTGCTCGCATGTGTCCACGCAGAGGTAGGGGGGAGTCACACCAGCACACACACACACGAGAGGGCATTACGCACAGCAGCTCCCGAATATGCTGCCTGCTGCAGCATGAGCAGATTTATGCTGCCTTTCCCCAGCCAGATCCAAGCTCTGGAATGGGAACAGCAGCAGCTGTGCACTCCTGCCTGTCCTGGGATGAGAATAGGATGCGTCTGTTCGTCTTTCTCCCCCACCCCCACGCCTCCTCCTTCCCCCTCCTCTTGCTCCCATTCATTCATTCAGCTTCTCCTCCCCCCCATCCCATGCCCCAAAGCAGGAGGATCCTTATGCATAGAAATGTGGGCATGCTTTCTCTGGTGGAATAAATGGGTACGCAGACACCCTGCAAGCAATGCATATGCACGTATGTATGCATTTGAGTAGCTGTCCTGGGCCCCTACATAAATATCCATCTCCCACCACCACCACACACACACTCGCACACCCGACAGACACCACGCAATGACTTTTCTGCAGCCAGTCAGCCTCCCAGCAGAGCAGTGTAAAAGCAGAGCAGCGATTTACTCACTCCCCTGCATCCAAAACAGGCGAATGTTCACACACCAGACACACACAGGCGCACACACACACACACATCTCTGTCTGCAAAGGCTCCCCGACAAAGTTTGCAAAGAGGCAGGGAGCAGAGGGCTGTGGGATGAGGCTGTCTCCTTCTCCCTCCCATAACTGCAGGCAATATACATGCATGGTTGTGTATCTATAGCTGTATATGCACATGCATGTATGTGGGGGTTATATACATATACCTATAGCTATACCTATACATATATATGTATACACACAAAGACACACACATATATATACATACATATACATGTCTCCCCTCCTCTTGCAAGGTCTGAATAGAAGCAGACCAGTCAAACCCAGCTGCGTGCAGCAAGCCCTGGACCTATTCAGCATCCCAATCCTAAATGAGTGCACGCACACACACACACACACACACAC
>VUYV01000082.1:2929890-3026944 GCA_008711295.1 Anarhynchus alexandrinus
CCCCGGGGCCCATTATCTCCCCCCCCTACCCCCCCAGCCACCCTCCCCCAGCCACTTCCCCATCTCCCTTGCACTCACCCCTCGTCTCCATCCTCAGATCAGAGACATCCACCCCCCCAGGGGGTGCAGGCACTGGCTGGAGGAGAAAGGCAATCCATCCATCCTGCGCTTCTCTCCCCCCCCATCACCCCCCCAACCTCGGTCCTGCCCCTCCAATCTCAGCCGCTTCTCTGAGAGGCGACACGGGTGACAACAGGGAGCCGAGGACACGCGAGGCAGCTGCACAAGGACTGCACACCGAAAACGTGTCACACACACACACGCGCGCACACACGCAGACATACCTGCTTCTGGAGGGGCAACTGCTCCCAGCTTCCATACGGGGCATGACAGAGACGAAGCGGAGGCACAAAAGCCCCCCCGGGTCTTCAAGCAACTTGCAGCCCTGCGGATGTGGTGGTGGTGGTGGTGGTGGAGGGGGGGTAGGGGGATTAGGGGGGTTATGCCCCCACCTTGTGTCACCCCTTGGAGCTGTGTTGTCCCCTGCCCCACAGCTGTCTCATTCCTGGCTGCACCTAGGCAGCGCTCCCAGCCACGCACACACGCGAGCACGACAGGCGGGGACGGAGCAGCAGTCCAGGGAGGGCACGCACAGCCGGAGGAGGATTTGCTGCCTTCGCCGCATCCGCATCACTGGGGGAAGAAGGCAGAAAGGGCTGTATTGGCATTTAAAACGCGAGTGATTAATTCGCCACGGGCTCGGCTGATAGGGCTCTGGGACCAGAGCCGGCACTGCTTCTCCCAGCTGGGAAGGCTGTGACAGGCGAAGGTCCCTCTCCCATGGAGCCACCTCCGAGCTCTCCTCGCCTGCACAGCCACCGCTCCGGTGCGGGCGGAAAGGGGTGGGCCTCCACCGGAGACATGAGCACGCATGCAACAGCTGCTGGGGAACCGCACACCTCCGAAAACACACATGCACCCGAGCAACAGCTGCTGGGGGACTACACACACACACACACACACACACACCAATTTCCTTACAACAGCTGCTGAAGAGCTACACACAACATGCAACAGCTTCCCGGGAGCTACACACAAGCACCAGCTGCTGGGGAATATCACACAGGCACACACAGAGGCTACAGCTTCCCAGAACCAAGTCACCCGCATGAAAATACAACAGCTTCTAGGAACAACACACGTACAAGCAACAGCTCCTGAGGAGCTACACACACACACACACACGTATGCATGCAACAGCTATACACCTACTGACACAGGTATGTGCAACAGCTGTGGGGAACTACACCTTGAGACGTGCCCCTGCAGTATTTGCTAAGAAAATTAGCGCAGGAGTTGGGGGAAACCCTTCATCCCCACACGAGCACACGCATGCGACTGCTCTGGGGAGACTGTCTTTCATACACCCCCTCAAATGAGCACACACAGAAATGCAATAGCTCCTCAGAAATCACCCGTAACCACATACCCTCACGTACATGCAACAGCTTACTAGAAGACCTTCCACCTCCCTATGCCCAAACCCACACACGCCATCGCTGACGGAGATCTTGCCTACAGTCAGAAACAAAAATCCATGTGCACCGGGTGGTGGGGAGCCAGGCACAGCTCAGCCCCCAAACATGCACACAGGCAACAGCTGCTAGGAAACCACCTTTGCCAAACACAGGGTGACTGTTAAGAAACGACTCCCCAGCCCCTTCATAGAAAGCACAAACATCCCTGACAGCTGGACGTAAATAATCCCTGCACAGACATGCAGACGCGCAGACCGCAACTGAAGGGACACACGGTGCATCCCCTGCACTCACCGCAGCTGTGGAGGGGCTCCCTGTCTCACTCGGACCCGCGCAGACATGCAACAGCTGCGAAGAAACTTAGGAACATAGGATATTGGATGGGAGCTGGCTTCCTGGGATGGGCAATCCAGTCTCCTGCTATTCCAGGCAACCACATCATATAATCTTGCTCAGCAATGTCTCACAGTCCATCCCAGTGCTGTGAGACTATCTGCTCCCCGCTCAGAGGCTGTTCTGGCCCCTGGCCACTCTGATGTTAGAAACCTGCCCCAACACCTACATCTACTCATGACCAATTCTCACCCACATGTTCCTGTGCCCGTTGACTGTGTCCTTCACAGGGGCACGCGTAGGGGTTGCAAGAACAAGTGGAAATGCTCTGAAACCTCCCCTTGCAGCTGAACAGACACCGTCTGCACCCCCTGCCTCGCACAAACACACACACACACGCAACAGCTGGGTGAAGACATTCCCCTCAGCGTAAATAACCAACACGCTTGCAACAGCTTCTAGGAAAGCAGACACCCAACCCTTCCACCCACAGCCCTTACAGGCAAACAGGTACAGGCATACAAGTGCGTGTAACCTCCGATGGGAAACTAATGGCTTTCTTCATGCAGTCCAAGAGCTGTAGAGAAATTGCTCTGCCGCGCGCACCCCACTGCAAGCAGCACTACTATGAAACGTGTTATATTGTGATGTCCGGTTGCATCTAAAGACGCTCACCTCCCCATCCTGCTAGTTATTGTATGATTACAGAACGATGTAATTACCCCATCTTTCTCACACCTGCGGACCTACGGAGGAGCGTGAACTCCTTTGACCCTCTGCACACTTTTCTCTCTGTCGGGAGAGAAATAACCTCACACAAATCCAAACCCAGCAAGTATGGGACTGCCCCTATCCTTCTCACGTGCATACAACAGCCTTAGGCACAGGACACCAAACCCACAAACGCTGTACACGGGACAAACAACCAGTAGCCCTGTGGGAATGAGTTGCCTCCCTCAAAACACAAGCAACAAGTGCAAAGGACCCATCTACATTCCTCGCAATCAAATCCCAAAGATGTAGCAAAAGTAGCCCCAGGCATCACACACCACCTTGATGGCATGAAGAAACACACTGGTCCACCAGATACAAACACACAAGGGCATCAGCTCTGTTTAAAATGCCACATAGGAAGCTTGTTGTATCCTGTTTTACCCCAAACCTGCAAACCCAAGCGGGAAAACACACACACACACTCCTCAGAGACCCAAGAGGTGAACAGCTCTGAAGACACTTCTGGATGTTCCTTAGACCATTTGTAGATGTCTGTTCCCAGTGGATTAAATGCCAAAGCTACTAACTTCACCTGGGTGAGAGAAGGCAGCTTCTCTTGGCAACTACAGACTTTGATTTCCTTGCCTTTATCACTTATAACCATGGGGGTTTTCCTCCAAGCTTTTTTAAAGCTAAAAGCTAAAGGAACAGAGAGTTGCTTCCATCTTTTTTTACCTCCTCCAAGGACAGACGCTATCTAATCTTGGAGGGCGCTGAAGCTGGAGGAAAGGTTTCCAACTCCAAATCAATGCAGGATTTGCTCCTGCTTGAGTTCCTCCAGGATCATCTTGCAGTCTGTTTGGGATGGGTCTCCCGGAGGCTGTCCTGCTGGCACAGATCCATTCTGGACTCAGGAGTGCTGGGGCAGGATCCTTGTGCTGCCAGGGCCTGTGGGGATCAAATGGACCATGCTCATATTCCCACTGAGCCAGGAACAACTTTTACATCCAGCAGAACAGCCTCAAGAGACAAGCAGAAGCAAGCACCGCATTCCCCAGTGGTGTGGGACATTTGGGTCCTTGATCTGAATGGAAGCCAGGCCCCCGATGCTTATTCGTCCCTTTGCAGATGATCGTCCAGAGGCTACAGAAGCTCACCCCCATGTTTATTTTGCAGAGGCTCTGACCTTGTCAAAAGCCCTGGAAAGACTCTGTTGTTTGTTACTTCACAAGTGAAAAAAAAAAAAAACTTCACCAAGAAAAAAACCCTCCTAAGGACGTCATAGATACTTTAAGTCAGCTGCAGAGGCGCCTCACTCTCTATGTCCGGCACTACAGAAGAAAAATCACCTTCTAATTCTTTTGTGCCGATGTCTCTGAGACAGACCACCACTCTCCAGACGTCTCTGCCCCCTTCCCAGGGATGGAAACAGCCCCGAGAACCACCTTGGTTTACACCTTTCTGCTCAGCCACTGCTCTCTTCGGGCTGCTACGTCCTCTAAGACCGGAGATGCTGTTAGGGGTGAACAAGGGAGCTGACCTTATTAGAGCAATTCCCTAGTGTTGTTCCAACATATGCCGGGGAGCTGTTAAGTCCCGGAATACCCCAGCATCTGGGAGTCACAAAGGTGACGAGAAAACTGATTTTTAACCCTCTGTGCCCAGGCTGGGGAATACTGGAGGTGATGTTCAGCGTGGACGGTACCTCTGGGCAGCAGGAGCGGGGAGCGCAGACGGCCGTTCCCCCCCTCTCCCCCGTCGCCTGGCCCTTGTGCCATCCGCCTGCGCGAGGAGGCAAGAGGCAGGCAGGGAAGGCAGCCACGCAGCCTGCCTGCGCCAGGGAAGGGAGTCTCGCCCGGGAGCGTTTCCAGCTCACGGAGCTGGCGCATCAGCCCTTCTCCCTCTCTGCCTCTTCCCCTGCCCGTCTGCCCGTCTCCCCCCGGGGTGTACACCCGGGTCCCGCGGCTGGGGAAAAATGGGCCCCGGGAGAAGGCTGGGCTCTGCCCTCGCTGCAGTCAGAATCTCTCCGCTGATCTATACTGCGGTGAGCAGTGACAGATTGATTTTACAGCTCCGCTTGGAGCCGGCCGCTGGCCCTGGGCTGTGGATGATTCAGCTTTCTCTGGGCCTTGGCTTTTATTTCATTATTTTCCTGCAACTTCCCCTCACAGGCAGCTAAAGAGAGAGCGCGAGGGAGAAAGACGAAGTTGGCAGAGTTCCTTCCCTGCGCGTGTGCTCCCAGCCTTCCAGCTTGGCTTTCGGACTCCGGGAGGAGGGAGGGAAGGGATTGTTTTCCAGGGACTGACAGATGTCAGGAATAAAGACGTGAGGCTCCTTCTACATGGGTAGCTGCACATTGCAATGTCCGTGGGAGATGGCAAGTGCTGCCTAAGCGCTACGTAGCATGAACGGTTCCTGCACTGTTGTGCCAACGCCTCGTTCTTTGCCGAATGGCGGGGGGGGGGGCATTTTTCATTACAAGGGGCAGCATGTTTGGAAATAACATTCCATGAATGCATCGGGCATTAACCTCCTCATAGCCTCCAGCGTGGAAGTTCTTCCAGGTTCTCCTCTAACAGCTGTGGACCTAGAGGAGGGGACAAGGGTTGCACGCCGCTGTCTCCATCAAGCTGAGAGGTCTTGGAGCATGCCACAGCTAGGACGTTCTCCCAGGATGAGGTAGTACCTCCAGGCATGGAATTTACCTTCTTCCCCCTTCTGGCTGTGGATATTGTAGACATTGCCCAGGGGGAGCCAGGCTCAGTCCTAATTCTGTTGATTTTTGTGCCATCGAGAAGAGCAACAGTGAACTCAACAAAGGAGGGAGAAGTGAAATTAAAGGGCAGAAAAGTATTAAGTTTTCCAGCTCTAGTCTGCAACCACAGTGGGACAGTTCAAGCCATCAAAGGCCCCAGTAGCAGAAGGCAGTCTGGAGCAATTGGTGTCCTGAGGAGAGCAGAGAACAGGAGGGACCAAGCCAGCATGCAACTGTCACATTCCTCTCCTCACCCCCAACACCTCGGTGGTGAAAAGGAGCAAATATCTGCTCTATCAGACTTACTGCTGAAAAATCCCATTGTCAGAGCTGATGATCCACTCAAGGGATCCCTCACCTGTGCTGGCACCTGCCCTGCAAGAGAAGGAATATAGTCAGGGGAACCCACCACCGGTTTGGTCTGCTCCAGCCTTCTTCCCACACGCTCAGCTCCCAAGAGGGGCTTCACATCACCGTGGGTGATATATTCATCGCAATGGGTTCATGTCATTGTTCATGATGCCTTGGAGCCTTTTCCTACCTTGTCACAATGCTCTCCAACAATATAGACTGCCTGGGGAAGGAGGGTTCCTTGGAAGAGAAATGCTAGATTTACTGAAGATGGACAGCTAGGACATTACGTCAGTGGCTTTCCTAAGCTCACACGTATCCTTTCTCCCTCCACCTGCCTCTGAGCAAGGATCAGAGAGTGGCCTTGAAGATGGCCGGAATGGCTCAAACCCTCAGAAGGCAAGGGCCATTTGATCTGTAAAGATCAAGGGGTAGGAGGGGAAAGAGAGGGGAAAGGAGGGAAAGGATGATGGGAAAAGCAGGAGAGAGAGGTTTCCCAGAGGTCTGTCCCAGCAAGAGGGAGGGAGGCAGCAAAGTCCATCTCATCCACTTTGTGTAATCTTTTAATCTCTTCGTTTTTAATCTTTCACATCAGGAATGAGACACATCATTAAAAGTAGAAGAAATCCCAGTTGGAAGGGAGACGGGGATGGTGAAGGAAACAAAAAGATCTCCTTTTTCTAGGCCTTCTGCCTTGTTCCCTTTCTCTACGTCTGTCCCTCTCCCCCTTCCTTTTTCCTCTCTGCTTAGAAGCAATAATATAGGTAGTGACCTGACAGACACAGGAACACACTGGGGGCCTCCGCATCTGGACAAAGGGCAGTGCCATGGCCTCTGTGCGATGCAGGTCAAGCCCTCCCATGGTGACAGTCTGCAGGGGCACAGAGGCACAACGCTCAGTGCCCCAACTCATCTTGAAAGGCTCTTTTGGACCCAGAGATGAACAGCAAACATTGCCAGCAAGGCCTGTCCTTGTCACAGTCAAGGTGACCCGAAGAAGCCAGCCCACCCCTTACCGTAAGAAGAGAGGCAAGTTTTTGGAGGGCAAGGGAGGACCTGGTAGCATCTAACTGCCTCACCCCACAGGCTCAGGCTGGGTGCTCCGCATCTCAGCTTCCCCCATCTGTCCAATCCTGTGGATAATAATCCTCACCTCAGAGGGTGATTTCGAGAGGTTAATGAATTAACATTCGTAAAAGCTTTAGATAAAGGGCTACGGATTATTACTGTTGTTATGCATGGAAACAGCTCCTAACGAGCGTTTCCCACCTCCTCCCTCCTGCGAGCCTGGGGGATCATCTGACACAGATCCTGCTGCACAAGGAACTCCCCCAGAGATGGAATTACAGGGAGAGTAACGGAGAAGGCTGCAGGCTGCCAGAGACACTAATCAGGGGAAGACAAATTGGGGGCACTCCATCAACCAGCAACCCACACCAGGCTGTGGGTCCAAGAGTCTCTCCACTCTCTCTCGCTCCCTAACCAACCGTGACGGGTCCATCCCACTCCCATCAAAGTTCAGCAGAAAATGTGCCACTGATTTCTGACCACGGCAGGCCAGCCCCTCCTCTTGCCCTTTCAAGGCCATTGACTGACCAGAGATAGTTGCGCAAGATACATTTGCTTTAAGGAAAGCTTAATCCCAAAAGGAAACTTCTGTGCTGCTGGCTTGGGGCAAGATTCAGAAACAATCCAGACAGACGCTCCCTACGCAGGCATAGGAAAAGGCTAGCTGGGATCAGATTTTGGTGTCTTAAATCTTGTGCAAAATGTTTTCCAGGCTGGGGATGGGAACTAATTCAAATCAGGAGTCTTAACATTGTGCATCTCTCCCTTACACACAAGCATAACCTCGAGAGAGAAAAGCCCTCCCTAACTCGCCTACTATAAATACACCAAACCACTTAAAATGGCTACGTTAAAAGAGAGCTGGTAATTTGATAGTGGTCTCCACTTAATTAGATTAGGCTCTTCTTGAACTCAAGGGCTGTAAGCAACTGATCCTCCTTTCTTTTTCACTATTATCCTGTCAGCTGTCATGCTGACGTGACCATCAGTCCTCCCTCCGTGCTTGGTCCTCATGGGATGCTGACGGGGAAACCCTGCGGGACCAAAAGCTGTTGTCAGGCAGTGACCTAGCAGAGCATTTAAATATGTGCCCCTAACCCTGCACTGAAGTGCCCACTTGATGGAGAGGGGCAAAGCGTTCCCTCAGTCAGGGAGAAGCTCCAGGGCCTGCCCTGCAGCCGGGGTCCAGGGGATGCAGCTGGGACGAGCTTTCTGCTGAGACAACAGCTCTGATTCAGTGGTCAAATAATGCTCTTCCTGGCTTTCCTTGCCACCTTCACATGCCTTTTGCCTTCATTTTCCAAAACCTGTGTATCAGTGTGAACCAGAGTATAGCAATGAGTGTAAAAGTCATGAGGAGACAGAGACTGACCACTTTTTATCCAAGGTGACTGGCTGAGGACCTTTACAGAACCGCATGTGAAGGCACATTTCCATGACATCCCATACGAAGGAAGAGGAAATGGATGGGTAAAGGGCAAATCGTATCATCACTGATGACTGGAGATGAAATCATGGTGCTCACCCATGCTCTGGGCAGCTGGGTCACCAGACCTGCCATGGACCACGTCTGTGCTACAAAGTGCAGAGCTCCAGATCCCAGAGCAGAGTAGCTGCACACATAACAGTGCCTTGCCTCGCCTGCTTATCACTGCTGAAAATAAACAGTGCTGTGCACAGCTGGGTGACAAAGTTTTTCAATCATATCTGGGGTAAAAATCAGCTTCTCTGTCTACACTTCAGTGGGTGGGAATTTGCACTTGAGCTAGGCAAATAGCAAACAGCACAGTTAGTCTATGCTGGTGGAGTGTGTAGCCTGAATATCATTGATAATAAGACATAAAGTCACCTGGAAGGGAGAGATTAAGTTGTTCTGGTCTTGGGGCAGGGGACAGACTTGGTCAACTCTTGAAAGCTGAGAGCACTGCAAGTGCCGGTCTCTCTGGAGTATGATCCAGTTCTCACTCAAATCCAGGCGAATTGTGGCACTGCTCTTAAACTGCTGGATTGGACTGACACCCTTCCTACCCAGGTCCTTCAATCCTTGATCAGTGAACTTTATTCTGTCCCTCGCAGGGATGTATTCTGCACAAGTTGCCCCCTCCACAAAGCAGGTCCAGATTTGGAGAATTAAAATTCCCAGACCTTTTGCTTTCCATCAACAATGGAGGAAGTTGGCTTTAACGATAGACGATTTGCTATTCGACATGTTCTTAATTAATATTAAAATCTATGTCAGGTTGTTTTGTTGTGTTTTTTTTTTTAAATCCTCTATCTCTTTGTTATTTATTCGTTTCGATTTTTTATTTTACCTCGTTAATGTAGTGGTGATTTAGATGCAGTTTCCTCTCTCTGCTGCACTTAATGAGTCGTCAGCTTTATTCACTCTCACCCGCGTCCTCATGGGAGCATGCTTTGATTTTCTAGTGGGTGCATGAAAACACAGATTAAAGCAATTAGACAGAAATAATCTTAGGGAAAGGGGAGAGAGATCCAGAGCGCCTAATTATACCATTTTAATCAAGACACAATTATGCAGAGACTTTTATAGATTATAAATTAACCAAACTCCAAAGGCAGAAAAAATATCATTTTAAATATGGTTCATTATGCTTGTTGTTTCTGCCTTGTGATCTTTCCCAAGCTGGACTTCAGGGTTCATTTAGAAAAAGTTCTGGATGGGGTTCTGCAGGAATGGAAGAGAAATAGACTCAGGAGACCCTGCTTGCGAGGACCAGGGTCTGGAAATGGCCTCCGGGGGAGGATAAGGAGGCACAGCCACACTTCTCACTCACTGATCTCACCAGTCTTTTCTTCAATGAACTGAGTAAAAGCACCTGGTGGTAGGCCAGGCTTGACTGAAGCCCTCCAGCTGCCTGCATGGGTCGGGTAAGGAAAGACCCGGTTCAGAGGTTTGGGTTTTGCTTTGCCTTACCAGGCTGTGCCGAGCTGCCAGCGAAGGACTGTGGGTACTGTAGTCTAAGAAGCAATTTCCCAGGCTACAAACATTCCAATTAGAAACACAGCGAGTGGGCAAACAAAACACATCAGGCTGGATGTGTTTTCTTCTGAACCCTGGAGGAACTTAAGCCAGCTGCTCCAGATTTAGAGCTGCTCCAGATTTATTGCAGCATAACCGCAAGGCGCTCAGGCTCTCAGAGCACGTAGGAAGGTGCTCCGCTCCTGCCGTCTCTGCAGAAGAGCCAGGACAACCCCCCCTCTCCAAGAGCCCCAGGAAATCCCAGTTTCCCATGCAGCTGTCATGCTACTTTATGATGGGGAAGGTGTCCAGAGCTGAGGTAGAAACAGGCAGGCCGGTTCAGGCACCTCTGATTTTGTGGCTGCAGCCCAGCAGTGTCTGCGAGGCATCGTGCTGCTCCCTTTTGCTGTGAGTGCAGCACTAGCGATCGCTCCTGCACCGGCGTGCGGCACTCCTTGAGCAGTTCCCAAAGAGCTTCCAGGTGTTAAGGAGACAGGAGAGGGCTCACCGCAGAGATCCTTGGCTTCCTGTGAGGTTTGCCAGCAAGTCTCCTGAAAGGTTTTGCTGCACTGTGGCCTGCGCAAAACTCTTCTCCAGAAGATTCTGCTGCCAGGCACCTCTCACAAGGATATCTCAACCCATCAGGGCTTCACCAGGTCCCTCTCCATTGCCGTGACCACCCCATGCCATGAGCAGCAGTGCTGAAATGGCTGCTGCCCTCTCTGTTAAGGGCAATCCTCTCGTCTGCTAAGGGACCAGCCTCAACCATCTTCCACCTGCAAGTCAGTCCTGGTGACACTCATGCAAGCTGTTCTGCAAGGTGGGGATGGCTGGGATATGCCCAGAGCTTGTCTATCCGAGGGACGGGGACACCACCAGGATAGGCTACTGGTGAAGGAGGGACAGTCCCCAGGCGCTGGGGACCGATGGGCACGCAGCTATTGAGCCTGAGGCTCAGCAGTCCTTCCAAGGAGTGAAAGGCAGTGCCTTCCCTCAGCTGCCCTGTGCTGGAGCCACATTGCACCCATCATCTCAGAGGAGAAAACCCAGAGCTGTACACGCTTCATCCACCCTCCGTGTCCCAGCCGTGGGACTGCTGTGAGCTGATAGAGGCAGACATGGGTAGCAGGGAGATTCCTGGGACATCTCGCTCTTGCAACCTCCTCACCCATTTTCTCCTTCCCCTTCCCGCAGTGAAGAAAGCAGGGGTGCAGGCTGCTGCCCTTCATCCCTGTTGCCTCCTACACCCAGGGCGAAGCCGAGAAGGGCTGTAGGGCTTTGGGGGTGGCCCCGTTCCCCGTCTGAGGGCTCGGTCCGGTGGGTGAGCGGTGGTATCGGAGTGCCCTCTGCTGGCCCCATTTCTGGACTATTTGGACTGTCCGAATCTTGCACACCCCCAGTACCCCTGGAAAGTTGGGTCTCTGCTTGCCCCCGCCAGTCCCTGACCCCCCCGCCGCCACGGTGGGCACCGCTCCAGCAGCAATACGAGCCAGCCCACAGGCAGCGTGGAGCGCTGTCAGTGCTGGGTCACAGTCCCAGAGGAGCCGGCGCGATGGGGAAGCCAGGACAGAAACGATTGTAAGTCAGCGTTTGGCTCTGCGTACGTGGGTGGGTGGGTGTGTGGTACAGGCACCACTCTCACGCTTGCCGAGTGTTGCTGCGGAGACGTGGCAGGGAGTCCCAGGGGCTTTTGGATATGTTCCCAATTCCATAGGAGGAAACGTCCATCCCCTGCTCCTTTGCTCCAAGAGGCGAGAAAATCAGAGGTGTGGTGAAAGGGGAGCCGAGGAGGAGCACAGTCTCTCCCTTGAGGCTTGGTGCCATTTAGATGGCTGACCCTGTGATAGGAGAGGGTGGTCTGGCCACTTTGAATGAGCAGCATTTAGGGACATGGTTTAGTGGTCGACTTGGCAGTGTTATGTTAACAGTTGGACACGATGATCTTAAAGGTCCTTTCCAACCTAAATGATTCTATGATTCCGCAGAGATGGGGCAAAACATCCTGGCCATTCACCTGCTCTGGGTGGCTGGGAGCCTCCATCACACTGGGATGTGCTTGCCTTCATTATTCATCCCGAATTTTCCTCCAGAGCTCCCTGTGTTTTGACTATCCCAGTCTACCATGGCAAAACCAGCAGGGAAAGCTGGGATCATTCTGCCTGGACCCAGGCCACCCAGCTTCAGACCTACTGGCAGATTCCCAGGTCATGCTAAGAAATATCCCAAGACTGTGCACACAGAGTGGGGGTCTGAAGTCATGTGGATCTACGCTGATTTACACCAGCAGAAAACCTGACACCCTATCTCTGGGCTCCAGAACTACAGAGGTCACCTTCTATTGCTATCAGCAGAGGAGAGAAGGAGAGAGTGAGATTGCAATCCGAGGAGGTTCAGGTCCCTCTGTGGAGCTGGTCACTTTGTGCTTTGGTATCTAAGTCGTTCAAGCAGGGATAACACTGACCTGACAGATAAGATGTGAGCTAATTAGCAGTGCTCTCTTCGAGCTCCTTCCAAGCTCAAGTGCTGCAGAAATGCTGAATACCAGGTCTGGTTACTGTTCAGGGCAATTTTTAGTTGGAAAGAGGTAATGGAAAGTGGATTATCCAGGAAGATGGCTTGGGTTTGAGACTGCAGTGCTGTGTGGAAGTATTTGGGGGCTTATGAGGGAGAGATGCAGTGAGGTGCTGGACATGCCAGTACCAGGGGGTGCTGATGGAGCAGAGAGGAGTCCCAGACAAGTCCTGGAGGAGAGACCCTGAGGAGAAACTTCCTCCCACATGTCATGGGCAGGCAGCTGAGCCCTGTGAGCACTTCCATCAGGAACTGCTTTTTGTAAATATTACAAAACAGTGACAGCAAAAAAAAAAAAAAAAAAAAAAAGCAAAACATATGCAGGGGAAGGAGTTTGTTTTTAAAGGAGCAAACAAAGGTGTCCTGCAGCCTCAGCAAGTGGAACAGTGCTGTGTCCTGCACTGGAAGAAGACGCTGAAATTGCTTAGATATGCAGTCCATCAAGAGACTTCAGCATGGGACTAACATAGCGTGGCCACCCTCACTAGGACTGCTTGTGGTCTTGAAATGCTGTGCATGGCAGCTCTCTGCCAGGGAAGGAGCTACGAGTGGATATCATTCTTCCCTGGCCTGGGTTAGAGTAATGTAAAAAGTAAACTAATAGTGTCCAAGATGGAGCAAAAACTTTACTTTCCTTTCCCTCAGCTTTTCATTAAACACTGCTGAAACTACTGCCCTCTCTCCCTCTCTGACAGTCATCTAAATGTCGAGCCACAGACAATGCGGAGCCAGCCTCTGCTCCTATTAACCCAAAGTGCTGGAAAAATCACAGGCCAGAAAAACTTTGTCTAGTAAAAATGTAAATGTCACTTTACAGAGGACAACTCCAGCTTGACAGAAGATCCATTGCCTCTTCGAAACAGTTTGTGAGCTCTTCTGGATGTCATGCTGTGGTTTGTTGAGCATGCAAGCAAGCAAGGTGGAACACCACTGCTATTTTTCCAGACCCATCTACTCAATCCCCAACTGCTGCTATCCATTTACCTGTGGATGGGCCTGTCACTGCCACCATTTTAAAAGACACCCAAAAAAAAAGCGAAAGGCAGCCAAGACCTGCTTCCTTTCTCCTCACTACTCAAATCCAGATGCCTAAGGTGTTGGCATGGATCCCATTCTCCATGGTCCCCTGGCTAAATCCTAACTGAAGTGGTGTCAGGCTGGGAGTTCCCTGGGCTCCTGTGAATGCAAATTATTTTCTGCAACTGAAATTGAGATCCCGTTATCCCAAACCGGATCACTTCCAAGTAGCACCAAAGCCCTCAGCCTGTTTTCTTGCCCGCTAGGCACCACTCCTACCAAGTAAGTCAATGCACATTACTGGTGTCCTGCAGCAGTGTTGAGGACCTGCTTCAGGAACATCACAGGGTTTGCAAAGGTCCCAAGTGGAAGCCAGGGATGATTCCTGTGCCATCCAGACTGGAGTCTGAGGATAAGAGCAGAAAGATAGAAATCCGCACTGGATTCCTGGAACAAGCCCTGACCACAGCCCTCTGTAAGCCTTCTCTTTCCCTCCAGGTCTGTATGGCCTTCTGCCCCATTCCCAGGCTGGTTGTTCTGTGTGGGGACAGACTGTGAGGAAAACAAAGACCAGAGTTCTTCTGAGATATGGAGCCCTACCCAATCCACCCATCCATCAGCCAGTGAACTCTCTCCCAGACTGTCTGTAGCTTTAACTCCTTCTCCTGTGATTGCTTTCTGCCTCCACCACACTGGAATTTCCTCCTCAGATCATCTGGAAGGCAAGGGGCAGAGTGTGAAATGGTTAAGACCCCTGCAGAGGATGCCAAGCTCCATCAGCTGTAGCAGGGACCCCCCAAAAAAGCACCTACTAGGTATTTTGCACCTGATCTCAACATGCAGAACTCCAGGGCAGAAAGGGCTCTCTGATAAACTCACAGCACTGTGGAAATGACCACAGAGAAACACCTAGGAGAGGGAGTGAAAAAAAGACACAGAAAGGAAAGCAGTAAGATACATACATTTGAGGGCAGTGGAGACACGAAGAGCAATGTGGAGATGCAGAGCAGCAGAAAGCGAGCAGATGAAATTATATTCACAGAGAGCTGGCTATAGGGAAAGAAAAGGGAAGGGAGGCATATAGAGGGAAGGGCACAGATGCAAGGAAAGAGAACGCAGGGCAGGGAAGAGAAGGGGAAAGTCAGGCAGCGAGAAAGGGAGGGATCTGGAGGGATTGCCTGATGTCAAATCTGATAGAAAAGAGGATTTATCTGAAAAAAAATAACCCAGATCTAAGCCACAGCTCCAGAGCAGCTGCGTACAGAGGTATAGCACTGTGTATTTGTTCTTAAGCAAGAGCAAAAAAGGTCTGGTGCAGGTTGCAAGCCAAAGCAGGGTCGTGCCATACCAGGAGGCTGCCCTCCAGCCTGGACAGAGACAAGGGGAAGGCAAGGCAAGGGAAGGAAAGACAAGGCAAGACAAAGGAAGGAAAGACGGGGCAAGGGAAGGAGAAGGCAAGGAAAGGGA
Source organism: Anarhynchus alexandrinus (assembly GCA_008711295.1). Classification (NCBI taxonomy): domain Eukaryota; kingdom Metazoa; phylum Chordata; class Aves; order Charadriiformes; family Charadriidae; genus Anarhynchus; species Anarhynchus alexandrinus. Next base: position 2,944,685 of record VUYV01000082.1, read on the forward strand.
GGGGAGGGGAAGGCAAAGAAAGGAAGAGGGAAGCAAAGAAAGGAAGAGGGAAGCAAAGAAAGGAAGAGGGAAGCAACGAAAGGCAAGGCAGGGCCAGGCGAGGGAGGGCAGGGGCGCGGCGGGCCCGTCCCTGTCCAGGGTGCTGACCAGAGCCTGCCGCCTCCCGGCCCCACAGCCCCTCTCCTCCTCCTGCCCCTTCCCGGCACAGAGGGCAGGGGCCATTGCGGGGACTTCAAACAGCTACAAAAGCAGCTGAGGAGCTGAATGAATACGAGGCATCTCCAGAGCTGCATTTCTGACCTGTCTGGATAGGTCATTGGAAGGATCAGCCATCGTCTTGGCCTCTCTGTGCGGAACAGACCTCACTCCTCCTCGGGCTAGGCTCTCAGTACTCCTAGCCTGTGTTGCCCTCAGCGTGTCTGGGTGCTCTCTGTCCACATTGCTGCTGGATCCCAGGCTCTCAGTTTCCACACTGGAAGAACAGAGATTGAGATGGGAGGATGGACCCATCTTTCCCACCTGCACTTGATCTGTACAGATTGTATGACCAGGAATTGGCAGTCACACGAGTGCTGTGTGTGTTGGGCCACCTTCACCACCAGGGAGCTTTTGGTGAAAAGATTTCTCTCCATGTCCTTGAGACTTACAAAAGGCTTAGTCTGAAAAGTGGTCTTAAAACCATGGTCCACCCACAGGGTGGACAGGTGCTCTGTCTCCACAGCAGCTCAAGCCCCTACTGTGGACTGCCAGGTCATTTTGCAAGATGAAAGGGCTGAAAAGAAGCTGCCCCCCTCTGTTCTCAGCTCTAGTATGTGTCTCTGCCTCTTTCCAAACATGTCCTGGCCTCACCAGGCCGTTTTTGTTCCAGAGAACTGCAAATCATCTACCCCGCAGAGGAGAAAGCAGCACCCAAGAGCCTGACAGAGTTGCTCTATGAGCAGCTACAAATCAGTGTTAGCACAGAGTTGCAGAACAAACCTGTCTTTCAGAGATCAACCTGGTACCGGTGCTTTATTACCAGCAACCTGTTTTTCCGGTCTGATGCCAATAGTCTGGATCAGAACAACATGTTTTAAGAGTTGGTTGGAAAAACATCCGACAGAAGGGGTGTAAGGTGGCTGGCTCTGCTGCAGGACTAGATAACCTCCTGATAGCTTGATAACACCATGTCCTTAACTCTTTGTGATTCTAATATGTGACCAGGTCAGAGGGCAAACTGTCCAGTCACACAGACCCTTGTGTTACCAGAGTGGTAACAGCACAAACATTTCTTTCCAACACTGGAATCTTGCTCACACTTGACACGTAGCAGAAACCCATGGTGATTTCTGCCACAACCATATAACAGCAAGCACAACTTCATAGAATCATAGAATCAGAATTATGGAATCATAGAATCATAGAATGCTTTAAGTTGGAGGGAACCTTAAAGATCATCTAGTTCCAACCCCCCCTGCCATGGGCAGGGACACCTCCCACTAGACCAAATTGCTCAAAGCCCCATCCAGCCTGGCCTTGAACACTTCCAGGAATGGGGCACCCACAGCTTCTCTGGGCAACCTGTTCCAGTGCCTCATCACCCTCATAGTGAAGAATTTCTTCCTTATATCTAATCTAAACCTACCCACTTTCAGGCTTCATAATCACCATTCTCAAGGTCACCGTGGAAGACAGAATGCCCATCAGGGATGCAGATACAGGGCAGCAGCTGGGCCCCAACTCTCCTGTCAACAGAGCAAATCAGGGAGACTTTAATCGACTGGGTCCACATTTCATGGGGATGTGCTGCCTGCCAGCACACCCACCCCATCTTTTGGGATGACTGAAGCAAGGAAAATGCACGAGGAAGAGTCAGAAGAGAACAGCACAAACCCAGACCAGCCAGGATGAACTACCTGGCTTGTGGCATCTCCCCCAGTTCTGCTCTCCTTGGCTGTGCTGTGCCCAGCAGCTGGCTGGCTGAGTAGCCACCCCTCTCCTGTGGGCCAGTGCCACGTGTCCAAGCTGGAACATTATTCTCCAGTTCTAGGAAATTGGATTAAGGGTCAGAGAATACCGACTGTTATTTACCTTTGATTAAAACCAGCCCTCCTCCCTCCCGGGCTGGAGAGGCCAATGTTGCTGTTATTTATTCTGCTGCCAAACCTGGAGTTCAATCCCTGCCCTGCGGCACTCAATAAAAGCCAGCATGGGGGGGGTGGGAGGGGGGAGGGAGGCAGTATGGCAGGCAAGCAGGCAGGGCTGTGTAGGTGGAAGGGGTGATTATCCAGGCCACTAAGTCCGGTTTGTTTCTTTTGCAGTCAGGCTCTGGCTCAGCAAGGGAGAAAGCTGCTGGAAGTGCCTGCCCCTGTGACTTGCAGTGCTGGTGGGGATCCAGCCAGGGTGATCCCAAGCAAGCCCTGCTTTCCCCCATGCCTGTCTCCTGGTCTTCTCCCCTCACCACATCCCCACTTTTATGTAGCTCCCCTTTTTCTTTACTTCCTTCTCTGTCTTGCTCCCCTCAGCCTCCACCTTCACCCTCCTCTCCCCGCCATGACCTCCCTGCCTCCCTTTCTGCCTCTTCCTCTCTTCCACTCCCCCTCCTTCCCACCCTCTTCCCCCGCCTCCATTTCTCATTCCCCTCATTCTCCTCCTTCCCTCTCCCCCACCCTCCAATCCGCTATTCCAGGACAATAGAGCAGATGGCAGGCTGTTTGTTTTATATGTCCCTTCGGAAAATCAGCTCAGCTGTTGATTCTGTGACTTTTTCTAAAAACAGACACCGTCCAACACTAGCTGAATGCTGGGGGAAAGGGAGGGGGGTATGGAGGAGCCCTGCTATCCCTACCAGCTGCACCGAGACCTTGTCTATCTGCACCCCACGCAATGCCTTCGGGAAAGAGGCCTGTCCGAGAGCCCAGAGATGAGCGTTCTGCCCTGCACACTGGTAGAAACACCATCACAAGCGGAGAGCTTGGCCAGCTTCTGCAGTCAGTCTCGCTCCAGCCAAAGCTGATGGTAATGTGGGGCAGTGAGGAAGGGGCAGAGCCTTTTCAGCACATCCATCCTGCTCATTGCCCCAGTCTGCTGCTTCTCTGAGTGTTCATGAAAGCTGAGTTACGTGTGGTGTCCCCAGGCAGAAGACGCACAGCACAAAGTAGAGGTCGATGCTCTTTCCAAGCCCCACATCTTCTCCTGTGCTACTGGGGTAGCCATGACCAAGAAGCCACAGGCAAGTGTTGAGGGTGTGGGTAGGGGAAGACAGTCCTTGCTTTTTTCTTTCCAGCTTTCCCCTCTTTCTGTTGAATCCGTAAGCCCCAAGGTACCAGTCCTCAGGCCAGCGTTCATCAGTTGCCAACACAGCCATGAAGATGTAGATTCTGTTCTGGTTCTTTCTCTTATCCAAACCACTTTTTTCATCCCTCACCTCTTCCTTCCCATGTGCTTATATCAGCCATCCTTCAGATCTGTTGCTTCATGGTATTTTTGGGTGGAGAGGGATCTTTGCTCCTGAACTCTTTTCCTCACTGTCCTAAAGACCATCTTGTTCCCACTCTATAGATGTGACAATACTGTCACATTCACCCTATAAGCCCTCCCCTCGTTCCCACCCTGACTCTGCTTGTAAGTGCTTCGGGGTAGGTACCATTTTTCTCTTTCTCGAGCACCAAGCACAAGCTGGCCTTGGCTCACAACGGGTGCTGCTGGATTCACTGTCAGTGCAAATGCTGGATATTTCATGGCATATCCTCCACCTGATACGCTGTGGCCAAAGACACCAGCTGCAGATTCCCTCTGTGCCCCACTTCTAGGGGAGGGATGGGGAAAGCGGAGGTTCAGAATAGCTGCATCTCTCCCTATCCAATTTCCCTGTTTAGTTGCACTTTTTCTTATGTTGCTAAAATCAACACTGTCTTCTTCTCAAGCAGCAGCAGAAGTGTCAGGGCCAACAAATCCATGTGCAAAGCACTCACTTTAATTTATTCTCAAAGTTCACTATGAATCAGATGCAGCTCCCAGCAAAACCAAGGGAGGCTTGACCGAGGCACAGTCAGATGTAACATCTGAAGAGGCTCCTTAGCCTTGCAAAATCCTGGAAGGCAATTTAAACATGAGAGATAGGCAAGGAGCCCATTCTCGGGGTCTGTAATTAATCACATACAGCTCAAACAGGGCGAGAGATGAGTTCCCAGCTTTCTTGGAGTCCAAGCTGGATCAAACAGGGAGCGACAAAAATCGCAGGCTGTCAAGGAACAGCCTTAAAGAGGCAATGCCAGCTGAGGAACAGCAGCTCAGCCCTGCACTCCTTTAACCTCCCAGGTAATTGGGCAGAAAGTCTAGAGGAAAAATTCCTGCATCAGCTGGTGAGAACAGACACGGTTATTTGTACATTTGTGATGCTGCTCTTCTTCCTGGCCTTGCTTATGTCTATGGTAACGCATCCTCTTCAGTGGAGCCATAAGCCCAGCAGTATTTGGGACAGAAGAAAGTCCCAGTTAGCATGAAATCCCATCCCTGGCACCAGCTGCTAGCAGGTACCTACAGGAAGAACATAAGGATGGTCCATGTCTCTCTGTGCTCATGCAGTTACCGAATGGAGGAGTCAGACACCCTCCTTCACCTTTGCATCCACCCCAGAAGTGTGCTCAGGTGTGTAGATCCCTGGTGGCCAGTGGTGCAAAAGAGCAAGCCAGCTGTCTTGTAGGGTTTTCAGGGATGGAAGATAAAAGAAATTAAATAAATGAAGGAAAAGAGCTGCTGATCCCACCCCTGGACTGTCTGAAGAGCCTGTATGGTAAACAAGGGCAGAGGAAGCCTTGAAATTAGGAGGCCAAATGTGCTGTAAGGAATTGAGTATACCTGTCAGATGAAAACACATTGCCTTCTCTGGACTGTTATNTTGGGGCCAACCAACCTGATCTCACCTCTTCCAACATGAACTCTGACTCACAGGCTGGCATCCCCTCTGGCACTGGTGGGCTACAATTGTCCTGATCACAAAAACATCCAGAGCTGGCGGTCCAGGCAACACCCCCTTTCCCACTATTGCTGGGAAGCTCCCAAACAACCCTTTCAATGGACAGCTGAAATTCCCCTGCTGTCCTCCAAGGACCCACTTGGTGGTTTCTTTCCTTCCAATCTCCTTTCTTCCTGTTCCTATTTCTCACTTTTTAGCTTCTGTGTAATAAACTGCTCATCTTTTGAAAGCTGCATCTTTCGCAAGAGGCCCGGGGAGAGAGCTGAAGGCTGCGATCTGGGTACGAGTTGGGTAAATCCCACAGTGGCTTAGAAATCTGTTTTTCTTCGGCAGCAGAGTTGTTAAGAGGAGTTGGCACCAGCGACAGAAGCATTGTCTAGTGTTGCTATTCTTCTCTCTCCCCTGCAAGCCTTTAGCAACAACTGCAGTTTCCCACCTATTTCAACTAACTTCTCTTTTCCCCCTAAAGAAAGGATAGTCATTAGCATTTTTTTGCACTGTCAAATAGGGGTTTCCTTATAAAAATTCTTCACAGCTAAGGGGAAAGCGAAGAAAGGATATTGTTAACATGAAAGCCTCACTTAATACTTTACATTTCAAATACTGTAACTGCTTTTTTTCCCCTCCTTCTCCTTTTTCTGAATCTTCAGTATACAGCTTAAACATCATTAATAGTGTTGGTTGCTATGGTGTTGGGCAGGCGGAGGTCTCTGTACTTGAATCCTTGAACTACACTTAATGTTGTACAACAGCAGGGTCATGCCAACACCTTTGACTTTGACCCCATTTTCCCCAGTAAAATAAAAAGACCACGTCTCCATCCCTTTTCGTTCTTGGGATAGGAATTTTTTTCCTGCAATGAGAAAAGGGAGTGTGAAAGAGAGAAGGAGAGAGGGATATAAAAAAAGAAATAGAGAAAGAAAAAGAAATAATAGACCCAGTGGAACCTTTCCAAAAACTTTAACAGTTACATCAGAAAATCATGAAGGAGAATAAAAAAAGACAGCCCCCTGAAAAGTTTCACGTGAGATTGTTTCTCATTTTCCCAAGCAGCAAAACATTTTAATAAACTAGGAAAATGAGACTGTAAAACCACAACATCTGACAGCAAGCCCCAGGGGCAGGAACCATTCCTGAAACTAATTTTAACTCAGGTTTTAACGTTGATCAGATTTCATGTGGTGAATGTCCCCTTAAGCTGTCTCTCTGTTCTTAGAGAAAACCTGGTTTCTTTTGTCGACTCCGAGAAGCTATTTTCTTTCCAGCGCATTGTCGTCACAGGCATAACAGGACTTCTCTGTCATTCGTTTCTCTGCAGCCCAAGAGATGCTCTGCCCCAGACATCTTCTCGTCTGTTCTCAGTTTCCTTATGAGACAAGACATTTTCCACAGAAGTGGCACTTAACTGCTCCAGCAACGAAGCTCGGTCTTAAACTGGTCCCCATGCAGCCACTCAAGGACTCAACCCATTTAACGTCTGATCTTCAGCCATGCAAAAGGCACCAGGCCAAATCAGACCAGCTGAGGCCAGGTTCCAAAGTGGGCCTCCAGGTTCTCTGCCTTGCTTTTCCCTGGGGAAGGGAGTCCGGTCTATCAGTTTCTTCTCCTTCTCTGGGCATATGAATCGCATTTTGCTTTGATTGTCACCAGGACATCTACAGATAGGACTGGCTTTTTCGCTCAAAGACTCAATTAACAACACAGCTGAGAGCTTGAACGGGAAAACAAGAAGATATCCTGGTAGTGTAGATTTCTCTTGAAGACTCCCATTTCTTCTCACATTTTTCATCCTCTGGTTAAGTTCAAACCAAATCATTTGCCCTGTGGGGCAGGACTTCTTTATGCTGCACCTGTCTTCCAATAGTTGTGTTTGTCTTTTTTGAGCTGCATGGCTCCTAGGTTCTCGCAGCTGTGTGAGCCAAGGGCTTGGAACGACTCAAGGAATGGTCATTGGCATCAGCTAGCCCCTGTCCCCGCTCCAGATGAATTTCCAGTTCAAAGGCATGTTGTGCAAGAGAAGAAAGCTGGACTCTCTGCTGCTTCACAAGCCGGTTAAATGCCGGTAAGAATGACCAGGCTGGAAAACAGCTCTACAGGCTCCTGCTTTCTGCATCTCCAGCAATTAAAATGCTCGTTCATTTCTCGGTCCTCCTTCGGAGAGGTGGAAGGTCTTTCTGACGCCTTTCCTCGTGTGCGCTGTGTAGGAGATGCTGGTGCTTGGCAGTCGGGGAGGGATGGGGGGAGGAGGCCACAGGGCGGCCAGTTTTCTAAACGGTGGAGGCGCAGTGATAGTCGCCCTTGGCTCTCCCAGCCCACCAGCAGCAGGCTTAGTCACATCAGCAGCATCAAAGCTAAGCAGCTCTTTGGAGAAAGGGCATTTGTCCTTTCATCTGGAGATTACAGGAATCTTTCACAGATCCCAGCAGTGTGTTTTGAAAGGCTCTTTAAAGAGAAATACCTGTTTGTGGCACCACCTGCCATTTAAAACAGCTTCTTTGCCTTCCAGCTTTCCCTGCAACGCTCTCCCCAAACAATTTAACCATGTGTACAAGGACAAAATGGTGCCAAAGTTCATTCCCCAGCAGGCAGAATTGCCCAGCTTTCATGCCAGGCTCTGTCCTGAGAAAAGGACCCTCCACAAACATGCCAGAAAGCTCACAACCTATTTGGGCCTGTTGCACTCAGCAGGGACAGCAGGAGGGCAGAAAGCTGCTCTTAGCATCTGGAGGGAGGAAACACAGAGATAAAAAGCTCTTTGCCTTGCTGTTTCCATTCCTTCATGACTTAATTTTTTTTGGTCGGGGCACAGAGAAGATTATAAAGCTGTAACCTCTAATCCGCTCCTGAGCACTCCTTCTCCATCTCTTCCTTTCTCCTCTCTTTCAGTCAGTCCTAATCCTTTATGTCTCCTCTCTCACAGGTAAGAGTTGGAGTCTAATCTCAGACGACAGGTTGGTAATTAGAGCAAGAGATTATCCTGACCCCATATCAAGTAGGTAAAAAGAGAGGAATAATGCAGGGCCATACAAGATCAAGCCGTCTGTGTTCGGTGCAGGAACCATCCTCATCTCGATCTGTCTCCTCCTGGCTTCCCCACCCCACACCCCCTCCTTTGTCCCAGCAGGCGGGGGGATTCCCGATTCTTTGTACTTCCTGCCCATCTCCCCTCTGCCAGGCGAGAACTGTGCTTTACCAGCACTCATTCAGCATAGAAATGGTCACATTTTCCATTTCTGTAGACCTTGACTAAGCAGAAACTCAGTCAAGGGGCTGTGGCTGGGAAGAGTGGGCGGTGGGGAAAGCACAGGCAGATACGGAGGAAGAGGTCCTGCTCAGAGAGGCTGGAGCTGTGACACACTATCAGCCATCCTCAGTTGGGCACTGCTTACCCATACCCAGAGCCTTTCTAGTCCAGCAAGATGAATCCACAGCAAAGAGCAGCAGCAGGTCCCCATCTCTACCCAGATGCCCAGCAGTCACCACCCAGTCCTTGATCTGCTCAGGAAGGCATACTGCTCCCATCCCTTGCATGTATCCCAGTGCAGACGAGAAGCCCATCCATGTGTCCAGCCCATGTTATCCATCTTTGGCACAGATCTCATCTCTTGTCCTGTGTCACCGGTATTCAGCAAGGACCAAAAAAGCCATCACACAGCCCCAAGACCACCATAGAAAAGGGAAAGTTGGGAGCACCAAGTTTCTTCAGTGTCCCACCCCCTACAGGCACGTGGTGAACGGATGTCACCAGGACCCACTGTAGCTGAGGCTCAGGCATCACCAGCCAACAGCCTGCAAGCACCAGGAGGTGTCGGGATAGAGATGGCAGTGGAGTGATCGAAACCTGCTGGGGAGAGAGCAAAGGAAGGTCAGGTGACAGTTTTTACACCAGTGCACAACTGGAGAATGGAAGACCTCTCCCTCATGTCCTACCCCACATCGAGCACCCACCCTGCACTACAGAGCTCCAGGCCTGGATGTTCACCTCAAGATGCCTTTTCTCGGCAAAGCTAAGCAGCCATGCCTCACTCTGACACCTGAGTCCAGCTCTGCCCATGTAGCCCAAGTCCATGGCTCGCCCTGATCACAGGTGAGGAGATGGGCCCCGCCAGCCCCCGCTACATGGTTCTGTTGATGCTCTTTTCGTCGCCTAGCTGCTTCCCACCCCTGCTATATCTCCAGCCAGGAGCTTCCTACCCATGCTCTGCAAATAACAACTTTAGGTTTGTTCACTCAAAGCAGAGAAAGTAAATCAAAGAACACTTTTGTTTGCAGTCAGCCTGAAGTGAACCTTTTTCTCTTCTCCCTTCAGTTTTCTCAGCAAAACAAAAAATGAAAAAGCAAGCAGAATTTCCTTTCCTGAGTTTAAAAGAACATTTCTGTTCCTGTCCCAGAAGTAAAAGGTTAGCTTGTTCAGTCTCAAAATGTGAAATAAATGGCAATACTTCTGGCTCAGGAATTGTCCAAATAAAATGTTTTGATACTCCTTTCCTTCCCACTCATCCAAAAAGGTTTGCAAAGTTTGTAAGCTTTCACAAGCAGCTTCATGCTGGTGTGCTCCTCACTCAATAAGCCATGTGACTGCAAGGTTTCTGTCCCTCACTCTAGACCTCCTGCGCCCCATTTGGCTGCCTCCCCCTCCCAGCCTCCTGTCTGAAGGCTCACACAGCAGCAGCACCCAGAGCACTCATGCCCCGTACCGAGAGGGATCCTCTTGGGGTGAGAAGGGGCCACTGAGTTCAATAACGTTGAGCTTGTTCTCAAAGGCACCATAGCTGAGGGTGACCTGCAAAGAGGGGTGGTGAGAAAGGAGCAGGGAGGTTGAAGTGAGTTCAAGAGCAAGGAACTTGCTTTGGGTGACAAAAGCTGCCATTCTGGTTCCTTCTCTGCTGGCTTGGCTTCTGCCTTCCACCTCTCCTCTGTGGTCTACCGTGCTAGTCCCTTTGCCTCTCCAAGCCCCCTACACGCCTTGTTATCTCCCCACACAAGGCAGACATGGTGCCATCTCCAAGCCCCTTCCCCAATCAGTCATCATTTCTGCTTGTCCTTGTGCCACGTTCCCAGAGGGATGCCCTCAATCCTCCCATCACTCCCCATACATGTGCTCCCTCCCCACCCCTGACCCCAGGGGCACTGTGACTGGCATCCGTGCTGCAGGCAACATCTGCTCCGTATTTCAAGAAGCATTTGTCAGGAAAGCCTCCCCAAAAGAGCAGACGACTGATTCACTCCACGTCAGTGGCACCAATGGGTCAATCAGCCTGTCAGTTCCCCTCCTCCACCTCTCCTTCCTCACATGCCTCCCTCTTGCTCCGTTTCCCCTCCTTACCTGCTGCGTGAGCCGAGATGGAGGGATGAGCTGCAGGTTCTCCAGGTGGGAGTGGAAGAGCGCGTTGGGCAGCAGCTGCCCCCCGACTTTGCACTCGATGATGTAACCCACGGTGCAGTCATCCGGCAGGCGGATGAGCTCTGAAGTGCTCAGGAAGTTCCTGCCACTGGAAGAGAGTATGGCTGCATGGGTTAGGACAAGGGTAGGGAAGGATACAGGCATCCGCTTGGGTGGGAGATAAATGAAGGACTTAACTGAAAACCAGAGTAAATCTTAGAACTAGGCAAGAAATCCCCAAGTTCCGCCTGCAAAGATCTGGGCATGTGTTTGCTCTTTGACTGCTCCCAGCCACACTGTCCCACCAATTGTCCGGTGCTGTCCCTGATACATATCCAGCTCCTCGGTGAGCTGATGCAGAGAGCTGGCAGACTTTGCCGGGTCACTTTTCCACCTGCTAGGTGTGCTGCACTGAGCCCCTGAGGGGTCAGACGGGCCAGCACAAGAGAAACAGTGGGACCACACGGCCAGGACCAGGAGGAAGAAGAAACAGCGCAATCTCTTGCAGCTTGAATAAGCCATCCATGGCTCCGCCGCAAGGTAACACCACATGCTTGGCCATCCTTCGATGACAGGCTAAACCCAATGTTAAGGCTCCTGTAACTGGAAGCAGCTGCACAGCAGGAAGCACTGTCTACTATAACACCCCCCAGCTAGTTCAAGTGCGTTTTAAGCATTTTAACACAGTAGCGGCAGACTTTATGCCAGGTTAGGTGTTATCTATCCATGCCTCTCTCCATGCCACTTTCGTTTTAGCCTAGGTCACAGATCATCCTCCTGTCTGGATCTACCATAAAATACACGTGAGAAGCTGAAGAGGGTTTGGGGTGGGGGAATGGGAAATTAGCTCAGGAGGGTGGTACAGGAGGTTGGAAAGAGGCAGATTAAGGGGATAGGAGACAGGCAGACAGGGAAAGCACTTAGGAAGAGTCAGAGGAAGCTGAAAGGGATGTGAAGGAGTGTGGAGCAATAACCAAGAGCTGGGAACAGGGGAGTATGTCATCCCATGATCATGTTTGCTGACGTGCCTGCTTTTGCCTTTTTAATTAGGTGGCAGACCGTCCTTGCTCCAGTCCCACATGCTTGCAGATGTGTAGCATGTGGCACTCTGCACCCTTGCAAACACCACCACATATACGAATCCAGATCTGACACTGCCAGGAACTAACGCGCGGCCGTGTTCCTCGACACCAAAAGCTCCCATACTCACCAGCTGCACAGCTCACCTGGCCCACGGCACCATCTTGCTTGCCAGCTTGCGGCTGATGCAGAACCCAGCTCCTCCCGTGGCAAACCAGAAGCGCACAGATTTCTGGAGAGAAACGGCAGAGAAAAAAATCAATGGCAGAAGCTCAGACAATACCATACTCCCTGAGATGGGAATGCTGGAAACCCAGCTTTGACGCCAGGATAAACACAGCCTTATTATCACCCCAGACGCCTGACTGTTGCCCAGAAGAAGGACTTGCCAGCGGTACAGCACGGATTTTGACCTCCTCATATTTGGAGCGGCCAAGTTCCTTCTGGCAGCAGCAGGTGAGCTGCCCAAGGCAGGTTTATCTCCTGGCAGACAGGTACCCAAAGGCATAGCAGCAACATGGGACCCTCCATAGGTCGACCGGATTGAGTCAACACCTACAACAATGTTCAGACAAGACCAGCGAGTTTTCAGTTGTTGCCTGTTTCTCTTTGGACCTGTCTCTCCTTTGGGTACATCTACGGCCAATGAGCCAGAGCACTAAAAACAACCCACTGGCCCCCGCGCCACCACCGCGGGCTGTACCGTCTGGTTGTTTGGCAGCGTTTCAGAGGCTCGGATGGGTCGGTTGAGGCTGGGTTTCCCCAGGTAAACGTCCCGTGTCGCAGAGTAGGAGGACAACAGCTTCAGGAGGGCCCGAGGGTTCAGGTAGTTGTCGTCATCCAAATGGCAAAACCAACTGGGGGGAGATGGGAACGAAGACACAAGAGGTTTGCAGAAGGGAGGATGCCTCTTGCTCTCAGGGTTCCCCCCGTGGTAGCCCTGCCTTACCTCTTGCTGCTGGCCAGGAAGGCGTCAAACTCAGCAGCCATCTTGCAGGAGAGGGCCGGGTGGCTGTGCTCAGCAGAGCAGTTGGTGAAGACTGCGTGGTCGCCTGCCAGGAGAGAGAAGGCTGTAGCTTGGAGCTGGCCTGCTTCACGCGGTCACGGGGAGGACCTCTGGGCAGGAGGGAAGGGGTTTGTTCACAGCAAGCCTCCTCATGGCCCCCCAAAACAAGCATCCGAGCCCGTGGTGATGTAGACTGCATCCTTCCCCCTACCAGGAGATGAAACCTGGAGAAAGCCAAGCATCCTGGCCAAGACTAGGACACCTGCCAACTGCACTTCCACCCTGCCCGCTGCCAGCCAGGGTGTGGGGGCTGAAGGGCTCTCTCAGGGGCTGCTTCCACCCAGGGATGCTTTAAGGCAGACAGCACCCTGCCTCCAGTTGGCCGCATGCCCTGGGCTAAGCCAACTAAACCAAATCGTCACCGCTGCAGCTTGGGGTCCTCCCACAGGACATGGTGAGGGGTGTGCTTCAAGAGGCAGTGCTGGCGTAGGAGACCCAGCCTTCATGCCCGACCCCCTCCCAAGGCCACAGCAGCTCAGAGGCTGAAGGCAGGGGGGAGGTGGTGTTATAGGACAGATCGTTACCCATTCTCCTTTTCAGGGCATCGTCTTCTTCATCGGTGAAGACGTAGGTCTGGGGAAACAAGGAAAGGAGGTTACCCTCAGGGCTGGAGCTGGTGCTTCTCCTGGTCACCCACCCTCTTCTCCCCACAGCTGGACATGCTCACCATGGTCACCCCACTCCAGCCCCTGCTGCCGTGCCCCCCTGCCAGGCAGCAGTTCAGCAGAGGGATGGTTGCGCTCCCCCTTCCTGCATGGCACAACCGTCAGCGCTTGTGTGGCTTCATTTCCCCCCCCCCCCCCCCCCCCTTTGGGNGAACGGGGAGAAGGGGACCCACAACACCGAGTTAAGGGGGTGAGGGAGCCCTGGCTTAGGTGTCGGTGGTAGAAAAACGAAAGCACCATGGCTGATGCTCGGGTTAAAAGGAGAACATCTGTTTGTGTGTTAAGTGTGCACAGCCCCCTGCTGCTTCCCTCCTCCTCCTCTTCCTCCACCCCCAGGCCTCTCTAAATCCCCCGCACTGCCATTATATGGCACATCTCCCCCCTCTTCAGGGCCAGGCGGGGATCAGGGCTGGTGGAGAAAAGCTTTCCTCAGGCAGAAAATGAGCTTTCATGAAATCAAAAAGGAGTCGCGAGCCGTAAACAGTCTCTCCACCAGCTGCCCACAGGCTGGTTAAATGCAGCACCTGGGCAGGGACAAAGGGGATGAGGCAGGCAGACAACAGCTCCAGGAGCCATCACTGCTCCCAAAGGCTCTGACGAGGAGGAGACGAGAGTCTCTACTTCTCCCCGCACCCACCCAGCATTTGGGAGACGTGCCCCCATCAGGAGGACGTGGCAAGAGAAATGTTCTGCACAGTAAAGGAAGGCACTGAAGGACCCTCAGAGATCACCTGGCTCGAGCAGAGGCGGCAGGAGGGTTTCGTGATCTCAAATGTACATGCCACAGCGACTTGGCGAATTACCCTCCAACAGCTGAGCTGCAGCAACACGCCACACACACATTCCTCCCCACCCCACTGGTAAAGTCTCTCCGTTAAAACCACTTTCAAGGTGATCGCAGGACAAGAAGCAATTCGTTCAGTCTCAGGAAAAGGAGTCGCTCTGGGTCAGGGGACCGTATCACAACCTTTAGGCAAGGCAGGGGTTGTCAGCAGCACGGGATTTCCCTCGCTAGCGTGTCAGAGCCAGAAATTTCCACTATGACAAATACTTCACCTTAAAAAAAACACGTTCTGAAACCGTTGAAACTTTCTGACATTTTCAAAAAAACCAGAAATGTTGTTGCTGGAAATGACTTGCTTACAGATATAAAATCAGCTAATAAACATCGCATCTGGTTGACTTAAAATGGAAATCTGTATCTTTTCCCAGTTTTCCTACTTGCGAAAAAATCCGAGGTTCCCGCTTTCCCCTTTATGCAAGGAGGGAAATGCTTTTTTTGCAGACATCCGACATGTATCTGTGGGAACCCAGAGATGAAGGAGCATTGTCACCACGGGGAACACCAGACTTTCCAAAAGAACTGGAAAAAGGGACTATGAGTGTGGGGGGTAGGCAAATCCCATTTCTCTGGCTCTCCCAAACTCTGATCTCCGTGGTACACCTGGCAGCAGTACTCCAGAGATGCTGGTGCGTGTGCCCTGGCTCTGTCCTGAAGGAGATCACAACAGCCCAGGCAGCTGTCTGCATCTTCATCTCGCCATCCCTCATGCCTCTGAGAGTGGGAAATCTGGAAGAGCAGATGCTGCCAGCATCCGAGCAACTGCTGCCGTGTGTCCCCCAGCAAAGCTGCACATGATGGCTGGAATGGGAGAGAGAGAGGAGAGCTCCAGCTAAAAACCTGCCTGGAGAGTATTTGGCCTGGTTAGACAGGTCTTTCTCAAGGAGACACCAGCTGCTGTTGCCCATGCTAATGTAGCCTGGAAGAGATTCAGAAGGTCTCTCTGGCCATGCCAGACCTACTGTCCCTATTGTGCAAGCAGAGGAACACCCTGTGTCACTTGTGTCCCTTACAGACAAATGGGGTGGACAGAAGCAGCCTCCCCGCTACATCCACCCTCCTGTTCTCCACCAGACCATCTATGGGGCCACGCAGGATCTCCTGTCATGGTGCCTCAGTGCACCCAGGCTGCCCGCTCTGGCAGGCAGCCTGTGGGCTCCTTGAGCAGCCATTCAGCCTCGGCTTCCCTCCTGCATCCCATCGCCCCCAGCACGGTTCCTCCTGCCAGGGGTGGGGGGAAATCACAGAGCCCGGCTCCCATCCACGCTGAGAGCAGCCCAGGGTGGCTGTCACTGCTGCTGCAGGGCAACCAATCTGAGCTTGAGGCGGGGTGCAGCACAGAAGGCATCCCTCCGATCTAGAGCGGAGAAGATGGCTGGATAGGAAAGGATGTCTGCTGGATGGCAGTGCCAGCAGTGATATGGAGCCACTGGTGCCAAGCGGCTTTGCCTGGCGGCTCTCCATGAACATAAGAGCCCACGCAATGGATAAACACTAGACTTTGAGAGCTCCTCACCCCAAATTGGGACAGTAGCCTAGCAAGGAAAAACTAGGAAAAGGGAATAAAGATGTGGAATCTGATAATCCAGGGCTGCATTTGTTTCCCAGGCTCCCAGGGTATCCCTTCTCCAGGAGGAAACCCACTCCAAAATGCAAACACCTCAGCAGGGTTATTGCTGTGTCCTGCCTGGAGAACAGATTCAAAATCTATGGTGTGTTCACAACACTTAAAATGCGAAAGCCGGTTCAGGATGAGTCATTCAAGGTTTCATTTCAATCGGTTGGATGTCTGGGTTTCTGAAAGGAGGTGAGGTGCTAGAATTAGTTTATGTTACCAAACAAAATGCTATTTCAGACCAGAAACCTAGACTTATCTCCATCAAAACTACTGGGGCCAAGAATGTAATCCACTCCAAGATGTTGTCCAGCCTAAACAATCATCAAAAACCAACACTTCTGTTTAGACGAAACCTTTTCTGAGAAAAAGGCTTCTCGCTGAAACGACTTCCACAGCAAGCTCCAGTGGAAAGTTTGTTGTGGATCAGTTCTCAAGAAGCAGAGCATGGTCCATCAAAGAGTGCCCACCTCGCGCTTCCCCTTCCCCCTTCTCCCACTAGCTGCTTATCTTCTCTTCTGTTTAAACAGTGCAGTTTCAGGGAAAATGTCTCTCTCTCTTACTGTCTGCCCCAACAGAGTCCAAGGTAGAGGACTTTTAATTTGGCTCCCGTACAGTCTCTCCTCGCCATAAAAACCACAGCTGTTCCTGCCTCCTGTTACAGTCACCTAAGCCTGACTTGTGAGGTCTGGGTCGCTTCCTCCGGGAGGACACCATGCAGGTAATCAGCTCCGAAACCAGGTTTGGCATCAGCAGCATGGCCAGCTGCTAAAATTTCCCCACTGGCCACTGGCAGAGAAGGACCCACCAAATCATTCTCCAGCCATGAGTAAGGGCGAGTGAGACAGCAAGAGGGTGGGTCAGCGCTAGGAGGAGGCAGTGTCCACATATCCAGGGCTTCTGAGACCTGGATCTCCCCGAGACTGGCTCTTAAAGCCTATGCCTCGCCATAAAGCCTCAATAATAGGGGGTCTGGTGACCTATCCCTGGCCCTGCAACAACTAAATGTCCTTTGCCAAATTGAGAGCTCTTTTTTTTTGCTAAGCAAGGTTTCTATAATGTAATTTTTTCAAAACTAACCCTTTCCCCTACCTCCAAAAAAAACCCTCCAGCAGCAGTATTTATTTTTTTTTTAAAAAAAAGGCTTTTGACTTTCATGTACTTCTCTTTACCTCCCCTGCCCCCGCTCCCCTGCCCTCAAGGCCACTTAGTAAAAAAAAAAAGCAGAAGAAAAACATGGAAAATTGAGGAGGGGAGGGGAAAACATTGAGCTTGCAACAAAAATTGATAACAATGAAAAAACACTGTTTAAAAATAACTGACACTCCCGCTCTACCCTTCCTTCCTATTCTCCTGCTCGGTCTTTGAAGCTTTCCTAAAGGCTGGCAGCAGCATGGAAAATTCAACACCTCTTCCCAGGTTTGGACGTCGTATGCCTGCCAACCAGAGAGGGTCAGATGAATCTGGGGAGCTGGTATCTAATTGCTGTCATCAGCAGAATAGCCAGGCGCCTCTTTGTCAAAGGCACGAGGAAGGGAAAGTGAGCCACTCCTGAAAAACCCACCCCAAAAGCCCCAGTCACGACATCTTAATGCCAGTGCAGCCATGTGGTTGGGTTTGGTTTCTCCAAAGAGCTGCTGGGACGAGGTCGGGCGGAGAGGAGAAGTGCATCTGGAGGAGGAAGCAGGGCATCTCGGATGCTGAGGGAGGCACAGACAGGAGAGGAAGCATGCTCAAAATAGGACACGGCTTCCTGTGACGACCGCAGCAGACCAGACAGTTGCAGCACCATGAAGTGGAAAACCACCCTTACCCAGAAAACCCTGCATTGCTTCAAGCGCTCTCCTACCCAATACCTCCGCCCCCGTCCCCCTCTCTCGCTGAGGCCTGAATTTGTCTTCTAGGCACCCATCACACACAGGCAGAGGCAAAAAAAAACCACCAAACAACCCTTTGGGGGCAGCCACAGGATTTCTTCTTTCTCGAGGAGCAGCTCTGCGAGGGAGGGAGAGAAGCACCCGGGCTCTGGGGAGAACTTCTGCCCACCAGTAAGCCAGTCTGCACAGCACCGCCAACGTGGTGCCCCACATCAGTTCTTCTAACAGGAAGGAAACTCTCCAAACTCTGCTTTAGCAAAGGGTGGAAACATCAGATCCCCAGTTAAAAAAAAATAAAAATAAAAAATCAAATATGCACCCACATCACTTCAAGATCATGCACGTGAGGGGACCTGCCCACAAAAGCAAGGCCTGGGGTGTGCTGATGTGCTGGGGAGCGAACAGGGCTGCAAACAGCTCTCCTGCACACCAGGAGGTCCTCCAGGCCCTCCTGCCTCCCTCTCCTGCCCGCTGCACCACGCTGTCCCAGGGCGCAGGGTGCCCAGGCATCCTGATGGAGGCCCAGGGGGAGCCACTCAGACCGAAACGTAGCAAACTCATGGCACTAGGAGGTAGAAAACCACCATTTCATACAGACCCACAACGGTCTGTGCTCTCAGTCTGGTGTGGCCCGGGCTGCCTGCAGCCCCGCGGTGTTATTGGTTAAAAAAAGGGAATTTATATCCCTTCCACCTCAAGCTGAAAAAGTGAAGCTTAGGTTAGGGGCAGGTGATGCCTGCTGAGAGCACTCATCCTCCCAGCCTTCATGGGAAGAGCCCACTCAAGCTCTTCATCCTCTCTGCCAGCTTTTCCCGTGAAGCAGCTACCAGTGAAACACCTTGCTGGGTAGCATCCCCCTTTCAACGTGAACAGAAGTGAGAATTAGGGAAAACGAGGCAAAGTACTGGGTGGGAGTGCAGCGCCCAGCCCCCCCTTCCTTTGGCCTTTATCCCACCCCACCGACACCCCATCCCTGCCCCGTTACCAAACACCCCCTTCTCTAGTCCAAATCCACACGCTCACCTGCTCTCTGGCCCGGGATATCCACGTGTCCAGGAGCAGCTCCATCCTGCTCTGGTGAAATCTCTTGGTTGTCTTCACAGCTATGAAAATGTCCCCAAGGGTGAGGCTTCCCTCAGTCCTGTATCCCTCCGGAGGATGGACTTGCAGGTCCTTCTGTCCCCTGCCACTGCCTCCATCCTCTGGGCTCGCTTTGCTCCGTCGCTCCGGCTTCCCCGACATCCCCTCCCTGAGCCCCGGGTACCGAGCTGTTTCCTGAGCCCCACGGTGCCGCACGGAGAGGAGAGCCACGCTGACAAGGAAGACTGCAGCTCCAGAGAGACCACGGATGAGCCGATGGCCCATGGCTCCCAAATTGTTTCTGCCGCAGCCAGTACTCTATTGAAGAAGGACAATCTCCGTCTGTACCTCCACGTGAAGCTGTCCACTCTTCTCGAAGCCTCTGAAGGGGCAGGACCAGCCAAGAGCGAGGTCTGAATAGGATGTGGCCAAGGATTAGGGTGGGTGAAGACCAGAAAGCCAAAGAGACAGCAGCCCCAGAGGATGTTGGTGAAGCGGGGGGAATTTTCACAGACTAAGAGGGCTCGACGACCCAGCCAGGCAGGGACACACGATGGGAAAACGCTCCGAGGCGATGGGCAGGTGGCTGGCACAGCCTGCCAGGAGGAAAGCCAGCATCCCCACTGCCGGCAGTGAGGCCGAGGGTCCCAGGCTGGGGGTCGAGGGGGCAGCACAGGAGATCAGAGCCGCCGGTGGGGAGTCTGGACCGAAAGCATCAGTTCCCCAGAAGACACCAGCCCGTGCATCCCAGCCAGGAGCCGCGGGGCGGAGGCGAGCGGCGGGCGCAGGGCTGCAGGGAAGGGGCCGGGTGCCATGCGTGCGGTGGGGCTGCCTCTCCACCTGCTCCCTCCGTGCCGCCTGCTCTTGCTCCCGGCCAGCCCCGGCCCCGGCCCCGGCCCCGGCCCCGGTCCCGGTCCCGCCTCCGGGCACGGGGCGGGGCGCCAGCCCCGGGGGAGGAAGAGGATGGAGGGTGGAGGATGGAGAGGGGGGAAGCCCTGGGTCCGAGCGGTGGGTTTGCCTGACCAGGTCATGGCCAGGCTGGGACATCTCCAAGGTGACGAGCAGCTGATCTGGGAGGACTAAACCTGTTGCGGGACTGTTTGCCCCTGCTCCTGCGTGACAGCCCAGCCCCAACCCTGCAGCCCTGCTCAGCCCTGCGCTCTTGCGAGGAGGAGGGGAAGGTGGCACGGGTGTGGGCTGGGGTGAAGTTAAGGTGCGGGGTCCTACGTGGTTCTTGGGAAGAACGATGTTTCCCCAGGAATTCCCCCAGCCCCAGACTTTTTCTGTGGGCACTGCGCTGAATTGCTGCCCCTGTCCTTTAACCCCACCCTGCCCCCCTAAAGCAGGACTGCGAGTCCCCTGCTGCCCCTGACTCTCACGTTAGGGTCTGACACCCCCACTTCTGACACCTAACTCCACAAACCATGACCCAGTCCCTCTCACTCTTGAAGGTCCCTTTCCCTCTGCCTCCAGCCACCATCCCTCCCCATCTCACATCCCCACTGGGGATGCCCAAGGACAGTCTGCTGCTCGGGTGGCTGCAGAGCCAGTGACACTCACAGGAACAGGTACACCAGAACCAGAGAGTGTGAGGGAGGGCCTGCTGCCTCCCTTTCAACGTCCACGGCTCAGTGTTGGGTTTATATCCCACCTGGGTACCTGCCCCCTGCAGCAGGGCTGAGCTCAGCGACTTGTTCCTTGTGGCTCTTGTGCTGTCCAAGATGTTTCCTTCCCTGGGCAAGGAAGAGAGGGGAGGTCCTCTCGCCTCTCCCAGAGACTCCCATAGGCAGAGGAGGAAACTGGCACCTTCAGCTTCTTACCACCACCCCCACTACCACCGTTGGGCATGGCTGTACATCTCCCCTGTGCCACCTTCACCCCAGCCTTTTGGGTCCCAACAAGGCCAAGGAGGCCAGGAGGACAGTCTGGGGCCATGACACACAGCATGCTGAGTGTAGCTGAACAAGTCTTGCATGGGACTTGCATCCCAGGGACAGGGGTATCAGAGACACTCATAAGGCGTGAGACCCCCTCCCAAGACAAAGACCACTGCAGACAGGAAATTTTGGGGTCAGCACCAGAGATTGCTGCATGATGTTGCTGGTTCAGCTGGATATGGGGTGGATGACCATGAAGGTCCCCTTCACGCAACCTCTAGACCACTTTACAGAGCAGCCAGGGGGTACAGAGAGACAACCAGCCTTGAGGGGGACAATACCCGCACCCCCACCCCAGCTTCCCTGTGGCAGCACGCGTGGGGACAGCAGGATGGGAGTGCTCTACATAAATTGCTGAAATCAGAGCGCCTCCTCAGGGAGCTGTAAGCTGTGGGCATCTAATCTCAGCATACCAAAAAAATAAAAATAAAAAGTAATAAGATGGGGACCCGGGGGAAATGTGGTGGGGACATGGCTCCATGTGGCAAAGAGCCCCCCTGTGCACAGGTTATATCACAGGACCTTAGAAAAGGGGGGCAGGGCAGGGATCAGGGTCCCTCTGTTCCACACTCCCACCATGTTTCCGCACACAGACGTTTTCCAGGCACACAGGGAGGATGTCCCTGCAAGGCTAAACCCGTCTGCTCAGTTTCCCCAGGACCCACACACACTGTTTCACCCCAGTCCTGTCCCTGGCTACAACTTTTTTCTTTTGTAAGGAAGAAACCACTGCATCCACTTCTCCTCCTCCTGCCATGTATTTCTCAGAGTCTCCAAGACTCCTAGCCTTCCCCTGAAGCATGAACATCTCCAGAGCATCTCCCATATCCCTTTGGAGTGTCCCTGCAGGTTTTATTTTTAGATCCCTTTGAATAGTGAGGCTTTCTTACACTGATTTGGGGCAGGAAGGGGGAGTCATTTACCTTCAGGCCTTACATTACTGCAGGGATGTGAAGCTGGTATGACTGATCCGCTTCCTCTGCGCTAAATACCGGGATTGATCCCATGGCTAGCCACTGCTCCTGAACCAGAAATTAACCTCTCCGAGTGCTTCAGCCCCGTGCCAACAGCCCCAGGCTGTAAAGGCAACTTCCATGGCTCCCAGGCACCCCGCAGCACCTCCCACCCCTGCCTAGGAGATCATCTGGGACGGAAAGGGGGACACAGGCAGAGGATCCTTAGTGATGTCCCCAAAAGATGTACAAATATGATTCAAAGCTACCTTGTACAGAGCATGGTGCCGGGCAGCGGAACAGGTCAGACACGCACAAACCAGAACACGGCTGATGCTAGAGGTGAGCTTGCATCTTGCACTGTGAGACACCTCTTTCTTCTGGGGTGTCAGGGACAGGGGGATCATTCGGTGCTCGGTCCTGCCCCAGGGTGGGGCTGGCTGACCCATCATCGGGAAGGTTGCATGGGACAAAGACCCCATACTGCTGGAGTTCTGCTGGGGCGGGGAGGGCAGCGTGGAAAGGGCTGGCGACTTCCCAAGGCGACACACGTGCCGCCTTGCTCTGGGTGACTCGTTACACAGGCTTGCACAAGGCTGTTACAGCTGGTAATTGGTGCCCAGGGCTGCTAATTGCATTCTGCCTGTTACCTAACCCGTGACTCATTCCTCCGAGCAGGCAGCCACCCCCCCAGTGGTACAAAGAAGGTGGGTTGGGGTGTGCAGGGCAGGGGAGGGGATCATTTATGTTTGCCTTGGAGCCCTCTGCCCCGCTTCTCACCCGTGTCCAGAACGAGTTGAAGCTGGATTTTGAAAGCCTCAGGGGACACAAGACGGGTAAAGAGAGGACCTGGAAGAAGCCTGGGAGCAGGCGAGGCAGTGCTGCCTGCTGCTTGGAGAGCTGGGTACTACCACTCTGCCTCCCAGCAGCCTTCTTTTGCCTCCCTTTCCCTCCTGCTGACACCAGTGATTGCCCAGGGAGGTGCTGGAGGACATCTGTTTATTCTGGGGCACAGCCCGACTACCCAAAATGGGGGGGGACTCGCTCTTAGCCACCCTCAGCCTAGGCCATAAAGCTGGGGATCGTTCCCAGTGCCAGCAGGGGCAGGAGGAGACGTCAAGCCCTGAATCAGAGTGCCTCATGCGGACTGTTTTCCCTGGGTACTCAAGTGCTACTTTCTTCCCTGCAAAGATGCAGGCTGTGCTCTCCAAAGCCATGCCGGGGTGGAGGAGAGCTTGCTTTGGGACTTGTCTTCTCATCAGTTCAACAAGAGTCCCACTTTGTTTGCCTGCAGGGCAAGCACCCTCCCAGGGGGCTGACTGTGCTGGGATGCTCAGGTTGCATCCCCTGGAGTGGATGTCTTTTGGGAGTTTTCATCTGGAGCCATGTGTTACACCAGTTCCCCCTTCCCCGGGAGCAGAGCTGCATCGCTCCAGGGCAGATCTGGGACTTTGCTCTACATTTGATCGACTGCAGGTTAAAATCTTTTCATTCTCTTTCCTCCCCCCTTCACTCTCGTCCTCATAAAAGACACAGGCAACTGGTTTAGAGCCTGAAATAACACCTCACAGGGGACCTGTGAAGATCAGCAAGTTAATCTTTGCCCAGAGCTTTGAAAGTGCATGGCTCTGGCAGTGCCCTAATCACAGGGGTGAGGAGGACTTGACTCTCTGGGGCTAGTTGCCCGTCTTCTCCCATTGACCCCAGAAGCAGTGGGCTCAGCCCTCTGCCTAGCCTTGTGCCCCACAAAGCCTTCCAGAGCTACAGGCCCCATTTTCCTCTTCCATGCCCCAGGAAAGACCCTCTACCACCACAACCACCACCTCTCCATAGTGTGGGTATCCTGGCACCCCCTTCCCATAGCAGGGCTGATAACAGCAATTGGTTAGGAGTCAGGACCATGCTAGGGCTGGTGAGCATGGCTGCTGCTACCCAAACCCTCCATCTTCTCTCTGTCAGAGTCTGAACCCGCACTTGGCCCCATGTCAGGGAGAGAACAGCCCCCACTGGAAAGGCAAGAGGATCCCCACTCTCCTGGCAATGTGGCTGGGCTCAGTCTCACTGTTGTCCTCCAGGAGGACAAGGTAGCTGGCTTCTCACTTCACGATAACCAGGGCATGGAGGGATGCGAAGCTCTAGGGACCTCAGCCAGACACATCAAGTGAGTTTTTCCGTTATTTTCCCAGAGCAACCTGGCCAACATCAGCACTAGGGAGAGACAAGGGACTGAAAAACAGGGGGCAAGTAGAAACGAGAGGGGGCTTGGTCTGTGGCACGCTTAACCTGTCCTCTCCCCGCACCTCTTGCTGCCCTACAACAGCAAAGGCAGTGCTCCCTCCTTCCCCTGGAGGGCTGGGCAGTTGGGCCTCCACTAGAAGAGGAGAAAAATACCCCATCCTGCATCACCCAAACCTTCCCAGCAACACACGAGCCCATAGCCTGCCACCCGTTCCCATTACGAATGGTATTTAATTCTCCTTTATATGCGGTTTGCCAATAAAAGGCTCCATTAATAATTTACAAGCAATAAAGAGTACAGCTCCTATAAAACAAGGGTCTGTTGCAAGCTTAGTGTCACTCCAGCCGCGGCAGGGCGTTGGCACATAAGAGCTGTGCTCCCTGCGCCGTGGGGCCGGAGGCGAGGTAGACAGGGGAAGAGAGGACCCGGAGCACACAGTGCCGCAGGGCAGGGGAGGCGGAGGTGATGGGAGAAGGGCTTCAAATGTGTGCGAGATATGCTCCTACACAGCCTGATCCCACACAGTTCCCCATCTGGCAATCTGATCGCGTACCAGAGACAAGGACAGCCCAAGGGGATGGGGAACAGCCCACGAGGGTGGTTTCCACCATAATGGTGGAAGACATCTCTCCAATAAAATACAGAAAGCTCAGGCAGCACGTGTTACTCCCTGGCTCTTGGTGGCCTCAAGCGGACCACAAAGGCTACCGCTGGGGGCCTTTGCTGCCATCATCCCCTCGGGGAGGAAGGACATGCTACCTAGAGGAGCTACCTGGGGAGGCAGGGACCTCCGAGAACATCTCCTGGGGACAGTAGCTGGCAGTGCCTGCTCTGCTACCCCCAATTCAGTCGTCGCCCTCCTCGATCCACAGCGGGCGGGTTTGCTCCTGGAAGATGCATCCCCGAACCACTTTGGGCAGCTCCTCGGCGTGGCTCCAGGCGTGGGGCTCCACGCGAGCCCAGGAGCATGGCAGAGTGTGGAGAGCCTGCTCCGCACCACGGCACACCTTCAGCACCTCCGAGTCCCGCTGGCCTGCCTTCCCCAGCAAGCTCCTGGGGAAAACACAGGGATGAGCGTTACCTTTGGCATAAAGAGACAGGGTGGCAAAACCACCCAGGAACTCCCTCACATGTACACAAAGCCAATTTTCCTGCCCTTTTTCCCCCTCACAGAGGCCAACCCCAATATACACAGCAAGTGCTCTCTCCCCGGTCCTTGTCTCTCCCTCTGAACAGAGACAAGGGCTCCTCCTTCCTCCCATGACAGCCTTCATCCATGCCACTCCGCCTTGTCTTACCTGAGTCCTTTAACGTTCTTCTCAGTGACCTCGACATGGATAACGATGGGGTATATTTCACTTTTAATTAGATCCCTCACACTCTGAACTCCCAGCTCCAGTAGGCAGTGTTTATTCTGGAAGGGAAATTGAATAGATTTACTGATTTAAATGGAGAAAAAATAACCCCAGCCCCTGACAGTTACATTAAATCAAACGCCATACTGTGAAATATCATTGCTTTTCCAATAGTAATTCCATTAAATGTGGGATTTACGGACAGGGCCAAGAGGAAAGGGGAGAATTAAAGAGCAGGGTGACCCACTCTATCACTGCCAACCCAATGCCAGACCCCCCCTCAGCCACAGCCCATCGTCACATCCCCTTTGTCATCATCGTCACCCACAGCCCCACATTTCTCCATGTGCCCTGAGCAAAGCTGTTGCCGCTTTGGCAAAGATGAAGAATGTGAGGGAAGGGAGGTCACTTCTGCGTACGGCATTTCCCAACACCTCCTCCCTGGATCCCCAGTTGCCATTTCTTTCACCTGAGCTCAACAGTGACTCAGGGAAAAGTCCGTATCTGCTGCTCCACAACCCCACAGCACCTGGACCTAAACCACCCTCCAAACTACACAACCCCCAAGTAAACAACTCCTCTATCAACCACACTGCCCTCCTTCTTCCCCGGCTCAGCTGTCCACTCCTCTCCTCCAATCTGAACGGGGTGCCCCATCCTGGCCCTCTCTCCCCACACCAAACAGCTCAGCACCTTCTCCATCGCCTCCCGGATCATGCGGATTCGCCCGCTCTCCCTCCGGTCCTGGGGTGCACTTCTAGACACAGGGTGCTCCTGAGCATGGGCAGCGCTGGGGTCCCCTTCTGCCAGCTTCTCTGCGAGCCAAGAGGAGATATGAAAAGGGAGACGTCAGCCCCTTCTCTCTCCTGCACGTACTTTCCACCTCAGATCCTCCACGTTTGCTGCTGCGCCGATGCTTATCGAGTTCACTGTTTATGGATTCTGGAGAGCGAGTCTAATTATACAACATTACACATTGGCATGGATTTCCTGCAGCTTTCTGCGTACAGAACAAGCAAGATATCACAGCTGAAGACAACTTGCAGGGCAAGAGCAGCTCTTGTGTTGCAGTACCGCAGCAGCCTAAGCCAGCTCACAGCCATTATCCCCCTCTTCCCCGCTGCCAGACCGTCTCACCCCCTCCATAACAGAGCATGGCAGAAAAATTATCACTTTAATTTGCCAGGTAGGTTTCCTGCAGGGTTTGTGAGCTGCACGGGCTCGTAGATGGCTCGTGAGTGGCAGGGATCGGGGAGCAAGGGGAGAGTGCCTCTCGGCATGGGAGAGTGGGAAGAAGATGGGGAGCAAGCTGAACCTCCTTTTGTCGGTGGCAGCCTGAGCCACCTCCCCCCTGGCTTGGACACAGAAGGACAGCACCCAGCAGACGAGGCAACGCCAGGCAGGAGAGCAGCGGAGAGGTGATGCTGAGGGAGAGAACTGGGGGCAGAGCTGGCAGGACAGCAAGGTACGGCGTGGTCAAAGCAATGACTGTGAGGTGCCGCCAGTAACTCCCACCAGAAGATGAGACAACGTACACGCAGAGACGTCACTCGGGAGCCACAGCCTTTGCAGCCCGGCGTGGCTGAAGCAGGCTCCAGGCTCTACCTGCTGACCGTGCTGCCCTAGGCGGCTGCCCATGCTGCCACTGAAACACAAACAGGGAACCTAACAAGGCTTTTAGGAGCTGCTCACCCCTAAGACAGAAATAAAGTAATGACTTTAGGAGAAGGCCTGTTTGGAATTGGGTCCAGAGCATCTTCCAGCTCTCCCAAGCCCTAGGCTGGCTGGGCATCCACTGCTACCTCAGCCTGGTGGCACAGGTACTTCCCAGGTAGACCTGGATCCTGCAAAGCCATCTGTTTCCTTTGGGGGCAGCAGGCTCCTGTGGATGATCAGCTGGCTTATATTAACGGCACTGGCTTGCGACTTCTCCAAGGGAAAATACAGGCAGCAAAGAGAAGAGAAACAGCTCGAGGCTCCAAAATCACCTTCCTCCCCTCGCAACAGGCAAAACTGACAGGAGAGAGACGAGGTTTTGTCCTCGGCGTAAAGTCTCTAGCTGCAGTAATGGCTTCAAAGCATGTCCCCATGCAATGTGAGGGGGACCCTGCAGAGGGCTCAGTAGGACAGGATATATGGCCAAGTCACTCAGATATGAAGCCCAGCGGCCCAAATTTGTGAAGCCATCCTTCTTCAGCAAACTAGAGACTTTTCACTACCTCCATCACCAGCTCCTCCCAAAAAGTATACCAACTCATTTTTCAGTCCTGCAGTTGGCAAAGACAGAACTCTAAACACGGGGAGAGGAAAGAGAAGGAGAAGGGAGGAGGAAGGGGGGAAGAAAGAGTTGTCCTCTGTGAAAATTCCCTGTGGGAAAAAAGCCCTTTCCCCAGCGGCCTCTGCAGTGGTGTGTCAGCCTCATGCTGCTGCCATAAGGGAGAGGACCACAGCACTAAGGCTGGATCCTCTTGTCCCTGGGGAGGAAGAGCTGGTATGAAGTCAACCTGCAGGTGCCACCTCAGCCAGAGGCGTCACCCCTGGAAAAAGCCACCTAGAGCAGCAAGGCAATGCCACTGCCACCCACTCAAGGGAAGAGAGAGGATCTCCATGCCCCCGGAGAACAGAAGGGCTGGCTTCCATGTGGGTCAAAGGGATAGGACACAGTTAAAAATAGGAGGGAATGTCTTGCAGACACTCAGCCCAAAAAGGTGACCTGTCAACAGGTATTGTCTGAGAAGACTGAGAGATGCCCACAATTAGCCACTGAAGAGACACCTCATGTCCTCTCCAAGAGTCCCATGAGACCTTGTCACATATTTCCAGGACTAAGAGCACCTCTTCCCTGAACTGGACTGACCAAGGCCTCCACAGAATTGACATCCTTGAGCAAAATCTTGGCTTTCCACTGTACAGCTAAGAAGTGGCAGGAGGTAAAAGGGGAAAGCAGCCCTGGGAAGTAGGAGACTTGTGTACTCTACCTCAGTCAGCCACAGGCTCCTAAAAGAGCCTTGGACCTGTCAACCACTTATTGCCGCCTACCTGCTGGGCACACGTGGAAGTCCAGGCGAGAGGTGGGCAAGTCCAGTAGGTTCCTGATGAGCCGTGGTGCAATGCAGTTAGGTGACAGCACCACAGGACGGGGTGTTTTGACCACCACAGGGCGCACCAGGCTGTAAGGCTTCAGGCTTGTGTCTGGGTCTGGAAGACAGGAATGAAGAAGGGAAAGCCAAAGGTGAGAACATGGGAGGGGAGCTCACAGACCACAGACTGTTCTTCCTGTGCTATCCCCTCATCCTGACTCATGGAGGCACCTACCAACCATCCTATGTCCCAGGAGAGATCCTACCCTGGTTACAACACTCACCCACAGGCAGATATCCTGGCTGTAGCCCCCCTTCCCCATTTCCTAGGACTCCTTTGAGCGACACACCAGTTTATTCTCCACAAAAAAGTCAGATGACGCCAAGAATCACAGAAGCAATGGAAAGCCCCATAAAGCCTAGGAAAAGGAGGATGGGCTTCCCAAAATCCCATTAGCAGGGTTAAAAGAGGGATCCTGGGCAAAGAGACTGAGGCATCCCAGATACCAATGTCCCTTCAGTGTCCACAGGGGACAACTGGGTCTCCAAAAGTGATGGGGCAGGTGCAGGGGTAACAGCTAACCTGAGCAGGGGTCCAGCCACAGTTGCTGAGGCGGCTGTTCTGGGCTCCTCTGCGGCTTGGATTTCACCAGGCGCAGCTGGTCCAAGGCCCGTTTCTTTAGCTGAGGAGAAAGCGAGAGCAATAAGACTGAGAGCACAGACCATTTCACACACTGACACAGCTGGCTGCAGAACACCTGCTGGCAAAGAGGATGGAGCGCACATACAAAAAGCATGGGACTAAGTCTGCTGCCCATCGGGTTCAGTCTGGGAAGCGGGGAGGGGTAGGAAAGCAGCCACAGAGCAGTAACACTGTCTGGTCTATAAGCCCCTGCTCTGCTTGCTAACCCAGCTGCCACCTCTATACGAGCTGGTTTACCAACAGTGGGGCAGATTACGTGCTGAGGTGGTGGAGTGGCCATAGGTACGCACGCACGGCTCTCATTGCTGCCTTCTTTGACTTACGTTATTTCTGTGGCCCCTCTGCTGCCCAGACATCTGGCCCTTCTCCTGGATCTTCAAAAGCTGGTGAGCCCTGAAAAGACAGAGGTTGCCCTCAAGCAACTGTAGAGCCCCCAGGGGCCGTAGTCTGCTGTGACCCTCTTTGCCAAACCCCACAGAGACCTGCTGAAGCATAAGCATATCAAAGCCCTCACTCAAACTCCCAGTCTCTGAAGGGCACCCAAACACTACCACACTGGTCCCCCATTCAAGGCTTGGGCAGCCCACACTATCAAGAGGCCAGTCCACACCACTCAGGACCCCTAGGGGATGCTCAACACAGAGAAGTGGGGTGGGTACCCCAGGTACCCCCCTGCCTTCCTCCTCACTCTGGTTACCTGCTGTAGTTGGGCACCGTCCCCTTGTCCAGGTCACGCATGGTCAAGGGATCGACGCGGGAGCAGTACCACTCCAGCCGCCCTTTGTGCATGGTGTCTGTCACGTGGAGGATCTCCCGACACTTGACGCACAGTGCGTAAGGGTCTGACGGCTCCAGGAGTGACAGGTTGGTGCGTACGTAGAAAGAGTCTCCAGAAAGCTTCTTCCCTTCTTCTAGGGCTTCCTGCAGAGGCTGGTATCCTGGAGCAGGAGATATAGATCACCGGTGGGGACATAGGAGACAACCATCACCAACAAGATAGGCAGGTCCCCAGCACAGCTGTGATGCTACAGATCGGGGTGGGGGGTGCAGAGGAGGCAAACAGACAGAAGGTCTGTACCTCCATCCTGTAACTCA
Organism: Anarhynchus alexandrinus; assembly: GCA_008711295.1. Classification (NCBI taxonomy): domain Eukaryota; kingdom Metazoa; phylum Chordata; class Aves; order Charadriiformes; family Charadriidae; genus Anarhynchus; species Anarhynchus alexandrinus. The sequence goes on from VUYV01000082.1 coordinate 2,974,611, forward strand.
GAGGATGCACATGTCACACCAGACAGGGAAAGCTACCGGAGCTACGGCCAACCCCTGTGTCAGACATGGTGGCCTAGGACCAAACAGGAGAGGAGAGAGAATAACTGAGATTTACCTCCAGGGCTGGGTGGAGAGTCTGGAAAGTGAGGCAGAGAGCTCAGGCTCAAAGGAGACCCAGCTGCCAGGGCCTTACCTTCCAGGTCCAGCTGAAAAACGAGACTGGAGGGCTCATCCCAATGCAGCAGGCTCAGGTAGGCGACCTCCCGCGTGCAGTTCTCCAGGGAAAGCACCTCTTCCTTCAGCGACGGCACTCTCAGCTAGCAAGGACCCAATGCCGTTAGACCTCGGGGCTGGAAAAGCAGGTCCCCCCCCCAGCTCCCTCACCCATCAGGGTTACACAAGAGATGTTACAGAGCGAGGCAGGCCCAGGGAAAGCTCTACCTGAGGACAAGGCATCCTCAGTCTGCCTCTGGTTGCCTCCTCTGCCTCTGAAATACCTGCTGCCAGCCACCACCCAGTCTGGATGCCGGGCTGCTGTGAAAGCAAACGTGTGTGCATGAACGCGTGGGGGAGTGGGGGTGGGAGAGCTGGTTTATTTTCAGTTACAGGTGGGATATTAATTCAAGTAGTGTAGCTGTATTTCAAGTGGTGTCATTCTTGCCAAAACAAATGCCCTTCCCTCCCTCCAGGAGCTTTCTTCAGAGCAATTATTCTCTATAGCTCGAGAGGGTCATGAAGGCCTGAGAAATCTCGCTCCAGAATTGATCGCTTTGCAACAGGCATGTGCGGGATGCAAACTGCTCTGAAACTCTGCAAGGTGACAGACATCTCCAGGGACACATAGCCACATTGCCGTCTTAATCTGCATGAGTCCTTTTTGTTTTTCCCCTCCCACAGCTGAAAAAAATGTTTCAGAAGGTCTCAGCATTTTCACATGCACAGGTACACCCAAGCACCATAATACTTGGATAGGCGTTTGTGCTGCATAAAGCTCCAAGCAGGGAGCCGTCCTGAGAAACAAGAGAAACGGAGGTGGACTTCAAGCTGGGTAGAGGTCAGCTTGCACTGGGGATCACTCCACACTCACAGAATCACGGAATCATGGAATTTTCAGTTGGCAGGGACCTCTAGAGATCATCTAGTCCAACTCCCCTGCCAAAGCAGGATTGCCCAGAGCACATTACTCAGGACTGCATTCAGGCGGGTCTTGAAACTGTCCAGAGAAAGGGACTCCCCCACCTCCCTGGGCAGCCTGTGCCAGTGCTCTGTCACCTGAACCGTAAAGAAGTTTTTTCTTGTGTTTGAAAACTCCCTGCATCATCCCAGGTGCCTTGCAAACCCAAAAAGTGGGCCCATTCCCAGACTCACCTCAATGAGCCGGCACCCTTCCCGGAGTCCTGCATCCTCGACCCGTGAGCCTGGCTTGACCCACTGGACGTAAATCCCTGTCCTGTTCCCTCCAAGGATGGAGATGTCTGCTCCGAGCCTCTTCTCCTGGGATGAAGGGTTGCTAGGGTGACCCATGCTAGTGAGCTGTACCACCAGTGACCTGGCAAAGAGAAACGCCAAGTCCAGCAACTGAAGTTTGCTGCCTTTTCTAAGAACTGGTCCCCCATGCTTTGTGTCCAGCTATGGGGTGCTTATTGCACTGAGCACTGCGGTACAGAGCTCGTGATTCACAGCCATCATCAGGGCACACACACAGAGCTTATGAACCCCCATGACCCATTCCACCCCACCAGACCCAACACCAAATCTAAGCTGGGCTCCCATGCTCCTGTCCCTACCTAGACAGATGTGTGTCCAGCCCAGGGCAACATCCCCACCCCTGCCGTAACATATGGGACAGCACAAAAAAACAGAGTCCTGATAGGAAGCAAGGACTATAGGATCTTCATTTCTCTCCTCTCCCACTAGTGAAAAAGTCCACAAGGGAGGAAGCAGAAAGGAAGGGTCTCCCAAATGCGGTCCCCCAGCACCATGATACGTCCCCCCAAGCAGCTGGCTCAGAATGCACAGCTCAGAAAGCAGCAGTCACCTCCTAGTGACCTCCTCGCGGCTGGGAAGCGTGGACAAACAGATCTCCGACTTCACCCTGGTGTAGGTGCTGCTGGAAGAAGAGGAGAAGGCCCCAAGCGAGGCGCTAGCAAAACCACTGCCTAGGAAAGAGAGCAAGAAGGAGAGAGGGGGCACATCACCTCTCCGAGCGCTGCAGGGAGCTCACGTTCTCGGGGTGGCAAGGGTCTGTCACCCTCTCCTGGGAATTTTCTAGCATCTGACTGGGAAACTGAGGCTGCAGGGAGGCTTTGAACGGTCACCCTCCTGGAAAGGGTTTCCCATGTATCCTGAGAACAAGCAAATCTTTGCTCCCTTCATCATCATTTCGGTCAGAAGGCAGCAGCCCCCAGGGCCACCTGGATGTGCCCAGAGATCAGCCACCAGCACACTCCACAGGACCTGCCAGCACCAGGAGCTCCACTCCAGGAGATTTACAACCCATCACCCAGGTAGTAGCAGATGAAGGGAATATCCAATAACACCCCAGGGCAAAGGCATTTCTCTCTTCTGTTACCTACTCCCCCAACTCCACATCAAGTTCTCCATCAACGCAGAACTCCATGAATGAAACAGACCTGATGTGAATAGCTACCTGCTCTGCAGAGGAAAAGCCAGCTTTTCCAGCTGCCATGCACCAGGGGACGTGTGGCTCCATAGCACCTTGCTAAGGGTGCAGGGCCTTCACAGTGAGCTGCACAAACCAAAGGCATGAAGGAGGATCAGTTGTCCAACCCCTCTCCCCACAGCCACCACTTTTTAGCTAAGCCGTTCAGGGAAAGCCCCCACCCTGGTACCTGTTGCGTCTTCAATGCTGCTAAAGGAGCCACAGGACAAGCTACAAAGGAGACACAAAAGGGAGCTGTGAGGTGGCAGCAGCTTTTCCAAAGCCTGTTTGCATCCCTCCAGGTTCCCTCCTCCCCTTCCAGCCTGCTCTCCCTGGCCCCCACAAGCCCCACAGAGGACACAGAGACTCAAGCAGCCCCGGGCAATCACCTTTTGTACGGCATGCACCTATCTTCCCGCTGCCGTCGAAGGATGGAGCCGATGCAGGGAGGGAAAGGGAAGGTGGAAAGGCGGTTGATATCCTTCTCACTGTCGGGAGTCACCTCCTGGGGCAGAGTGAAAGAGATATACCTGCTAACAGCAATACCCAGCACCACCTCTCCCCTCACTTCCAGACAGGTTGCAAACAGCTCCTTGGGTATCACACAGCTCTTCAGGAACAACCCACATCCCTCCAAACACCCAGGGGCACCTTGTTTTCCCAAGGAGAGAGACACTGCATCCCCATCTTTTTGCAATGTACACGCTGTGAGAGTAGTAGCAGATGAAGGGAACATCCAACCTTGTCTTTATATCTCACTTTTAGCCATCACACACTCAGAGGTGTGAGCAACCTGTGGGACTGCCCATTTTAGGGTGCTCCAGGATTAAAGTTCAAAGAGACAAAGGAAAGAACCTGAGTCCCTTAAAAACAATACAATGCTGCTGCAAGACTCAAAAGAGCTGGGATTTCTCCCCCCAGCATGTGTAGATTAAACAGCTTTTTGATAGGATGAGGGGAAATGGCTTCAAACTGGAAGAAGGTAGATTTAGATTAGACATTAGGAAGAAATTTTTCACTATGAGGGTGGTGAGGCACTGGAACAGGTTGCCCAGAGAAGCTGTGGAAGCTCCATCCCTGGAGGTGTTCAAGGCCAGGCTGGACGGGGCTTTGAGCAACCTGGTATGGTGGGAGGTGTCCCTGCCTATGGCAGGGGGGTTGGAACTAGATGATCTTCTAGGTCCCTTCCAACCCAAACCATTCTATGATTCTATGATCTTACATGATGCTGTTGATTTCTAGGGTGTCAGAGGGATGGAGAGAGCTTCGCTTCCCCCTCTTTCACACACAGCTGAGTGCTGCACACTTTGGTACAGCATTGGACAGTTTGTCAGAGGCTGAGAATAAAGCTTTGCGCCTGGGATCTGCTCCCGCCTTACACGTCACCCCATGCCCAGTCTTCCACCAAGTCACAGCCCCACAATGGACCTGCTCCAATGCCTCTGTGCCCTTCCTGAGCAGTGTGGGTCCCCGCTGCCCTCAGCTGAGGGTCAGCCTCTCATGCTCAAGTGCTCACCATGCTCTGAATGGCCGAATCCCCTGGGAACGGGATAGCAGAAACCCCCAGCGCATCCACAAGTCCAGTTGTAAAGCTGTTAGGGTTGTCTATGAGGCTCCAGGTGCTGCTGAGGTTGGAGCAGAGGGAGTAGGAAGAGCTGCACATCTGGGAGAGAAGGGACTCCATCATCCCATTGCATCCCCCAGGAATCAGTCCTGACCCCTCCGCCTCCTCCGTTCCCCCTTCTTTCTAGCCACCCTCACCTTGCCCATGCTGCGACTGCCTTGGCACCGCTGCAGCTGTGCCTCCAGTGTGCTGTTCAGCCCTTCTGCCTGGCTCAGCTTGCTTAGGAGCTCGTCCCGCTCCTCCTCCAGGGCCCGCACGCGTTTGCGGTACTGGTCCTTCTCGATCAGGCTCTGAGAGTACTGTAGCTGGACCCCATCGCGGCTCTGGATTGCCTGCAAGGAGCCAGGCTGGGAGTGAGAAAAGGCAGAGAACTGCACTACTAATCCCCACCTCCCACCTTGGCCTGGATGGAGAAGATCCACTGGGGAAGAAGTGGGTATCCAGAACAGAGACAAAGGCCCCGGTCCTGCTGGGAGGTGGAGAGCAATTTACCTGGTCCCGCTCTTTTTCAATCTCCTCCAGCTGCAGCAGCACTGTGTTCATCCGATGCTTGTAGAGATCACAGTCTTTCTGCAGCGTCCTGTATTTCAGCTGCAGATCTTCCACCTCCTGGAGGTACTGGCAACAGCAAGCAGCGAGCATTAGCCCTCCTGGAAGTGACTGCTGTGGCTTCCCAGCCCTCTCCCTCCCCTCTTTTCCAGGCCCTGCTTTGTGTGTGGGGCCAGGGGCAGTGATGGATGCTCTACCTTATCCCTCAGCTCTTCGGCCCACTGCAGCTCGTTCTGCAGGGAGTTGAGTTTCTGGCAGAGATCCTGCCGGTCGTCTTGGGCTTCCTTCCAGTCGTGCTCCAGGATGTCCAGCAGGATCTGCTCAGAGCCTGGCACTGGGCTCTCGCCGGGTGTCTAGAAAGTGAGAGGGTACCATCACTGCACCACAAGCACTGAGGGAGCACCAGACCAGGGCAGTGACAGGCAGACTAGCACAACCGCCATCATCACTCCTCCATTAATCTGCTGTGTGCTCCAAGGCACAAAGTCACACTTGTGAGTACATCTGAGAGTCACAGAGCCAGAAACAAGGACCCATCACTACCCAGACCCAGAAGCAATGGCAGCCACCACAGCCAAGAGATATGCTCAGGGGAAGGGACAGGCTAGCCTAGGACAGCGATCTCCCCCACCTTTCCCATGTCCTGTCACCAGCACTGGGGGTACCCCAGGGAAGGAGGTGACCTGGAGCCTGCCCTGCCCCGCCAGGTACCTGTAACATGCCCTGCAGCTCCTGCAGCGATGCCGTGAGCCGCTGGTTCTCAGCCCACAGCTCGGACACGGCGTCGGGGTGGCCCCGCTCCTCCACCTCTCGCTGGGGCAGCGCAGACGCCTGTTTCCGCAGCAGGCTGCACTCCTCCTCTAGGCTGGTCACTTTGCATTTCAGCTGGTCCACCTGCAACCCAGGGAAGAAACACAATCTGACATGCGCAGCCCTGCACCTCTGCCTTAGAGGGAGAGTGAAGCAGAGAGGATGCTGAGCAGAAAAAGGGCCTGGAGGTGAGGAAGGCGAGGGCTGGGCAACCCCGCGATGGACTGTCCTACTGTTGGGCCAAGCTTAGCACAGCTGCACACAAAAGCTTTTTCCCTGCAGGGCAAAGGAGGAAGATGCACTTGCGTAAGCGCATGCAGTCCTCTCTTGGCGCAACAATTTTCTTGTTACCTTGGGGCATCCTCAGTGCAGCCGGCCTTGACCCTGGGTGGACCAGGGACCTCTGCTGCGCCATCAGGGCCAGCAGCTGTGAGTGTCTCAAAAGCTTCCCGGCTCCTAAAACAGCTGAGAAACAAATTTGCAGCAGAAAAATCCACCGGAGACTACCCAGTGCAGGGAGGTCACCTCCAGCCTAGGAAGCGTTTGAGGCTCAAGTCGCTGGAGGCTGCAGGGTACCACAGATGGATCATCACACCCTGGCCTGCTCTCACACTCTTCCACCAACATGTCACTGGAGACAAGGGAGGTCAGTTACTTTTAGGAGTGAGGGAGGTCCTCACAGACCTGTAAGGACTGACGAGGTTGATCAGAGAACCAGAGGTACACACCCAGGTCAGTCTTTGAGAGCAAACTGGGCAGGGGAAACCTACCAAAGCCACTGAGCACTAAGCAGTACTGCCAAAATTGCCAAGGAGGGAGTCGGGAACTAGACTACTTCCACAAATTTGCCCCAAAGAACTAGAATAACTTTCGGGGACTGGTCACTTCTGGAGCCAGGAGGGGAAGGCAGGCTGGGACCTGGTGGCCCACCCTGCTTCCAGGGTGGATTTCTCTACCCCACAGTCACCCACAAGCAATTCGCCTCCCTGCTCAGAGGAGGTCCAGGGGAGCTGGCATTGGCGGGAATACTGGATAAGGGGACGATCCCGGGGCTGGCAGAGCAGGATGAGGAATGAAAGGTAGCCGTGGGGCCGTGTGAAAGGTCCAGGCCCAGACTGGTGAGGGGAATGCCAGGAGGCAGCGGAGCACCAAGGAAACCGAGTTATTAATAAATTCAAGGTAGGGCTGTCCTTGCCCAGGCAGGAAATGGGCGCGTGTTTGCTGGAGGTGAGAGCTTGGCAGCTGGAGTGCAGTGTCACGAATTCCTTCAGGTATGCGGCATGAGTCTCCCAAATGTCATGAGAGAGGCGAGGAGGAGGAGGAGGCGGTGGAGAGCGGCAGGAGCGGGCAGAGCCTGGGCCAAAACACTCCTTATGAGCGGCAAGGCGGGCTGGGCAGCTCCAGGCGCCTCGCGTGTGGGTGGCTGCACAGCCACCGTCCTCACTAGACAGAGGAAAACGCAAGCCTTTTCCCGGGAAAGGAGTAAAGACAAACACACAGCTTGACAGAATCAGCCACCTGCTGCATGCCTGTGCTGCCCGCACCCAGCGCAGGCGCTCATCAGCGGAGCAGGCAGCGCAGGGCAGCCAGAGCATGCAGGAGCAGACAGGGCATCGCATGGTACCAACGGCCAGGCTGAGAGCTGAGAGATGCCGGGGAAGGCATCACCCTGGCAGCTCCTCTAAGGAGTCGGTGCTGGCTCCTCTAGGTGATGTATCGCCAACTGCAGCAGGAGCTGGTGATGTATCTCCAGCTGCCCCAGGGCAGCGGCGAGTCTCCCGTGCCGTGCCCATGACTTGGACGCTCTGCCCTGCTCAGGGCATGCTCCCCATCAAAAGCAGGGACACGCACCCCAACACACGTCCCACCTGCCATCAGCTCCTTCACGCTCACGGGCCGCCACACACAAACATCTACATGCATCCCTCTCGGCCGTCAGACCCCTACCACCTCCTGCCACCAGCCCCCATATTCCCTGGGGCCATACCACCAGCTGCAGGTCCCGGCTCCGCAGCACAGCCATGTTCTTTTCCTCACAGAGCTGCGCATAGCGCATGGCCATCATGTAGTTCTCATCCTTCAGCCTCAGCAGCTCCACGCTGTTGGTGTCCCACTCCTCTCTCAGACGCTTGCAACGCTCCTGTACCTTCAGGAGCTCCTGCAGCTGCTGCTCCAGCCGGGCCTGCTCTTGCTCCAGCGCTTGGTTTTTCACCTGGAGCTGGTGCTCCTTCAGCAGGTGCTCCTTCCGCTGAGCCCTCACCTTCTTCACCTCCATCATCAGGAACTGAGTTAGTCCCTCAGGGCCTTCCTCATCTGAAGGGAGACAAAGGAGAATCAGGTCCTGGCTGCTGAGACAGGGGTAACCCTAAAAAAAGCAACCCAACACTGTTTTCCATCAAGGGGTGCCAAGCTGTCTTGTGGGTTTGCAGCCTTTCTTGTCCCACGTTTATGGCACCACGGTCCATCACACGTGTACATATGGCCCCCTCCCTTCCAGAGCACAGAGCTGTTGGGGTTCCTTGTGCACAGGTAGCGTGAAGCAGGGCTTTATACATGCACATGCACAGATTTCTGGCCCTTCCCATGCATGCAGCAGCTGAAGGGGGGACGGAGCACCTGCCCCTACCCAGGATCATAGAGCAGCGCTGGGCTGGCTCCCTCCCCGTTAGCCGGGTGTAGTGCTCCGGGTAGTAAAACTCTAAAGACTCCAGGAAGGCTTCATAGCCTCGCTTCCCACGGCGCCGGAGGATGTCCATCAGGTAACCTGGAAGAAGGGATAAAAGCTAGGATGAATTCCCAGCAAACCAGAGAAAAAACAGCATAGACCAGCTTTGTGATATGAAATAGCATCTCCACCAGTTCTGCTTCCATCCACAAGAACGGGAATGGCTGGAGGAGGAATAGGGTGGGAGCACTGCCCTCATCTGTGTGCACCCAGGGGGAGACCCATAGAGGATGAGGGGGAGGTCTGGCTGCAGAGCATCTCGGAGAACAACAAAGCTGGGGTAGCGCTGCAGTAGGAGGCACCAGGAGACCACAATACCACATGCTGGGTAGCATCCACTGCGTGTTAAAACCAGGTTGTCCCCCCACAAACCAGGCCCATCTAAGTGCAAGCTTGTGCTTTCTCCCACCTGTCTGGTTGCTTTTGCAAGGGAATCGGCATGAATTCAGCACCTCTTCCTCATCCTGCTCGTCTATCACACGGCACTGGCGCAGATATGGGGTGAGCTTTGCAGGGTTCAGAGAGCGGGTCAGCTGGTGCCGTGCACTCTCAATCTTCTCCCAGATGGTGTCTTCTTCCTCCTCCTGCTCCGAGAGGCTGCAGGCTTGGAGAGAGGCATTCTCCAGGGCTAGGGGGATAAAAGGAAAGAGAACATCTGAGGAATGATGGAGGAGCACAGGGTAAAAGGCATGAGTAGGCATGGGAGAACAAGAGTAGAGGTATGATCCTGCAAATGATTCAATAGTCTTACAAATGGGACTCAGATACATCAGAAGCCATTTTACATACAAATCGGTCCAGCAGTATCTTGAGTGTCTACCCAGGGTGTTAGATATGCAGGAGGCAGAAGGCAGTGGTGCATAAAGAAGTTAGGAACATATACAGTAGAAAGTCTAGCAAAGAAGTCACCTTCACCCCTGAAGCATTCTTAAATCCCCCCGACCCTCACACATCTTCCCTTTTTCCCCACCCCTGAGAACAGGAAACTCTCAGCACCAAGAGTTCCCACAGCCTGAGACATGCTCTTTCATACTGGGGTTGGAGAGGAGGGTTTCCCTGGGAGTCCATTTGCCCTGTGCGTACCCCAAACATCAGTGTCCAAACTGAAGTTCTCAAGGGCACCATCCCATGGAGCACCTTGGCTACAGGTACTGGAGCCAAAAGGGAATCACAGAAGCACATCTTCCATGTAACTTCCACACATCAGTGTGGAGCCCTGGAAATATGTAGCAACAAGGCAATTCCTCTGTCAATCAAATAAAGCAAGAGTGACCCCCTGAAGCCAATGGACTGAAAAACCTTAGAGCAGTGATGAACCTGCTCCATTAAGTCCTACAAGCTGTGATGGAGCAGATATGTGCAAGGAGCTCTCTTCTCAGCCATATATCAACTCAACCAGCGTTATCTCTTTTCACTTGAGAAATGAAATCTGCTTCACAGGCCACTGCAAATCCTTTTAGCTGGCAAGGCAAAGCACAGCAAAGATCTTCTGAAACCCAGAAGCCATCTCTCTTCCCCAGCATGCACCGTTACCTGCTGCACTGGTGCAGGCAACAAGTCCAGCTTTCCCACCCCAGCCACACAAACGTCCTCCCAGGTGCAGTGTAGAGGTTCATGTTGGATGAAAGCAGAGGGAAGGAAACCTCCCACTCTTTTTTCTCTTCTTTGGTTTTTTTTTTTCTTTCTTGTGGTGAGAATGATATCATGCGATTTCAGACAGCAAACTAACACAGCAAGGAGGACGGCGCAGAGAGCTGCACAAGAAGTTAATCCTCCCAAGTAGAAATATGGGAGGCTCAGGGTCTGCTGGATGAAGGATAATAGGAAAAGAGAACTGTTGAATCCACAAAAGATACTCAAGTGTCTGATTTCCAGCGCTAAAGGGCTTAGGAGCATAAGTACCGATACAGATCTGGATCGTCCCAGGTTGAATAAAGAAAACAAACTGCGTTTCTTGCAGAAACTGATCTGTCTCATTTGCGACGGGCTTGCCTGCCACTGGGACACAAGTATGCAGAAGGAGGACGCAACAGCAGGTCACAGAAGTTGCACTGGTTTGAGCTCCGCTCCTTGGCAGCGGATTTATGCCTTTAAATCGAAGGGTTTCTCCAAGAAACCCAAGCCGGCTGTGCAAGCAGAGACCGGCTTCTCGTCAGGCAGGCTTGGCAGAGACACAGAGAGACAGAGGGCTTGGAAGCCGGTACCCCTCCTCCCGCCGGGGGTGCCCCTCTTCCCGCCCGCAGTGCCCCCACCCCCCAGGCCGGGGGGACAAGGGGGAGTCAGCGCTTCCCCTTTAGGCCAGCCCGAAGACGCTCTTCGAGGAATGGCGAGCCGGAGGCCAGCCCTGAGGAGGTGGCTGGGAAAGAAGAGGAGAAGAGGAGCAAACACCCCACCACCACCACCCCCACCACCATCCCCAGAACCCGTGCGAAACCCACGCCCCCGGTCGCCCCGGGGCGATACCGACGGGCGCGGCAGTAGCCACCAGGGGAGAAGAAGGGGGGATGGGGGGGAAACACAGCGGGGCTGCGCCGTCCCCGAGGGCTCCGCAAAGCCCGGGGAGAAGCGCCCGTCCCCGGCTCCCGGATGGGGGCTCGCCCCTTACCGGCCATCCCCGCCGCCGGCCGGGCTGCGCCCCGCTCCGCACCGCGCCCCGCTCCGCGCCGCCGCGGCCGCCGTCTCGCCGCCCCGGCAGGTGTGTCTGAAGCGCTCTCCCCACCCCGCTACACCTTCCCTCCCTCCTTCTTCCCTCCCTCCCTCCTCCAGCCGGCTGGGAGGGAACCGGCAACCCCCCTTCTCCCCCCGGGCAATGAAAAACCCAGCCCTGCCCGCTCTCCCGGGGGTCGCGGTGGCACTCACCGGCGCGGTGGGGGCGCACCCCCTTCCTCCCCCCCCGGCCTCTCCCGGTTTCGGAGACCCTCCGGCTGCTCCTCACCTGGGCGAGCCGGGGAAGGGTTTTTCTCTGCGTGTGTCCCGTCTTTCCCCCCCACCTCAACGGCCCCCCCCAGCCCCGGGATGGAGCTGCTCTCCGGAAGGATGTGGCTCGCCAGCGACTTCTCTTCCGAAACACAGCCGGCTTCACCTCCCGCCAGACCGGCGGGGGAAAGGGGTACCCCAGCTTGGCCTCCCCGGCCACCCTCCTGGTGGCAGGGCGCAGCCTCCTGAGCTCTGCCTGCAGAGAAGAGGTGCGTAAGGAGAAGCTTTTTTTGGTTCAAGGGCTCCAGAAATTGTGGCTTGGCCACCACAGGTGTGGGGCTGGTTCGGGTGGTGGAAAGAAGCCGGATCCAGGCCGAGAAGAGGTCCCACAGGCTTAATTTTGGCCACCAGTCCTCAGTAATGTCTGTGGGTGGAGCTGGGCGTGGAGGCACCCCCAGGGCAGCATGGCTGAGCCGTACCCCAGGGCATGCAGGGGCTTGCACCAGCCGGCCTGACCAGGCGCTGAGTCCCCCAGGCCCAGGGCAGATGCCAGGAAGCCTTCCTCCTTCCCCGGTCCAAGTGGCCACAGCAATCCCAGAATTGGATCTGTCTGTCCACACAGCATCCCAAAGAGCCCGCGTAGTGTAATCTCCACCCCTGCCATGTACCCAATTGCCCAAATCTGTGCATACCACTGGCACTAGGAGGTGTCTGGGAGAGATGGAATTGGATGCCATGGTTCGGTCCCGACATGTGCCTCCCCCTCCAAGGCTAAGGTGGTTTTGATTTTCTCTAGCAACCCCATTTCGCTCTCATTTCTTCACTCTTAACCGTGTCAAACCTCAGACCTCAGTGGCCGGGACAGACAGCGCAGGCTCTGTGCAAGATTCCCAATGCAATATCAAGCTCATAAGAAATGGGAGTTCACCTGATTCCCCCCAGCCTCAGGGTGAAACCACAGGGTAGCCCAAAGTAGTGCTGAGCACCCCTCCAGGGCTCTGGACACAACATGAAGGAGCCATACATTGTCCCTGCCCCAGCTAGCACATTGCCGAAAGGGAGATGCCCTCAGCATCCCACCACTGCAGCTTCTAGACCCCACCTCTGCATGGAAACCTTTATCTCCTCCCTCAGATAAGTGAAGAAACCAAAGCGGGGGGAGTATGAAACAATCTTGAGGTATGAACTGGGCCTTCTGCCCTAAAGGATTCCCACTGCAACCAGAATGAACATCTTACATCTTAATTTGTTTTTCCTCCAGGGTCAATGGCAGACGCATCCCCTCTGGTCCCCACAGGGCTCCTGCATCAGCTTCAGCAAGGTGGTTTGAGGGAAGGGAGGCTTTAGCAAGACCCTTTCCCCGTGCTGCTATGTTCTTTTCAAGATCAAGCACAACCACCATCTGGGAATTGAGACTGTATCTGTGTGATGCGCAGAGCATCACACAGATGCATAGCCTTTTTGTTGCAAAATATACACAGGTATTGAGCAAACACCAGGCACACGCTCACACGCAGGGCTTTCGGCAAACACCACCTCCTCTCGCATGGCATCCGTCCCAACAAGCACCGGTTGACACCCCGAGCGTATGAATTTGCTGCTGACTCACCCTCTCTGCATGGGGTCCCGACCGCCACGTTCTCCTCCCTCGCAAGCCCAGCGCTGCACAGCTCCCTCCCAAAGGGTATGTGCTGACCCAGGACCACCAGCAGCAGGGCACAGCTCTGGTCTCCAGCCCTTACCTCCAGCCAGGGGCATCCAGTTGAGTGGTTAAAAGCAAGTACAAGCAAGGCTGCCTGCAGGGAACCGGTTCTGACTCAGCCCATGTCAATTTTTGCCTGTTAGTCTCAAAAAAAACCCCAGGTCTCTCTCTCCAGTGAAAAGATTTCCTGAACAGGATATTAAGTGGTGATAGAAGATAAGATCTTCACAGTCATGATAAAAGCCCCAAAACAACGGTTGGCTTCTCTCAATCACCTGGAGAGAGATGAACTCAAGGCTGATGTCAAGGAAACCTCTCCCTCCACCCACCCTGACCCTATGGGCAGTGGCTGCAGAGCTTTGTGACTCAGAGCGCACAGACATCAGACAGAGCAGGTCCCACATCATGCACCATCAGTCACTCTCCTTCACGAAGGTTGTCTTCTGAGCTCAGCAGGTACCCCAGGAGCCGGCAGACCACCCCTGAAGGCTCTGAGCTGGGCGGATGGTCCCAACAGATCAGACAGATGGCTCCTGAGACAAAGGAGATGATCTGTCCCTGTTTTTTTGGCCAGGGTATAGAGGCACAGAGGTGAAAAGCTCACCCTTTGGAGGGAAGCTGTGGTCGTGCCAAGACACCCCCAGTTCGTCTGAGATGCATGGTCCGACCAGACTGCACATGCTCACAGCCAGGTATTACATTTCCAAAATGGGTTTACCAGTAGCAGCTACTTTTATGCTGGCACACTTGGGTTCACACTAGGAATGACATTGTGGTGTTTGGGTGGTTTTTTTTTTGTGTTGGGCTGTTGGTTTTGTTGGTCTGTTTTTTCAAATCCTGACCAAAATAGTCATACTGGTAAAACTTTCCAAGCCACACCAGCTCACACAGGAAATCTCTGACAGACCAGCAAATGCTGAGCCACGCGTTGTTTCCGTCGCCAGAGGAAGGGCTTAGTGCACATGGCCCACAGAACGTGACAGGCAGCTGGGTCTTCTGCAGGACCTTGCAGTGTGGGTGCAACCAACAGCACTAAGAGGTTCGTGGGATCACCGGGAGGCGAGCAAGCCGGTGCTGCGGGGAGCGGGGCTCGGTATGCCACAGCACTGCATCGTTTGCCCCCTCCTGGAAGCAGCTTTAAGGAGGTCTGAGGCGTGGAAGGAATTCATTAAATTCCTGATCGTGTGGCTAAAACACCGTCAGGATAAAGCTCAAGCTGTGGTTACAGATGGTGAGAGCTTAAATGCTTTGTAAAGTCCTGCCCTGTGTTTTGGGAAGCGTACTATCTTTACAAACCTGCCCTGAAACCTCCTACCCACACAGTGTCCATAATGGGAGCTGCTCAGAATGTCTTCAGTAATATATGCCTTGCTTGGTCCTAATTTTTTCCAAATATGCTATTCTTCTTGCAGCCCAGTGATTTGCAAAGACCTACAGCTTCCAATGAAGTTTTAGGGGGGAGGTTTGCTAAGGTCCAGGGTGGTCTCCCTAGTCAGGTTGAGGAAGAGAGTTTGAAATACACACCACACTCCCCCCAGTAAAAACTTTCACTCTGCAAGAGCTGTCCCAACACGATTTGGTGTCGTGAAAAAAACTCTCTGCGGTTTTTGTTCCTGTGTGGAACAAAAACAAATGCTGAAAACGCAAAAGAGGTTGTGAAACAGAATTATCGACTCCAGCCTGATCTAATTGGCTCATAGGCTGGTTGACACTGGATTAGTTAAAACACACAGGAAGAAAAAAAAACAAACAACCAAAAAAACCCTTTTATTTTCCTAATGACACTCATCAAACTCAGTGTTTATATTAACAACCTTTGCAAGGACTTTGACTACCTGCTTATCTCCCCAATGCTTTTCGTAGCCGATGTAAGACTGCCCCAGCACGCTGACAGTGGTTTGTTCCCTTTACGGTAGTGGTGATGACTGCAGAAGGGGAGGAGGAACAAGGCCCCCCCCACCCCCCAAGAAAAAAGGGATGAGTGGCCTTCATGGCAGGAAGGAAATGCATGTATCTGTGTGTGGAGATAGCAAAACAAGCAAATATTTCCTTCAACATTCCTCCCCCTCACGAACACACCCATCGCCTGGAGCTACAGGAGGCAAAAGTGTGTGGGAGCCTTTTGGTAAGGTATTGGCAACACATCTCCGTCCTCATTAGGGCATTGAGGTGTGCAGGGTGGCAAGGAAGACCTGAATTAGAGCACGCTGACAGGATTCAAGTCACCAGATAGGCTTCCTCGCTCCAAAGCTGCCTGTGGCAAAGGGGCTCCACCTCAACAGGGCTGACCCTGGAGATCTCCTCCTGCTTGGTTCCCACCTCAGCCTTTCTCACAGTTGTCTTATTCTTAAAGCATTATCCCCATGGGATCGGTCCCAGCTTTTTTTTTTTCCTCTCTCTCCAGAAAATGCACCGAGGGTCCATCTCGCTGCTCATTGTGAATCCAATTTTGTTGGCTGCTTCTGCATCAGACTTTGCAAAGGGACTATCAAAGTCTGCCCTCCGCTGCATAAGATGGGTCCAAACACTGACCGTACAGATGTCACAGTGAATTCAGGGGCGCAGTATCTGCTCTCCCCAGTTATTGACCCACTCTGCCTAGAAACTGGGAGTGGATTGAGCTCTCCAACAAAGGATCCACCTTTGGTTTTTAGGGGGGTGTGTGCAAACAGAATTCGACTCTAAGGGAGGAGAACCACACAGACTGAAGATGTACACACAAAGAGGCGGTAGATCACACCTGCTTCGGGCAGAGAAGAAATGACTGTCCAAGACTCAAGGCAATGGGGAAGGGAGCCCAGAGAAGGAACAAACCCAACTGCATTTTAATTGCGGCAGGCAACAGCTCACCAAACCCACCCGCTTTTCCTGAGTGCTTTCCTTGCACGCTGAGGCTGCAGCCACCAGAGGTCAATGTGACCACGTCAACCTCAGCCAGCTGTTGCTGGGTGCTGCAGAGCCCCTTTGAAACTCTGGGACGACAGAAATATGAAGTAGGTAGCGTTTTCCACCTCTCCGGACATAACTTTGGAGTAGATCTGCATGTAAAGCAACATTCAAAGCATTAATCACAATGTGACCTCAGCGCTATCCTGGAAGAAAGGGCTTGAGAATGACAATGTCCCCAGCTAGCATCCTGCAATCACTGTGAATTGAGTCCCTGTTACTTGCCCATAGTCCTACAGGACCCCACAAGTTCTCCAGTCGCTCCAGGAATGTCTCATACTGCTGGTTTCAGTGTCACTCAGATGTTTTCATCAGTCCCAAACCCGCCCTGTTAGCAACAGGTGGAAATGGGCTATCTGTCCTCCCCCGAGTCCCACTTCTGCTCCCTGGGGCGTAAGGTCTGTCACAGTGAATGAGGCCTGCCACACATCCAGGCTGGCTGAATAAAATGAGTAGCTGACCTGCAGCCAGAGGAAGGCAAACGGGTTAAACAAGCAGGATCATCAATCTGGATTAGAAGTCAGACAGGGAAGATGGCACTGTGCAGAACAGAAATCAATATGTCTAGATAGCTCTGTAGCATCCAGCCATTCCTCTGTACTCCCACATGTACCAGTTACCTTCTCCTCTCCATCCCACCGCTGTCCTCGCCTAGACCTCCTCAAACAGTCACAGAGAGGTCATTTCCATCCTAGCCTCCCTACCCCTTTATCATCTATGTGGACACCCACCTAATCAGAGCAAACAAAACACTCCTATTCCCACTCCATCAGAGCCCCAGCCTCATCTCCAGTCTTGTGGGATGTCAGGTTTCCCTAAACGAGAGATGTCTTCTTCTCTAAGAAGACTCCACTGGACTACAGGATCATCAGTGGTCCTCTGCCCAAAGCTAGCCAGCTGCCCAGGCCAAGCATGTCTCCACCATCTCATATGACCTCTAGCTTAGGATGGGAGCAAAGACAGACCAGAAGGCAAACCCTGCCTTGTGTTTGCAGGGCAGCTGAAGTCGAAGACACCAAGAGAGTGAGAATCACCAGCACCAGCTCAGATACCATCATATAGATGAGCAAGCTGACTGCGAGCAGTTTGAATTCAGAAAAATAAGTTGCCACCAAGAGATTAGCTACTTAGCTGGGAGCTCTCTCTGCCCACTTCAGAAATGCCCTGGTCCTTCACACAGCTTTGACAGGAGCGAAGAAAGGAGCTTAGGTGGAAAACACCACTTCCATCTTCCCCTTCCTCCTCCCTGAGATGATCAAAGTCCCATATGGCTCCTGTCCTGAGCTGGTACACAAGCATGGCCCAGGATCTCTGGCAGCTAGAGTCCCTACGCATCACTATCAGGCTGAGGCTGATGGAGGAGGAGCAGGAAGGGGAGATACCATCCCATAACACCCATGACACTGAACATGTGCTGTGTCAGGGAAAGGGACAGGGTTCATGTGTTGGGGAAGGAAGATGCTGCCCACCAGCAAATTTGCTCCATAAAGCAACAGACAACATAACTTAAGTCCACAAAACCCCTCTTCTGCTACAACAGTTGGGGCTTTGAGGGCACAGGCTGGTAATGTGCATGGGAAGGCATGTTGGCGTTTCAGCCTGCAACCCATCAAAGCTCCAGCAGCAACTGTCAGAGGACAGATCCTGGTTCACCTGCACACCAGGCCTTGCAGTTCAGGGTTTGGGCAACAAACCACAGGCTGGTGGTTTTCTAGCCCCAGGAATACCTGACTGTCCTAGGGAGGACAATGCAACTGCAAGACAGGGAGGCATGCTGAGACTTTGCTGGGGTTTCAGTAGGCTAGGACCAGTCCAGGACCTTTTCCCCATGGCTGGAGAGCAAACCTGTCCAGGACACAGACAGGGAAAAGAGCTGAGCTCATGCTAATGGGGGCAGTGCCTCTCTGGAGAGGCCAATGAACAGCAGTGCCACCAACACTTGTAACACTGCTCCAGAGCCATAGGGTGGCACCACCCCACCATCCAACCCCTTGGAGAAGGAGGTGGCTGGGGAAGTGCTAGTGCAAAGCCCAAAAGCCTTGGGTCATCATGGCCTTCTGCTGAAAGCCCTTGTGAAGGGAAGGATGTGGGGAGCCGAGAGCTGTGCCTGTTCCTGCCACGCAGACCTGCCAGGGCTCCTCGCTCCTGACTGCTGGGGCCCTTCCCAAGCCTTTCCACTTGGAAGGTGCTGGACTCACACCAACACACACCCGCTCCTCTCCATCTCTGCCCTGATCTACACCAGGCCCAGCTATTGTCATTCTACAGTTGATGGGAGATCGATGCTGCACTGAGCCAGGCCCGGGCTTACCTGCAGGACAGCTAAGGGGCCGTAACTCCCCTCTGCTCCCATTAACGCTGCCCTATGGGGTGTGTTCCAGGGCATCTGTCAGAGGTGGGTCTGCCCAGAGCACCCCTCAACCCACGTTCAGTGTGGGCCAAGAGCTACAAACCAAAGCTGAGACCTGACAAGCTTGGAACAGATGTGACCTCAGCCAGAACGGGTTAGGTGCCAGAGGTGAAGGCAAGAGCACAACATCTTGGACCTCATTTCCTTCTCTGCATACCACCATGGCCACACCAGATGCCCTGCAGGATGTGACCCTAGATAACGCAGGAGGTCTTGCAGCCCTTCTGCCTGCTGCCCGGGCTCTGTGCTGGAGCCACCGTGGCTGAGCATGGTGTGATTTGTAACTGTCCGCTAAGCACTCCTCCATCCCTGCCATTCCCAGAGCTCCCCATTCCTGTCCCCCAAAGCCAGTACACCCAGTTACCTCCTTGGCTTGGCCCCAGTGGCCCATTCCCCTTCAGACCATCCCACGGAGACCAGCATCAGCCAAAGCCAGAGACACAACCGTGGGAGGAATCAAAGCCTGAGGTGCAGCAGGAGCCATGCCTCACTTTCCAGGAGGCCCACACCAGCCTCTCCACTAGACCAGACCTTTGCAAGTCCCCAGAACGTAACCCCAGTCATCCCCCGGTGGAGCTGGATGCCCGTTTTCCCTGGGGAAGGAGTTGTGCCCTGCCCCAGGGATGCATTCCCCGGCCTGAGAGCCGCAGACAGATGCTAGCTGGAGCCTGCCCAAAAACAACGAGCTTTCCAAGTCCTTTCCCTTTCTTGGGGGTCTGGTAGTCGCATAAACAGGAAAAGCCTGGCCCTCTCCCCCCTCTTCCATAGCTCTGCCTCCCTCCCCTCTTCTCTGGCTCGCAAGCGCCGGCGTGATACAAGCCCCAGCGTTGGGCTGCTTGGCCCCCACGGGAGGAGCTGCCGGCTGGCCCCTGACCTCCAGGCTCCGCGTTTCCTGTGGCAGCCGAGGAGGGAGACGAGGCCCCTTCTACAGACGCTGGGGCCGGGCGTAAAGGGGCCTCTGCGGGCCAGCCCGGGGCAGGGAGGAAAGCTCGT
Source organism: Anarhynchus alexandrinus (assembly GCA_008711295.1). NCBI lineage: Eukaryota > Metazoa > Chordata > Aves > Charadriiformes > Charadriidae > Anarhynchus > Anarhynchus alexandrinus. The sequence goes on from VUYV01000082.1 coordinate 2,993,948, forward strand.
GGTGGTCCTTTGCCGGTAACCCGAGGTCCAAGGTGGCAGAGATGCCAGCTGCCCCCGGGAGAGGTGGGAGCATCGCTGGGACAAGGAGCCTCCAGCTGAAATGACAGGGCGAGGGCGGCTGTCCCGCCACGGCCCTGCAGCCAGCTCTGCAAACCCTTCTTTATCTCCTGGCGCTTATTTTTAAAAGCTTTGTGGCCTTCCCTCCTAAAACCAAAGGCGGCCACACCAGGTCGGGGCGGCTGCCCAGGAGGGACCAGAGCTGGTGGCTGTAGGAGAAGGCTGCAGCTCCTCCTCCAGCTCACACAGTTGCCCTTGCAGAGCCCAGCGCTGTTAACCCTTGGTCAGCTAAGCCCAGCTGTAAGAATAGGTGCCCATCTTAAGATGAAAAAGCTGGGGCCACTGTCTAGGAGGGTGTTACCCCTTTCCCCCAGGTCCCTCTAGGGAGGACTAAGCTAAGACAGAGCATCCTCTGCCCCTCTGCATGTCTCCCGTGGGTCATCTTGGGGAGTAGGACTGAGATCTCCGGAGGGGTGCGGGGAGAAGAACTGAGCCTTGCTGAAGGCGTTTGGCTTGAGAGGCAGATCCCCATCCCCAGGGTCCCAGTCCATGTTTGGGCTCTGAGCCAGCCTTGGCTTGTAAAAGCCCAGGACGCTGGCCAGATGTGATGCCCGTTCTTCACAGCCTGGCAAGAGGTGCCGGATGCCTGGGGAGAGCGGGGAGGGGGGATGGCATCCCGGATGGAAACCTCTGGCATGCCTCTGCGCTGATCTCCACTCTGCCCTGGAATGCGCCCGCCAGCAGCATGTGGGAAAGTGGAGTCAGCAGAGACCTTGGATGTGTCAGCTCCCCGGCTGAGTAAACAAGAGGAGCCCTGGCAAGCGTTCAGCCCCAAGCATCCGAGACCTTGAAAAAAGGGGGCTGGAGACGGGGAGGTTCTTCTGTCCCCTCCTTGCTCAACCCCTGCAAAATATCTCCTAACCTCTCCCCTACCTCAGGTGCTAATGCCACCTCCTCTCACCTCTACCACGTCTGGAGAAGCGTGGGGAGAGACTATCCCTGAGGCATTTCCAGCACCCGGCTGTCAGATCTAACATCCCAGGAGGAAAAGCCCCCTGGGAGAGACACTGCCAGAAAAGGAGGGTCTGGAGAAGAAAGAGGTGGGATAAAAGGATTTATCACTTTCCACCTCTCCCCCCCCCCCCCCCACCCCCCCCCCCCCCCCCCCCCCCGCCCCCCCNTCTAACATCCCAGGAGGAAAAGCCCCCTGGGAGAGACACTGCCAGAAAAGGAGGGTCTGGAGAAGAAAGAGGTGGGATAAAAGGATTTATCACTTTCCACCTCTCCCCCCCCCCGCCCCATGCACACCCATCCGTGCCCCTTGGCTGTCACCCAGGCAGCAGGGAGCACAGAGCATGGAGAGAGCTTCCACCAGAAGTACTGGCACTGCCTCGGCGAGTGCAGTGACGGCCAGAACAGAGATGCACGCTATGGCTCCCAAATAAATACCTCCCCAGCCGCAGCTGGGGACATTCCCACCGGGGGATGCCAGCTCCAGCCACCCTCCCTGCAGGTTTCACAGGCTGCAGGAGAGGCTGCAAAGCAACAGGTTTCCCCAGTGCTGGTTGGAGACGTGGTCCCACCGCTCTTCAGGTTGCCAGTGCTGCGTCCCTCGTCTTCTCCATAAAGCGCACCCACGCGAGACGGCCCCTCATCCCCTCTCCGCCTGGGCACGGGAGCCCGGTTTGGGGTCTGGGGAAGAGGGATGGGCTGGAGAAGGACCTCCGGCATCCCACCGTCGGACCCTGTCATCTCCTGGGGGGCGAGCTCCTGCAGCTGCGGCACTGGGAGGCTGTGCCCGCCTTCTGGCCACTGTCCCGCGTCCCCTATCGCTCCTCGGCAGGCGCGGACTCCCAGAGAATGAGCCATTGTTCCCCGGCCCCGCGGCCTCTTCCTGTCCCCGTAGGGCTGCGAGACAAACAAAAGCAGAGCCAGACGCCATGGGGAGGAGGCTGGGCCTGCTCCCCTCCTCCAGATCCCGCAGCGACCCCGCAGGCAGGCAGGCAGGCAGACAGATGGATGCCCGCCTTGGGGGAATGGGCAGGGACACCCCTATTTTTAGCTGCCTCTGCATCCCCACCCCCTTCCTTCCGTGGGCCAAAAATACATGGGCTGGATGGACAGGCAAAATCATTATGGTAAAAGTGTTGTCCAGGCCTTGTGTCCAACCACTCCCCTGGCTTTCACCTCTTCCCTTTGACCAGGACAGTTTCCTCACGCATGGTCTCCCTCTCCCCCCATGGATGACTTATCTCTTCATCCCCAACCCTTGTTCCCAATATCCCCACATCCTCTCTCCGCACATCGCACACTTCCTCATCTCCACACCCCAATCCCTGTCTGCTCCATGGATGTATCCCCCATCCCTTGACAGTCCCCTCTCCCATGCCATGCCAACCCTGGGGACCTACTCCCTTCTCTTGAGACCCTCCAGCTCCTCCTTTCCCCATCTCCTCACACAACTCATCTTCAAAAGGCTCTTTGCCCTCAGAGCCTCCCCCAGTTTCCTGTTCCTCACCCCCATCCCTCCTGCACCCTCCCTCCCTGCTGCATCCCTCCTACCCTCACCATCTACCCCTTTCTCTCCTCACCCCAGCAACTTCCATTCCAGCTCCCTCCAGCCTGCATGGGCTTTAAACTCCTGCAGATGTGCTCCCGCTCCTTATCCCGCTGAGGGAATGTATTTAGGGGAGGGCAAACGGACCCCCAGATGACTCTGAACACAGAGAGCTGCTTCTCCAAGCAGCAAGTTGATATCTGAGCTGCCGCGGTCCCTCCTGCACCTCTATGAAAAGTCTATGAAAAGGAACCAGAGAATCAAGTGGTGTTTCGGGGGTTGTTCTGGGGAGACGTAATGTACATACATATATATTTATTTATTTATTTTTTACATCTCCTTTTCCAGTGCCCGGAATCACAGAGGTGTTTCCAGGCCACAGGCAGCTGTTCCTGGATTGCTTCTGGTTTATGCAACATCCTCTCTCCCCTCCCAGTCATGTCCCCAACCCCCCCTTCCCTCTCCTCTGCGCCTAGGGGAATGTCGGAGGGAGAGCATAGATCGGGATCTGTCCTGGGGTCTGTCCCACCATCATCCCTCCCACAACACCCCCCCAACATGCCTACGGCACCCCACATCCCCAGCCCTCAACCAGGACGAGCCTACGAGGAGGAAGCCGGGGAGGGTGGGAGGAGGAAGAAGGATGAAAACATTTGGGATAGGAGGAGATGGGCAGAGGGAGGGAGGCAGCCCGCCAGCAAGCCTGGGAACTCATCCCTACCTCCTCCTGGGCTTTGGCAAACCCAGAGGCTTTGAGTTCCCAGCCCAGCTCCTGGGGGAAAAACTCCCCCCACACACACCCCTTTGCAAACCCCACAAGCGGGACATGGTCAATCCCATTCCTTCGGCCTCCCACTGATCCAGGAAGGGGAGCTGGAGGAATCCGTGGGGAAAATTAGAAATGGGCTTTTTACAGAGGTCAACCCACCCTCTTCTAATACAAGTGGGTCTAACCCGATGCTGCTGCCTGCCTGGTGGTGCTCACTGCAACCCACCCGCTTTCCTTCCCCAGTGCAGCACAAAGATCCTGGGAACCACACTGGTCTCAGCTCTCTCCCTGGTTATCACAAATACACAGAGTGGGGGACCTGCAGCACAGCCCCGAAAATGGGCTGAGCCTGGCACAGCACATCCCTGGAGGCGCCGCCGATGGAGAAATCATCCCGGTGAAGAAATTACGGGGCATGAGGGATCGGGTGCCCACAAAGCCAGCACTGGCATCAGACCAGGGATGCTCTGGGCAAACGCTGGGTGCCTCACACCTACCCCTCGCCCTGGGGTGTTTCCTCCTGCCACCACCCCAGCTTGCTCATCCTAAAACCGGCTCTGCTTCCAGCTCAGCCCCAGGGCAGCGAGACGCAGGCTGGAGGCAGCACCGAGGGCCACAGGCTGGGAGCCAGGAGGAGAGACCCGGAGGCAGCAGGGTGATGGGGAGCTGGATGAGGCCACACTGGGATGCGTGGTGGGGCAGGGGACCCTATGGACCCCCCTTCCCTGTCACGGCAGGGGTCTGTCCCACACTCCACAGCCAGCAGTAATTCCCATACCCGTGTGGTATGCGCCCTCGCGGCCGCCGCGAAGAGAATGGAAACATCTGGAAGTCACCCGCAAACGAGCAGCGCTCCCAGTTAATGAGGAAATATGAGCCGGAGACCCTGGGCAGCAACAGGATATTTGCTTCTTGTGCGCCGAGCGAGGCACCCCCTTCCCACTGAGCCCCCCCGCCTGCCCTCCTTCCCTGGGAAATTTCCAGGGATGGGGCTCCAGGAGCACTGCCCCATCCCTGGAAATTTCCTGGGGCAGGAGGGTGGGCGGGAAGGCAGTGAACAGAAATGGCAAGGAATAGAAACTCAGGGGCAAGCACCCCATCCCCAAACTGGGGTGACCCCATCACCCTCCCTCAGCTCCCCCTAGGTGTGAGGGAAAGGGACAAGTGGGTTTTTCTTCTCTGGAGAAGAGTCCTGCATCATCTTCCATCCGGCATCAGGGCCTGTGAGCAGCAGGAGCTGCAAAGCAAGGTGGGAGGAAGGACCAAGTCCCTGGAGGTGTAGGGCAGAGACCTCAGCCCCCGCCCCAGCACCCTTCATCCCTCTCTCCGTCCCTGTTGCATTCATCCACCCATAAGACCTCGGCCCTATGCCGGAGGGATGAGCACTGGGAAGAAGTGGGGGACAATTTGCACAGCCCCATCTTTGATGTTATAGGAATCAAAGCAAATCCTCAGCCAGGAGGACTGCGGGGCCACTTGTCTGCTCCCATGATAAGCCCAATGGCCGGTCTCTCTGTGATGGTGAGACTGGTACTGCTGCCTGGGGCACAGGGTTACAGATGGGATGAAAGGTTGGGGTGACTGAAGGTAAATGAGGTAGCCAGGCGTCTGTGGTGATGGGGCTGGGAGGGGTCCAGGTATTAGCTCCTGCCCAGGGCACCCATGGGTGGTACAGTGGCTCTGCAGCACCGTCCAGCCCCACAGCCACCTCTCATTTATCAGCCGAGGTGGATAAACAGGCTGGGAGGCAGGATTGTATGGATTTGCTTTCCAGGCAGCTGTACATGAAAGAAGAGGGTCTCAGAAAGGTGCAAACCCTGCTAGGGAACAGTTGGAGGAACTGCACCACCTCGGCTCATACCCAGGCAGCCAGAGGCCAGGATGGGTACTGAGTCCTGGAGCTGGCACATACCCTGGAGGTTCCCAAAGCACTTCAGCGCCAGCCCCAGAAAGACAAAAGTCACAGCCCAGCTGGCATAGCCACAAGACCACAAAGTTTGGGGAGGGATGCTGAAAAGGGAGGATTTCCAACGGCTTTCCTGGAAACGGAGCCCATCCTGGCCCAGAGCACAGAGATGCTTGGAGCAGGGGTGAGGAGGAGGAGGAGGAGGTGGTGGAGAGGCGGCCGCCCCACGAGGAGCAGAGCGTGGCCCCTGTCCCATCTGGAAGAGATTTGTTCTGCATTCCCTGGTGGAGGCGGTTGCCGTCGCCCAGGCTCCGCTCCCCGCCGCAGCCCCTGCTGCAGGGCACAGGGATGGGGGTGAGGGGAGTGAGGGGGAGCCCTGGGCTGGGGGGAGGGCAGGGAGATGCCCTGTCAGGCCATGCAGAGGGAGGAGACCCAAAGAAAGGGTATTTTCCTTCCTCTCCCACAACCCCCGTTGGCTTCCTCTGTGCGGGACATGGGGGAAGAGATGCCTACCATACCTCCGGCAAGCAGGGAGAATGCAAGGCACGATTTCTCCTCCTTTCCTCGCTAGTGGCACAGCTCACCCCACCTCAGACCTGAGCTCCTGTCTCCCTCCAAGACACAAAGTCACTTAGAAGTACCACCAAAATGCATAGTCCATGTGTTCTTGATTCTTAGTGGAGAAGACCTCCACAGAAGGCAGAAAACTCAACTATCCCATTTCACAGAGGAGAAGCCTGAGGCCGAGGGTGCCAAAATCCTACTGCTGCTTCGCAAACCTCTGAGCAATAAGGTGCTCCTGCTCGGGCACCCCAGCATGGGCCACCTGAGCCTAGTGAGAGGCCAGACTCCATTTTGACATCTCCTCTGCAGACATCTTGTCATCCCTTCAGCCAGGCCCTGCTTAACCCCAACAAGTCTCATCTCGCCTTCACCAGCAGAGACACCTCCCTTCTCCTCCACAGGGCCCTGAATAGGTGCTTCTGCCTGGCCAAGTACTCCCCAGCAGAGCCACCAAGTCTTGCCTGGAGGTCATGAGGGTCACTGATGCCACAGGCGATGCAGTACCCACCAGCAGGTTGCCCCTCATTGGCACTGATAGGGTCTTCTGCCCTGTGACCATCAAGGGACAAAGCAATGAAGCGCGATACTAGAGGGATGCGGTGTCCCACATATGGGCAGAAACCCTCCTTGGTGACACAAAGGAGCACCTCCTTGAGTTTACCCAGTGCCATCCCCTCACCCTGATCTGACGCTGTGCCGCTGATATGATGCTTGTCCTGACCCCATAATTCTTGTCCTGACCCCATAACGCCCATGGGGCCCCTGCAGCCTTTGAGGAGGCTGTTACCCTGCTAACGCTCAACCCAATGCTACCCACAGGTCCCGGCTTGACCGCCCACCCCCAGACCCCATTCCTGGTTGGTACTACTACATCACGGGCACTGGGGACTTCCATTCCAACGCGGAACGGGATGACTGTGTGATACATGAGGGGGTCGCACACAAGGGGCAAACTCCTTTCCTTCGCTCCCCGGCCAGGCTCCCCTAAACAGGTTAGCCGGTGACCTGGGCTTCCCCCTTCCCCCAAATTCATTGAAGCAGGCGCCTGGGAGTAGGAGGCAGCCGATGCTGGAGGACGGGAAATGGCACTGGGGAAGCGGGGAGGAAGGGGGGGGAGCGGCAAAGAAGTTCCTGAAGTTTTCTGTCCTGGATAGTTGGAATAAATCTCATTTTCTCTGGTCTCCTTGCCGAGGCGAGGATTGGCTCGGCGGGGCTCCAGCCCGCCCTCCTCCTTCCCACGTCCCCTCCCCGCCAGCTTCGCTCCCTCTCTCTCCCCGTGGCATCGGGGCGTCAGCCTGGGAGAGCCAGCCTTGGGGGGACAGCCGTGGGAAAAGGGGGGGGGGAGAGCACACGCCTCCCTTTTCTCCCCTCCCTGCTGCGGGACGCGGAGCTGGTAACCCTCGGAGCAAGTTACGGGGGCCCACGGGGAGCGTCTCCCAACTTTTCGACTGAAGGACGGGAAAAAAAATAATACCCCTGGTTTGGAAGAGGTAAATCCTGAAAGTTTTGTTTCCTCTGTNGACAGAAGAGGGGCGAGGAGGGGGTCTCAAGGATAGGGGAAAGCAGTGGGGCACCCCCGTCACGCCCCTGCTCTGGATACCCCTCAAAACCCCACAGGCTCTCGGGCACCTCAATTCTGGGGGTTTGGAGGAAGAAAGGGAGCACTTTGGGGCAAGAGGGCAGGGAAAGGATGGCTGGAAACCACCCGCCTTCAGAGCCCCGGTCTCCCTCCACGTCCCAGCGTGTCTGCTTGGAAAAATACCCTTGTTATACAGAGAGATATAACTATATATATATAGCAGCCGGCGGCGCAGGAGTTGAACTCAGGCTTGTCCGCCTACTGCCCGGCACTGCTCCAGGGAAGCTGGAAGAGGCCCAGCCTGGCCAGCCGAGCCCCTTTCCCCCTTCCCCAAAAGCCCGTCCCTGCCGGCTTTCCCCATCCCAGAACAAAGTGACCCAATGGGGGAACCTCTGCCTCCCTTCCTCTGTGGAAAAGGGAGGTTTTTTGGCACTTGGGAGGGCTGGGAAAGACTTCCCAGCTGCCCACAGCCATTTCCACCCATTCTTCCCCCTATTGAGACCACCCCAAACATCTCCTCGCCCTCTTTTGGAGTATGTCCCCTTTGGGGGGGGGGGTTGGTGGTGGTGTAAGAAGAGGAGGAGTAGGGAAGAGGCTGCTTTCAGCAGCTCCAGCCAACTAGACATCTGGATTATTTTCCCCCCCTTTCTGGTTTCCGCTCTTCCCAGCAAGCAGAACAGCTCTGGCCATTCCCGGCGAGTGGAAAACCAGTGGAAACCAGCTGAACTCGGGGGGGAAACAGGGGAAGCCAGGCTGGGAGGAGGAGGAGGAGGAGGTGCTGGCGGTTGGTCTTTGAGGGCAGGGGGCTTCCCGGAGGAGGCGAGGAGGGAGCCAGGGAAGGGGAGGTCAGGATGGGCTGCGGACTCGTTGTGCCGGGGGCTGGTGAACCCGGTGGGCTGCCGGAGGGAAGCAGCAGGAGGACAGACGGGTGGCCAGATGCGGGGGGGTCCCCCATGCCCAGTGGAGGAAAGGAGAGCGCTCAGGTCACCCTTTGCCCGTAGAATCACGAGTTGCCCTGGCACGGAGGAGTCCGCTTGGGCGGAGGGGAGGGCTCAAAGGGACACAGCTGGCAGGGAGACACACCAGGGGCAGGGGGAAGAAGGAAAAAGGGGGAGATTGGAGGGAGAGAAAGCCCAACAGGCCTGCCAGAAACCTGCCATCCAGGTAGGGTTGGGCACCAGCTGCCTCCCTCCCTCCCTCCCTCCCCTTCCAGCGCCTGCTGCCTGCCAGCAGGCAGGGAGAGCCGGGGGCCAGGAGGTGCTGGCTTGCATCCCCATGGTGGCCAAGGGACAAGGAAAGGGAAACACTTTCCTCCTCCTGGCTGCAAGCTGCCAGTTCTCCATGCAGGGAGCAGGGAGATGCTCTTCTCCCACATCCCCTTTTCCCTCGCCTCCCCATCTCATCCCTGGGGTGATGGAAACCCTGGTCCCCCGCAGGGATCTGCGGGGCTGCAATGCTGTGCAGGGGACCCGGAGGGGGGTGGGGTGGGGAGTCCACCCCTCAGATTAGCCCTGTTCGGTGCAGCACATGCCTCACATCGTGTGGTCACCACTGCTGAAGGGCACAGTCCCCACTTTGGGCCCCGAGACCCCCGTTGTGTTGCAGGGACCACCTTGGTGGCTTTCCTTGTGCCCCAGGAGAGCCCTGACCCAGTGCCTATGGGTGGGCTTCTGCCAGAGATGGGAAATTGCTCCCCGGTTTTCCTCCCACCCAGCGGTCCTCCCACCCCAAATCTGCCACGTGCCTGGCCCATCCCAGCTGCGAGGCGGCACCGCACAGACTCCATGAGCAGGAGGCAGACCTGGGCAGCACGAGCCAGGGAGCTGGGGCCAGCAGGAACCCAACCTGCCACTGTCCCAGCTGCCACCGGCCACTGCCACCCCAGGAGGCAGCCAATGGTGCTGGGAACCTCAAGGGAGGTTTGTTTTCCCTTCCCCAGGCATTAACCCCTGGCAGATAAGAGGGGCCCTGGGTGAGCAAACATGGCCAGGGCAAGGCGAAAACACGTGTAGTCGGCCACGAGAGCAGCTCCATGCCCAGGGCTCCCCCTTGCCAGAGGATTTGCCTCCCTGGCACCGCCTGCCTGCTCCGAGGTGACCTGGGGACAGGCAGGGGAGGGAGGCAGCAGCGGGGAGAGCCATGCAGTGATGGGGGGTCCCAGCATGCCGGGAGTGAGGGATGTGAGGCTTCTGCATTGCCTTTTGGCATGCTGCCCTCTGCAACCGGCCCAGCTGAAGGGACCCAGCTCCATGCTGGTCCCCTGGCCCCGGAGCGGGGACTGAGCCCAGGGAGGGACATGTCCCCAAGCGGGCACCCAGACCACTGATGCTCTGAGGTGCCCCACTCCTCGAATCCTCTCCTCCCCCACCCTCTTGCCACACACCCCGACAGCGGATCTGCTGATCTGAATGTCCTCCCCACTGACCGGGGAGGTCATCGCCCTGCCATTGCGTGCCCAGCCGCTGTCTCCTCACTGCAGCCCAGTGCCTCTGGGACCCGTCTGAGTGCAGGGACCCATCCCACCTTCTCCTCCAACCTCAAGCCATCACCTCCCTTGGTGTGCCTCAGTTTCCCCTGCCGGCAAAGCAGCTGCCCTCCCTGCACCCCCAGCTCCCTGCTGCTCCGACGTGTCTGCTCAGCGCCTGGGGACCCAGCCAGGGGAGGACAAACAAACCAATATATAAATATTGCATTTTTCCCTCCCCGCTGCCCCTCCTCCCTGAGAAGCACGCAGTCCCCAGGCCTCACCCTTTCCCCAAGGGTTCATCTGAATAGCAAAAAGAAGGGAGAGGTTTTTCGCCCCGGGAGCCCGGACAGCCGGGCAGGGCACCGCTCCGGGAGGAGGTGCTGCCTGGGAGGGAAATCCTCATACCAGGTCACAGCATGGGTCCAACAAAGCTGCTTTGCAGGCAGGGGAAACCGAGGCACGCCAAGGGAGGCCAGAGGGGTGAGGGAGAGCACACGTTTTGGGGGGAAAGCCTTTTTCTTCCTCCCCAAGAGGAGGGTCAGGTGAGGGGGACAGCCAGTAGCAACCTGCCCACCATTGCTCATGCACTGCTCTTAACCTCCCCAGCCAGTCCTGGGGGTACAGCCGGCGCGATTGGGAAAATGCTCTCTGAGGGCTTCACCGTTCCTCTTGTCTTGTTTAGGTGGCCAACGAGGGGACCAAGGTGCTCACCCTGCCAGTCCACCCCAAGTTCCTGTTATCCCTTGCCCCATCTGTGACCGGCTCCTGCTCACCCGGCAGCGGCAGAAGACGGTGGATTAACCCCTAAACCCACAGTCAGACGCAGCTTCCAGCGGCCACCGGGGCCGGGGTCACCGGGGGTGACCACAGACGACACCTCTGCACTGCCACCGTCCTCACCACTGGCGACGTACCCACTGCGGGTGACTTCATGAGCACAACGTAGTGCAGGGAAGCAGGGGGACAGGCACTGCTCCCACCCACTGAAAGCCAAGGTGACGTGAGCCGTTCCCTTGAGAGCATCAGAGCAGGAGCGATGGGGAGGCCAGGGATGTGACAGGCCACCCCAGTGTTGGAAGCCCATCGAGGGCTGGTTTTGAGGGCTTTTGCAGGGGCAGGGGTGAAGTGAGGGGTGCAATATGAGCCTGGGGAAGCTGCCAGTGCTCAGCTGGGTGTCAGGCTCCCATGGGAAGCGGCGGCTGAAGTCAGAGCTGACGCCGGACATGATCAGCCCGCCGCTGGGGGACTTTCGGCACACCATGCATGTGGGACGTGGGGGCGATGTCTTTGGGGACACCTCCTTCCTCAGCAACCACGGTGGGGCTGACACAGCCAAAGCCAACAACTTCTTCGCCCGGACGCTGCGGCATGTCCGCCGGACGCCGCTGAGGAGACGGGGCAGCGGGGGCCAAGCGGGAGCATCGCCTGCCCCCCCAGCCATCTCGCCCATCATCAAGAATGCTGTCTCGCTGCCGCAGCTCAACGAGGGGATGTATGATGGCCGCAGTGGCCGGGGCTTGACCAGCAAGTTCTCCTTCAAAAGTGCCTCCAACAGCTTCTCCAAAACGCACCAGGCCTATGGTGAGTGAAGCGCGGGGCAGGGGCAGGCACCCGGGCACGGCACATCCTCTGCAACCCCTCTCCATTCCTCTGTGCCTCAGTTTCTCCATGAAGGGACTTTAGGCTCTCAGCAGAGACAGGACATTTAAAAGTCCCTGTGAGGAGATAACTCTAACCTTGCTTTCAACTGCTGTCCTTCCTCCTGCCCTTGGAGGGTCTCCTCCCAGGGTACCCCCCAAAGTGGGGCAGGGATGGTTTCTCCGCCTCTCCCACCCCCCATAGCGCTACACAGCCGGCAGCCTGTGTGGAGCAGTTTGTAAGAGGGTGCCCCCCATCTCTCCCCAGCCCTATGACTTCCCCATCAGCAGCCTCCTTGAGGAAGCCAAGAGGGTGCTGGGACAGGGGGGCAATGCCCAAGCCAAGGTAGCAAGGTCAAGGGGACCTATGGCACGGCCTTCCCCACCTCCATGCAGATGCCCCAACCCTGTTCTAACCCCTCCACCTCCATGTGGTCCTCAAGGGACTCCATCCGCCCCATCCCCTTCCCCATTGCACCCAGATCACTCCCTGCAGGCCAGGGTCCAGGAGGGACCTTTGGGGAAGGACAGGACGGGACAGCTGAGTGACTCTTCTCCAGCCTCACAGCACTGGGCTGTGGCTCAGCTTTTCCCCAGGGAGGTCTGGAGCAGAGGGTCTCGGGGAGGGGGGGATCCGGGGAGCCTGCAGCAACCGGGGGAGGTGGCTGGGCTTAGAGGGAAAGGCAAGCTGAGGCAATGCTGCCATCTCCTGGTCCCACCTGCCTGGCTCAGCCCCCACCAGCATCTTACCATGCCCAGAGCCCACCTGAAAACCCTCTGCTGTAACTCCGGGCTTTGGAGATGTCCACACAGACACTGGCCTGTCCTTTAGAGGCCAGTGCCGCCGATGGGAGCGTGACCTTTCCCAATTCAGTGACGGTGTCCCTTGTCTTCTGCAGATGTAAGGCAGGTTTCCTCCCACCTAGCCGTGCTCCCCCTCACCAGGCATCTCTTCTGCCTTTGCAGGGCTGGAGTCTGGGTTTTGCACCATCCCTCGTGTCCCCCGCTTGGAAAAGGCCCAAGAGAGCGCCTTCCCTGGGGAAGAAGACCTGAATCGCTCAGACTCCCTGCTCTCCTTCCGCCTGGACCTGGGGCCCTCCCTGATGAGCGAGCTCCTCCAGGTGATGAGCTTCTCTGAAACCAACGGGAGCGAGGCAGGGGAGGATGGCCCGGACCTCCTGTGTGGTGAGGGGACCAAGGATGGGGTCCCTCCAGCATCAGGTGCATCCCATGGAGAGGACAAGGCAACGTCCAGCTTCTGGGACCGCTCTGGGCAGAGCAGCTTGTCGGGGGCCAGCTCGCTGCCGGGACTGTCAGTCCGTGCCAACGGAGAGGCACATGCCATCGAGGGTGCTGGAGAGGACTCTGCCTGGGCTTCGGGGCCAGAGGCAGTGCCCAGAGGGACCCCGTGGCAGGGCCACTGGAACGACTGCACCATCGAGGCAGGAGAGTTTGACAGGGCAGCCCAGGTACTGGCCCGCCATTATGGTGGGACCAGCACCCCGCGGAGCTCGGAGAAGGGTGAGGGTCCCTGGCAGGCCCGGACGCAGACCCTGTGGGAGAGCCCCAGCAGCAGCTCGTGGCGGTCGCAAGTGACAGGGGAGAGCCGGTCCCCCGAGGCCACCTGGAACCAAGGAGAGGAGGAGGAGGAGTCCGAGCTCTCCAGCCTGCAGGAGGGGTATGCTGGTGCCCGGGGCGGCTGCAGCAATTCCTTCGAGTACGCCGACGATGAGGAAGATGATGAAGTCAAGGTGTGAACGGCCATCCCTCCCATCATGGTCCCCCCCAAGAGGCACTGGTGCCGTGGTCTTCGCCCTCCTCCCTGTCCCCCACCCTCAGGTGCCAGCATCGCCGGTGGACCCAGCAGGCAACCTCCTTGCCAAGCTGGGAGCACTGGGGGCCAGTGGGTGGCAGGAGGAGAGCCCACCTCCCGGGGGGCTCCCTGGGGCTGGGCCAAGCCGCTGCGGGGGGCCGGGTGAGGGCTGTGCATTGTAACGCCGGGCATCGCAGCCCTTCCCCGGCCTCAGCGCCGTTAGACACCAAAGGGACATTCCCATGTGCCAAAGAAACCCCAAACCCCTTCCTACCCCATCCCATTCTCCCCGGCGCCCTCTCTCCCATCCCTCAGCCTGGCCCTGCCAGCATGTCTGGGGACATGCCCAGTCCTCCCGCCGAAGCCCCCCAGCCACCCTCTGTGCTGGCACGGGTGCCCTCCCGGAGATATTCCCACCAACAGCTATGGCACATAGGGGATGAGGTGTCTCCCTAGCTCCAGCTGGTGCGAGACCCTCCCGTATGGCACATCTCTCCACCTGGGGAGGGCAGCTGGGGGCTCAAGCGGCAGGCAAACCCCACAGAGCTGAGCTTTCTCTTTTCCTCTCCCCCAAAAAAAGCCATAAGCTCAGCGTTCAGGAGGTGAGAGCACGCACAGAGATAATCACAGGGATCTTTCCGCTTGCCTCCTGCCACTGAGTGTCACTTAGGACGGCTCCTTTTCTGACCCCCGCCTTCTCGCAGCAGGGAGGGGAGAAACTTCTTGGCTGGCTGGAGGCAGAGGCGAGGTTGTCAGGTCACCAAATTCTGCAGTTCGGGCCCTACAAACCCCTTCCTTTCCTCCCGCCTCAGAACAAGGAGATTCCCACTCTGCAGCCGCTCGGTCTGCACCACCTCATCTCTATCCTCGTTCCCTCTCCCCATTCCCCATGCGTGCACCCCTCCTTCCAGCATGCCCCTTCCCAGGCATATGTGTGGAGGATGGCAAATGCCCCTCACTGAGCAGCCCTGGGCGACGCGGCCGCCCTGGAACGAGCTGCCCCCCACGCTGCCCTGCATGCAAACTGGCCCTCACAGAAGCATCTTTGTGCCACAGCGTGGAGCCAAGATGCTCGGGGGCTGAGGTCACTGGAGGGACCCTCACAGGAACCCCCTTGTTCTCCGGGACAGGAGGGGGTGTGCAGCAGGGGGAGATGCTGGGCCATGGCCGCAGGGCTCTGCTCCCACACAGCTTACCCGCCGCCTGCCCGGCTGCTTCTGGCAGGGAGATCTTCAGAGCAGAATAAAGAGGCTCTGGCGTGCACGCGTGTTGTACGTGGGTGTGCCACTCGCAGTCAGGCCATCGAGGTTACGGGCAAACCCATCTCCCCCAGCCTCCCTGGGTGACTGCCTCGTGCCATCCGGCAGCAGCAAGCTGGGGCAGGCAGCAGCTTCAAAGGAGTCCCCAAGTCTGGCCACTGGCACCCAGCAAGATCAGCCTTATCACCCCTGCACCCTCTGAGGTGGGCACCCTGGCTCTCAGGATGAGCTCCCCCCACCCTCTGCTTCCCAGACCGTAACACAAGCTCCAGACCAAAGACCCACATCCATGGAACATCCCTTCTGCCTCCACTCTGTATCCCATGCACTTATTATTGTCCTTATTAAAGCAGTTTTGATACTAACTTCTCCTCTGGTGCCTCCCCTCAGCTGCAGCGACCTTATCACCTTCCTTGCTATGTCTGCCGGTGCCGCCGCCACAAAATCCCATCCTCTGCACTCTCGGCAGGATTTTCCAGCACCTCTGGGATCCTTGGATTAACTAGCCTGGTACTTTGCCACTCACCGTGGCTAACACACAAAGCAACCTCCTACCCACCCAGCCCTGGGTAGCAGGCAGGAGGGTGCAAAGCTTCCTCTCCATCCCGGCAACAATTCCTTTGCAGCCTGAGGCAGATCGGCAAAGCTGGCTTGGCTGCAGCCCTCCCAGCCCACCAGACATCTTCTGCCCGTGTGCTCAGGTAGCTTTGAGTCCTGTGGGTTGGGCAGCGAGGAGGTGGAGAGGATGGGCAGGGGCGCTGCCACCTTGCCTTGGACCAGGCTCTTCATAAGATGCTCTTCTACTCTGCTCTCCTCCCAGCCAGTCTGAAGTGCCCCGATGTTTGCTGTCACACATCGGTCTCATTAAGGCTGGCGAGACACTTTTTAATTAGAGCTGCGGCATCAGATAATCAGCACTAATTGCCTGTAGTCCCGTGCGAGGGACACAGACTGGGAGGTGCTGTGCCACATAACCCAGCCCAAACCTGTCCTCCCTTCCCATTGCCTTCCCCTGCCTCACTTTCACTGAGGAGGGTTAGGTGTGGGAATGTCAGAGTAATGGGTAACCCGGCTGGAATGTGCCAGCAGATAAGTAAGGTGAGATAAGGAGGAAAGTTGGAAGAGACAACTCCTTATCAATGGCAGGAATGCTGGCTCAGGGGCACACCTGTGCTCCCTTCCCGTGCCACCACTCCCCATGGTACCACTCCTGTGGGAGGGCAAGGCACCCCTTCCTCCTGCCCACTGGCTTCGAGAGCAGCCAAGAGGAACCCGTCAAACCCATGCCCTGAGGTTCCCAATCCTAACATTTAATTATGCGCTTTTGTGGCACCGAATGCCACATCAGTCACGTCAATGCCTTTGTTCCCTTCCCTCCCTCCCAATCAATGTCTTTGTTCCCTTCCCTACCTCCCAAAAACTCAGGTGCAGGAAGAAATGGTGCATTGTGAAGAGATTACACAACCATTCCCCAAGAAATCACATAGTGTCCTCCTCCTTCTGAACCACACCTATAGCCTGTATTGCCCTTATGTACTATCTGTTTAACACCACATCCTGGTCTGACCTGGAAAAGCACCTGGCGTTATCTGGGAGCTATTTCCATCCAACAAGGGCTCCTTTCCTGTTGGTGGAAAAACCTTGGGCTTTGCGGGTGTCTCGCACAAAGCCACAGAGCCAGAGATCTCACAGAACCCAGAGCAGCTGGAGCAAGCGGACTTCCACTGCTTGGGTTTTTATTAGAAAGGAAGCGGTGCCCATCACTCCAGCTTGAAGGAGGTGACCCTGAAGCCTCCCTTGACACTCATGTAGCTGATCTTGTCATAGCAGTGCCGGTTGGGGAACTCCACTTCATGCCCATCTGGTAGTTTCACCTGGAATTTGTCTGCCAGCAGTTCAATGGTGAACTGGGAGAAGAGAGGGGAGGAACGGCAGGAATTGGGGACAAGGAGGAGATTAGGAGATGAGCATCCAGGTGAAAGGCCTGACTGTTACACATGAGGGTCAGACCTGGTCCTGATAGCCTTAAGCAAGGTGCTGGGGGTTGAGCTGAGGGTGATGCAGGAAATGACCAGCTGATATCAAGGAGCTGAGCTGGTATCTAGACTATGACCTGGGGACAGGATCTCTCCTGGGGCTCTTTCAGCTACTCGAGTTGTTAACTCAGAACAGGCAAACACAAGTGTGTCTTTATATGCCACGTGGCTTAGATCTGCTCTGAACAAGGCAGAATAAACCCAACACCCCAATGCGCTCAGCAGCTCACCAGGACCTGGAAAAAGAAGCTTTGCTGCTAAACACACACAAGCAGACAGGATGAGAATGCATCGCCGATCGTCACAAATTAAAGGGATCATTCCCCAGAGCTATCACCTCACCACCCCTTCCCCAAGAGCCAGCCATGACTGAGGAAACAAGCTTCCTCTCCACAGCAATAAGAATAGGACTGCTCCTAAATGCAGCCCTGTTAACATCTCAGGACATCAGATGGGGTGAGACGGCAACTAGGACAGCTTCCCTGACAGGAGGAGAGGGAGGACTGATTGGCAGTATGGATCCAGGAGTAGTGAGGACAGAAGAGCTAAGGGAGAGGCTCTTGGACATTGCTCCCAACCCTGGGTTGCCTTAAAACCTATGTTTGCATAGGATGGAATTAGGGAAATAAACTGGGTAGAGAGCAGCAAGATCCTGCTTCTCGGAGACCTCCTTTACCTTCATACGTGCCCCCAGAGTGCTCAGAGGGCAGGTATGGGGGACAGGAAGCACTTACAAATGCTGAGACAGACAGGGCTCATGCAAAGTTCCGAGAGGAAGCATTGGGGTTTTGAAGGAGGAGTGGAAATGGCAATCAGGACCAAAAAAAACAGAGGATGAGGATGAAGGGGCTGTTGGGAGGGAGCAGAAGGCATCAGATGGGACTGGGAGGACTGGGGTACAAGAATCTGCTAACCGGGGCCTTCCCCCCACCACACACACATCCTGCAACCCCATGCCAGCACAGACCCCTCACCTTGACAGTGGAGCCCTTGGAGAAACAGAGGTGGTTCTCACGATGCTCTGCCTGCCAGGCATTGGAGCACCTGGAGTTGCAGACAATGACAGACTCATTGAAGCGGGGATTGAAGTGAAGTGCCAGATCTGAGGACCTGCAGCCGAGATTGATGCTGAAGCTGTGGGTGAACAGGAGAAAGTTGAGTTGTGCGGGCAGGACAGGGTCTTGGAAGACCTGAGATCCAACACAAGGCTCTGCACCCAATTCTTCCATCAGCATTGCAGGTGCTTAATGCCTCCTGTTTCCTCATTCTGCTCAGGAACCAGGAGAGTTTGCATAGTGGTGGCATAGGGGTTCCCCTGATACTGAGCTGCTTTTTGTACCTGGTGACCTTGGAATACCACCTCCCTCTGCAGCCCACCTTAAGTCCTGGCAAGTCACAGTGGTTTCTTTGTACTTACCCATCGGCATCATCAGATACCTTGCCCTTTACCTTCAGGGTGTCCCCAGTCTTCATATCCAGGTTGAAGATTTCAAATTTTTCCTAAGGCAGAGAGAAAAATAGTCTGGGGGGCTCCTTCAGCCACTCCTCCCCCGCCACTGCAAGTGAGACGGTGCTGCTCAGAGAAGGCGTCCCAGCCAGGAGAACATCTACTGCTCTCAGCTGGTGTTTCTTTCACGGCCTAGAACCCTCCATGCTGGAGGTCTTGCATGAGCTCCTGAGGGAAGAGTGGACCAAGTGATGCCAGCAAGCGAGAAAAAAACATCAGAGAGAGAAGGGAGATGAAAACAGGCTTGTCCTCAGCAGAAGGAGCGGAGAGCTTGAGAGCAGACATACAAAGAGGGTTAAAGCAGAGGGACACAATCCAGGGTACGGTGGGCAGCACTGCCCGCAGCCCAAGAAATGCAAGTGGTAAGAGTGGAGGTGGCTGCAGCTTGCTGGTCCCTTGCTCAGCCTTGCTGAGCAGACCAGACCCTGGGTGACAGAGAACAGAAGCATCAGCCCTTACAGCAGCCATCTTCCTCAGAGGGCAGAATATCCGGGCAGGGAGCCACCAGCAGTTTAGCTCAGAAATGCTTCGCACAGAGGACCTTACATCCCTACACTTCCTTGTGGCTTACATATTAACAGCATGCCCACCTCCACAAGGCTCCACCAACTGCTGTTAAGCCAGGAGACTTTGATCGAAAGAAACAGCTTCCCTATGTACACTTCCTCTCATTTGGGACTTCAGGAGATTTAACCAATTCCCAGCCTCCTCAGTGGGCTCCCTGTGAAGGGACCACCACACACAGCCCTTGGTGGTGCTACTCCAGCTACTGCATACGACAAGCGTCTCCCCAGCTGGACGCAGAGGTGTGGCCACTGTGTTCATTTCTTTTCTGTATGTAACAGCTTGGCCAAAAAAAAGCATCCTGGCTCCTTCCCTTTTTGTGGCTCTAGATTCAGCCCCAGCTGCATGGATTGCACTAACAATCCATGGGAGCTCTCTGCAACCTCCTACCAAGCTCCATCAAGACCCAAACCTTTTAGTTTGAGGAGCCATGCCCAGCAGGTTCAATAGCCCCATCCTCCCTGATCCTGAGACACAGGAATGTTGTCCTCACAAAGGAACATCACCCCTGCTGTCTTCTTGCCAGGTAAGAGCTGCAAGTCAGTAAACACTGTCCCAGATTTAGTTAAACAAATTGGTGGTGTTTTGCCAGACTCTAGAAGCCAGTGGGAAAGTGAGAGGGGGGAGGAGGCCAAGGCTCAGGACACCGGCAGTCCCTCAGACCTCCTCCCAAGCCCTGCAGAGAGCAGCTGAGTGCAGTCAGCACAGCCAGCTGGAAGACAGCTTCTGCCCTTCCCCAAAACTCCTGAAGCAAGCAGAGGTAAGTGCTGATACTCACTCCTTCCCCGGAGGTGTTTCCTATTAGCAGGGGTCATAAAGCCCAGCAGGCTTGGGAAATTTGTTTGCTGTTGAGGTCACTCAAGCTGTTGGTGAAACTTCCCCGGGCTGAGCGTGGAGCCAGCAGGAGCAGGTGCTGGGGATGGTGGTTTCTGGCATTTGGTCTGTTTCCCATCACGCTGCTGTGTCCCACCCACACACACCTTCATGCCATCCTGCTTCCCTGCAGCCTTCCCAGAGAGAATGCAGAGCCCAGAGCCCCACTCCCAAAATAATGAAGCATCCCACTGGCTATGAGAGGTTTCTCTTGCCAGCACCTCATGTTGTCCCTTCGCAGGGACAAGGGCAGGACAAAGACACTGCTTGCATAGCCACCACCAGGGTTAGTTACCTGAACTTATGTTAAGCCAGCGGGGAGAAACAAACAATTCTAGTGCTCAAGAGATCACATCCCAAGACAGACCCTAAACTTGGTCAGAAAAATCCTGTCCTACATGGCTGGCCAAAGTGACACAGGAACATCGCCGCAGAGACAAGACCCAGGTCCTGGACCAGGAATGTAGAGGAGCCTTCACCCCAATTCCCACACAGACCAGAGTGGAGCAGACGGAAACATCACTCTCACTGGGATTTATCCACCGATTCCATGGGTGTAGTGTGAGGCTGCCCAGGAGGGAGAGCAGCTTGTGTCTGAGGGACGGGGAAAACCAACCACACAGAGAGTTATGTGCGGAGCTGCAAGTACCACGGATGTGCGAACATGCAGGGAGGGAAGACAGGCAGGAAAGAGGCACGAGCTGCTCAGAGAGGGGCCGTGAGATCATATCGAGATAACATTAACCCCCCTCCTACAATGCTCAGCAGGGGCGTTCACCCCCCTTTTATTTGCCACTGGGAACAATAGTGGGAAACCAGGCAGCAACTCTGCCAGCGCTGGCGACTTCCTTCGTCTGCAGAGCTGAGCCTCCACACGGTCAGACACCAGCCCTGTGCAGATGGCCTCTCTCGTGCAGGGGGATGTGCTCCCCACGTAGGATGGGTCTGAGACTTTACGGACCCCAGAAGAGCTGAAATCTTCCAATGCAATTGGAGGTGGCAACTGGGATGATGAAGGGAGGGTGAAGGGAGGCAGGTTGGTACTTCCCTGCAGCCACTGCAAAGCAGAAAGCCTGAGGAAACAGTGATATGATGGGAACGTAAATCCCAAAGAAAGAGGAAATCCGGCTAAAGAGCATCTGCAAAGGAGGTGGAGGGTCTGTGCAGTGAGGAAAATATAAGCAATGGTTGTGGAAGCTGGCAGCCACCAGTGCAAGGGATCCAGGAATGCTCACCCCCAGAGAGACAATCCTATAATAGGGTACCTGCCTGTGAGTGCCTCTCCAGGGCCCCATATAGATGCTCATCCTGGCTGGAGGGCAGTTGGCCTGTACTGGTGTGGAATGCCCATGGTCACACCGCTGGCACTGGAGGAGGCTTTGCTGTGTTCCCAGAGGGTGCCTTGGGACGGCAGAGACCCAACAAGCATTCACCGGCGAGAAGATGGTGGTTGTGCCCTGGGTGCAAGCTGAGCTTCCAATGGGGAGCAGGTAGGCCTGCAATTTTGCATGAGTAAAACAAAACCCATATTTTAGGGAAGGAAGAGACCAATACAACTAAGTAGGCTTTCAGCCAGAGGGGTGGCAGGGCTCTGCAGAGTGCTTCCACCACACGAAACGTAGCAGCTTCATTTACAGAGGTCCCATAAGGTAGGTTTTGGGGTTAACAGTCGTTCCCAACCTTCCTTCTAGTACTGGGGAGATCTCAGGCCACTAGGAGCACCCATGGGATCTCAGGACCCTCAGGGTGGCTCCAGACAGCAGCACCTCGTGTACCGTAGCCCAGAGCTGCCACCTCTACCATAGGGCACCCACCCACACAGCTGTTAAGAACAGACTGAATGCCACCCTCTCCAGAAGGCTGCCAAGATCCTCGGCAGCATCATTGCTGGCAGCAGTATTTATTTTGTTTTCTTACTCGGGCAGGAGATAAGCCAGCTAGGTGTGAAGCCCTGAGGAAACCCACAGACTTCCCTGCTTCCTGGCCAAGGTAGCCCAACAGCCCCAGCTGTGAGAGGTTTCTCAGAGCCTTCTGTGGCAGGAGCAGCCACCAAAATCCACACCAGCACACCAAAACGCTCCCCACCATCCCTCCCGACGGTGCTTTGAGGAAGCGCTCCAAGGTGCTCAGAGGAGAGGGCAGCCAACACCTCCTCTCTAGATGACATGAGCTATGAACAGTCCCTTGCAGGACTGACATGGGTCATCAACAGATGTGATGCTCAGCCCAGAAGGGAAGAGGGAGAGAGGGAAAAGCAAGGTGGCCACGTCAGGTGTGAGGATGCATGTGCCACTGCCCCCATATCAAACCAAACTCTGCAAGAAGAGGTGAGAGATCCCCTTAGCACGCTCACAGAAGGCTGTGGTTTCAGCTTGGCGCTAATTAGACACGAAAGAAGCAGAGGAGGACGCTGTAGAGGGGAAAAGGCACCTGTCCCATTTTGCACTGAAGGCACCAGGGAGCCTGTGCCGTGAACCAGGCATCAGCGTCCTCTCAAGGCAAAGGGAGCGGGAGAGACCGACCATGCATTCTTTCTCGGAGTAGCAGCTGCTCACTCTGCTATTATTTCCTACTGCTTCATATAATTTGTACTCCACAGCAAGCTATTGTCCCTTTCCACTGGCTATTTATTTCCTTGAATAGCCTCTGGGGAAGGATTTCAGTGCGGGAGTAAAGAAAAAAGAAAAACTCCACACAATAAATATCAAGTGGTGACCTGATTTAAACCGTGTTCTCTGACCTCATCTGGGCCCTGATTGTGGTTCCTCCCAGCAGTCGCAATTAAGCCACGTTTCTGCCTTGGTTTCCCCCTTTTATGAAGCCTAGAGGGGAATGTGCCCTGTCTTAGAGGGCTGTGGGGTGGACTTCAAGCCGAGCCCTGGATTTTCAGAGGCCAGGGCTCAGGACAGGACCAAGAAGATGAAGCTGCTCAGTCCTCCACCTGCCAGTCACAAAAATTCCCAGATGGGTTTGACAGGACTGGTTTCCCCTTTAGTCAAGAGGTGTTGGTTTGCCTCTCAGCAGATAATGCTGCAACCTTCACCCAACCGATCCCTAAGCTCTGAAAGCCAGCCAGCTTCCTAACGGAGGAGGACCGAGAGAACAAAATGTACTTACCTCAGCCAAAGACTGAGGTAAGCAGGAGACTGGATAAGCAGGTCTGTGGATCTGGAGGGTGTGTACAGGAGAGGATTGTCCAGAAGATGCAGGAGAAGCCAAGGCAATGATGAACACAAGGAACCTAGTGCCCATGAGCACTAACCTCCTACCTAAGAGGTTAACCAGAGTGGGATGGTTCCTCTAGGAACCGCATTGAAGTCTCCACATTCGGATCAACTAAAATGGAAGGGAACAAAAGACTGGAGGTATAATCCCCTGCTACCCTTCATGCCCCAGGTCCCTGACAGCATGTCATCCGGAGCCCCTGTGTGAAATATGGAAATAGCATCCACGCTCTGAATCTGGGGGCAAGGGATTACAGACCATCATTGTCCAGTAGGCTCTCCACCAGCATCACCCCCCTTCACCTGTAGAGTGCAATTTTTCCTCCTTATAGGATGTGGGGAATAAGGAGGAGGAAGGACAAAGCTAGCTGAAGAGCTAAACTGTGGAAAAAAACCCAACACCTTTCTTCAGGGCTTGGGGCAGCAGGGAAGGAGGGAACCTGCATCAAGCAATGGAGCAGATGAAGAGCAGAGGGAAGGGGTGCAGCCTCAGATTCCATCTCTCTCCCTACAGGCAGTGGTGCCACAGTGACTGGCATCTCCCATCTCCATGGAGAGCCCAAATGCACTCTAATGGATGGTTTCCATTCCCAGGGCCAAGTTATGTCCTTATACCTTTGCAAGGGACATCTTTCTTGAGCAGCTCTGAAGTCTGTGG
Source organism: Anarhynchus alexandrinus (assembly GCA_008711295.1). Classification (NCBI taxonomy): domain Eukaryota; kingdom Metazoa; phylum Chordata; class Aves; order Charadriiformes; family Charadriidae; genus Anarhynchus; species Anarhynchus alexandrinus. The sequence goes on from VUYV01000082.1 coordinate 3,017,418, forward strand.
CAATAATTTTGTGTGCTACAAGTTGTGCACAGAGAGGGGAGGAAGGTAGTTCACATGCAAGGAAGCTGGCTCATAAGGCATCAAGGCCATTTCATCAACCCAAGCAGCCAAATAAGTCACGTCTTATGGGTCCCCAGCTTGCCTGAGGGGCAGGAGAATGAACCAAACTGGCAGAGGGTGGGGAAAGGAGGTCAAAGAACTGATTACATGCCACCCAGTTCCGTTTCCAGCCTTCATTTCTCTAATTCTTTCCCTTATGGGGGCATGCCAGGAATGTGGGTTGTGGGAAAGGCCTTCAAAAACACGCCTGGAGATAAAAATGCACTTGTGTTGAAAGCTTCCCTACTGGCAAAGAGAAGATGCATAGAAGGCTCATGGCTTCCCCCTCTCCTGGACTTTTGGGATCTCCCAGCTTTACCCAGAACTGCTGGATGAGATATTATTAGCTTAATGGGAAAAAGATCTTCCAAAGAGCTCTCCACAAAGGATCAGCTTCGTGAGGTCTTATGCTCCACTTGCATCTTGCACCAAAAGATTAAGATCTCCAACAGCTTTATCTTACCATTAAGGAAGATGGCAGCCACCTCATCTTGCACATGGGGAAATTAAGGCACAGATATCCATGTTCACAACCAAAAAAACCTCTTCTGGTTTAGATTCTCATCTTAAAGATCCTGTGGACAGATTTTTAAAAATAAATAAATAAAAAAATTCAGCTTTGCAAACCTGTACTAGAAGCTCAAAGGAATCTGGGCTCCCCTGGCTAATGCAGCTTGAGTATCAGAGATGCTGACCTCTCACCACACTATCTACTATCAGTAGGAGGTACTGAGGCATTTGGTGCCTCTGAAAAAAATTAGCCCTTGGGTGGGTCCAATTAAGTCCCAAAACCAAAGACATTCAAAATGAACGGAAGCCTTCCAACAGTGGAAGCCAGGGGACTTCCGAGATGCCCCAAGCCCAACTCCCCTGACTTCAAGGGGACCATTTCCCACAACAAAGACAGCATGAAGCCAGCTGGCTGGAACTCGAATAAGCAAAAAAGAAATGCAGCATTGCGCCATACACAAAAGGTCCACGGGGACCTCCCTCCATTGAGCTCCGAGCAGCCATCCCAGATTCAGCCCCACAGGACAGCAAGGGCGTGCAGCGAGAGTGACTGCCGAGTCCCAGCGCGCAGTGGTCCATCCCGCACAGGCAGAACAAGGCTGCTGGCACTGCGCAACTCCCTTTGAGTGCATTTCTCACGGGCTGCAGTGCTGAGCCCAGGCGGGTTGGACAACTCTGAGGACTTGCAGGAATTCTTCAGACAAGCAGAATCTGTCTGAGTCACACGCACGAGGCAAGATGCCAAGGGTGGCTCATCCACTGGGGGGAAAAAAAAAAGAAAGAGAAAGAAATGCTAAGGGAGAAATAGCAAGTTTTGTAAAGCCACAAGAATTAACAGCTCATGGGCTGGAAAGAAGGACAGCAAAAATAAAAAGGGCTGTTCTCCCATGCTTATGTCACTAAAGCCAAGTACTCCTCATCCCCGCTGGGAAGCAGCAAGCCACCTTACCACCCATCGGCTTTGAGAAGGTCTGAAGGAGTGACCCACCCTGTATCTAAGGCCATGGCTGAGGTCTGCAGAGGAAGGGGTTGTCAAGTCAAAACTATCTGTTGCTCCAAAATCAGCATGAACAAACTCCCTTTGATGGCCCTGCAAAATGAAATGATAAAAACCAAACCAGATGGAAATTGGAAAGAAAAGCTGCCAAAAAAAAAGGGAATCCAAATCCCAAAATGACTGACTCAGTGCGGGAAACGGGCTTCTATAGAGGGAACTGCAGGCATCTGAAGGAGACCTAAGAAAAGACCAGACAACCAACTTTCCCTGTTCCTCCCCTCCTCCCCGCTTCCAGACAGAAGGGCATCAGAAATATATGAACCCATGGACCTTCAGAGCGAGCCACAGGGAGCCTGACCTGCAACCACCGCAGGAGCTCCAGGGACAGCCAAAGTGCAGAGGTCCCGGCTCCACTCTCACCAGCATGAGGAGTGCTAAATTACTTTTTCCCAGTGAGGAGCTACAGCCACAGCCTTGTTTAGAGTTGCCACCAGGTGAAGGAGCTTTCAAAGCCAGCACCTGAGCCTGCTGGGTCACAGCACTGCCCAGAGATGTTTCATCTCTGCATGGTACTGCAGGGAATGGTGCGGCAGGTGCTTTGCCTTGCTGGGACAGCCTGTCTCCCTTTCCAGCACTATACTGGGGACTAAGGGACACCCCGTGCATTTGAGGACACCTTGTTTTGCCAACCAGTCCCATATGGACACCCTGTCCTTCCTCTGGACTGCTCCTGTGAGCCTCTGCTCCTGTTTCTGACCCATCCCACGCAGCCAGTAGTACATAAGCCCTCACTTGACCACAGTGGATGTTTATTTTGTGTTCCCAGCGGTCATGCTACGCTGTTTGTTCTCTCTGGCTCTCTTTCCCTTCCCTCCAGTTTATGCATCTTTCTGCTGTCCTCATTGTCCCCACCACTGGCAACACACCCAGGCCAGAACCTGGATGTGTCTCTCTGGCTGCACCCCGGTTTCTTCGTGCTGCTCCCCTTGAGAGCCCCCCAGCAGGGAAGCTGACACCCGTCTTTAATTGCAGTCAGATTCCTGGACGGAGAAGGCTTGGTTCTGAGAGGGGAAAAGGGTATTACAAACTAAATGCTTTGAACACGACTCAGACCAGACAAATCTTATCGTATCCCAAGCTGAATAGCCCCTAACACATTGCCATTCACCATGCAACAAACAAACTTGCCGAGCCAGAAGATCTGATAAGAACAATGTGAGGAGGACCAGTGGCTGCAACTGCCAGGCAAGTTCCCATCAGCACGCAGATAGCTTATCTCTTCTGTCAAGATGGGACACGCATCAATGTCTACTGCACAACAGCAGGGAAAAGCTAGTGGAGACCTGCTCTCTGGTCCTGAACATGCACGTAGCACTCCTTACAACACCGTCCCTGAGGAACATCTCTATTACTCACTCGGTCTCATTAGGAAAGGGGTGGGAATCTTTCCTGAACAGCTCCGGCAGAGACGCAGCTCCCCAGGGACCCAGCTCAGGATGAGCTGAAGAGTGCCTCGCGCCCGCTCTGGACACCAGCAGGCAGCTGTCTGGCTGCAGGAGCAGCGGACAGCTAGAGGATGCCTGGAGGGAAGAGGTCTCATAGCCCACTGGCTAAAGCCATGCTGCGACACTGTTGCTTTTAACCTCATTGACTCCCAGCACGCATCATCCTCCTGAAATTCAGCCAGAGCGCTGCTACGGGCAGGCGAGCTACTCAAGATGCAAAGCTGCTTTGTGCAAGAAGGGAGGTGGAAAGAGGAGCAGCCTCTGCTGGGAGCATCTCCTCCTTCTGCACAGAGGAGGGGGGCTTGGGCTGCAAATCGGGGACAGCAAAAGTGCGGAGTGATTGCGGTGAGACCCAGAACGTGGACGCTGCCTTTGAGATGCCCGCTGGGCTGAGGGGAACAGCAGCGTGCCGCTGGAACGCAGCCCTTCCAGGCAGAGACAAGGCAAAGGCCATTTGGATCCACTCAGAGGTGTGTGCCTGATCCTTCTCCTGGCTGGGGGACTCGTCCATCAGCAGCACATTAAATGGGGGACACTTTGCTCCCATTCTGCTCCCTGAGTGAGTCCCCAAACCTGATGTAGTTTGGGGTGGAGGGGCAACAGGACAGAGGTGTGTGTGCGTGGGAAGCCCTTACAGAATCATGTGCTCCATGGGCAACGCGATGGGCTCCTTGTTCTGCCCGCCCAAGGCAGCAGAGCCAGAGGGGCAAATTCAACGTGTCTGTGCACCCAGGCCTGTCTGATCCCCTGCATCCAGAAGCTGGCCCCCACATCCCCATGACCTCATGCATTCAGGCAACATTTGCTCATAGCATCTCTCCCACGCCACAAGGCAGGAGGTCAGACGCGGCCAATGATCCATAGCACGCGGTGTAGGACACTGAGTCACAACCCTGTGTTCAGCCGTGCCCAGCAGACAGAGCGTTCCCCAGTTTCAGTCTGGCGCACACACTCCCACCCCACACACTCACCTACAACCTGTTGCATGACATTTCCCCATCTTGGGAGAGAGAAAAAGTGGAAAATTACGGGGTAAATATGCAAGCTGCAGGGGAGTGCACTTCAAAAGCCTGCCTTCAGAGGGACCTGGGCTTACAGGGTGTAGCTGTTTCACTTTTGACCCCGAGAGCAGGAAGTAAGGCACAGCTCCCATCCACGGGGTTAAACGCTCGGCGACACCGAGGCTCTGTTGGGAACAGTCCCCAGCCCGCCCTGTCCCCGAGCCGTGCCTGGGCGCTGCGGCACTGCTAGCTGGCACAGCCCAAAACCACGCCAGGGAGGGTGCTAACAACCGCGTGGCGTCAGCCATCATCCCGAGGCAGCGCTCGGGCCTGGCCCTGCTCCTGTTGCGTTTACTAAGACAGACGAAGCCAGAGGGACCAGAGAGGAGCCAAGGAAAGGCCAGGTCCGCCCTCGGGAAATCTGCGTATGCAGACTCTGTGTCTCCCTCCTCCTCCTGGGTCGCAGTTTTCTTTTTATTCCTAATCCCACGTCCACCATGCCCCGGCACTGGGTTCACTCCGCCCTGCTGCTCCCCGCCACCGCCGCTGCCAAAAGCGGGGCTGAAGCTGGCTGCGGTGCCAAGCGGCAGAGGCCAAGCTGCCAGGCTGGAAGGAGAGAGCCACCGGACTGCCTCCTCCTGCTGTTTCGCTGCCCGGACTTAAGCCAGCGACGAAGTTTCCTAGGGAACCTGAGGCAGCTGCAGCCAAAGCAGGATCGCTGGCAATGGGGGATTTTCAAACCCCGGGCCAAAACCCATCTATTCAAGCTCACCAGCTGCCAAACTTGAGCCAGCTGCACAACCAAGAGCACGTGCATTCAGCGCCGGGGCACCCTGCAGCGGGAATGCCTCCTCCCTGGGCTGCGTTGTAAAAGAGAAGCTGCACACGGCTGCGTCTCTGAGCTCCCCGGGCTGCTGCTACGCTAAACATCGCCGGCAAACGCTTCGCTAAGTCACACTTCGTTGTCGCCGCAATGCAGGGATGTATTCATCATCCAGGCTTGGGGATTTGCCGCAGCTGAGCTCCCTCATTTGCTCCAGGATGCCTAGTTTCATGTCGCCGATCTCTGCGCAGATCATGCTTGGATGCCCATGAAAAATGCCTTTGCAATAGGATTTTTCTCCTTCTCCGTTTCCCTCCTGCTGTTCTTTATAGCCAAACTGTATCTCAGCAAAATCCAGGCTCTTAAACCATTTTCCCCTAATACTTGTGCTTTCTAATGACGCCCCTTCCATCTGCTAGCGATAACACAGCAAGTCAGGGGTAGAGTGAGAACAGGTGAATCTGTTCACCTTTTCAAGTGTCCCTCTCAACACCTGAATCCCGAGTGCACTTTATCAGTAGCCGATCTGTTCCAGTCTGGAGCTGATCTCACCAGCAGTGTAGCAAATGACTTCATCGAGGCTCCCCCTTGTGGGCTCGGGGCCTTTGATACTCGCTTCAGCCCCACAAATTTAAGCAGCTCTCTCTAACCTGGCAGGTCTTCCTCTCCCTTTTCTGTTTTTGGCTTACCCAGATACATAACCAATTACCCCCCAAGCCACGGCTATGATTAGGGCTTCTGACCTGTTGGTTTTCTTTCTTCTTTGCCTGCTGCCAATACTGTTCCTCTACAGCAAGAGCATTCCCGTGTTCTCAGAGCATCCCCTGGCTGTCCCAGACTCTCTTGGGAAAATGCTATCTGCAACAGCCAATCCAGCTGAGCCTTCCCCAGGGGGTAACGAGGCACTGCAGCCTTCTACACTGGCCAGGAGGGCACTGCCACCCGCTCAGCTGAGGGATCAAGACACCTTCTGAGTTGCCCAGTCTGGAAGGAGGGCTCGAACACAAGGAAGGAGCAAGATGCACACCTCACCTCTAACTCTGGTATTTGCTTTTCTCGCTTACTTGTCTCGCTGAGCCAGTTGCTCTAATGACAGAACCAATGTGGAAAGTAAATTTAGTGTACAGAGGTCAAGGCAATTCCCCAAAGGAAGCAAGTGCAATTATCCCCATGCTAACAACCAGGGAAACTGAGGCAGCGAGCATAGATATGCGTTTCCTTGAGTCTTGCTCTGAGCCATGTTTAATTGCAGAGATCTAGCCAGCAGGTTTTCTGATCCCTTATCCAGCATCCTGTTTCCTCATTCTGCTCCTGTAGTTGTAGAAGGATGCCTTTGATCACCAGGGACAGGTCTTCCTACAGCGAAAAAGGAAATGCTGAAAGAAATGGAAGGGAGCAATCCTGGTGGATGACTGCATACCACAAGAAAGTGCTGCATATGAAAGGGAAGGAGAAGTTTCCTATTAGATTAAAGGAGCTAAAACCTGCTCTCCCTCTAGAGAAGTATGCAACTCTATACTTGCCTCTCTAATTGCAACCGTCCGCTGGGAAAGGTACTTAGAAGTATTGCAAAAGGAAGATTAGCCAAGGTCAGGGAATAGCAGGGCTGTAAATCCAAGAGGATTGTGTAAGAGGTGCGTGGTCTGAGGTGATGTCAGGAGAGGTGCTGCCAGCCCCGTTCCAAGAGAAAGTAGCAGAGGTAAAACTGAGCCAAAAACCCAGGAACTGGCTGCTGCAGTCAGCCAGAGCAGAAAAATAAGAAAAGGGAACAAAAGACCGCAGTATAGAGCTTCAGGAAAGTGAAAGGTCTCTGGCGGAATGCCTTGCCAAGCAAAGAGGAATATGACAAGGGAAAGGGAACTTCACATCACAGGCCAGAGCCAACGATCCAGCAGGAAGCACACAAAAGCTCTTGCTGCCGCACACAAGCGCATCTGAAAAACATTGCAGGGTTCACATAAACACACAAGGCAGAGAAACCAAACAAATGTCGGGACAGAGCAAGGGCAACAGGGCGGTTCTGGCTGGCTGAAGAAAACCCGAGGGGTGGAAAAACCCTCTCCCAGGCAACCCAGCCACTCCTGCAAGGCCGCCTTCCCTTCCCCACTGAGCAGGACTTCGCCTGTATTGTGATCCACCAGGACTGCACAGGCAGCAAGAGCATTTGCTAAGCCCGGGTTGATCAGGCAGAAGCTCTACTGCCTGCTGCTGCCCTCTGCGGGACAGCCTGCTCCAGCCAGGGCCTGCCAAACCTGAGATCCCACACCCCTCTGCCAGCACAAGCTTTCCTCTCGCCAGCACGCCAGCTACCCAGGCCTCCAGCTTGCACGTAATCACTTTCCTGTGCAACTGGCTACGAGCTAATTATAGATCCAGCACTTTCATTCTGGAGCGGTGTTAATTACATCATGGAGCAGCATCTCACTCCATCCAAACCTAGTTTGGGATTCCAGCTGTCGGTAAAAATAAATCAAGGGACAGGAGAAAGGTTTTTCCTCACATATCATCTAACCACTGTTAACAGGGGGCAAAATTCAGACTCAGATCTCTTTTTTTTGTTGCACTTAGGGTCCTTATTATATGGAAAGCAGATGTAACCAAAGGGGAAAGAGACTCCTAAATCTATGGGAAGTAACAGCAACGTTTGAAAGGCCGCTGCTGACATGACTGTTACGCATGAGTTCACTCGCCATTGTTTGCAGCCAGCTGAAAAGAGGTGCAGCCTTCCATTCATCCTAGACTTGCTAACCACTGGGTGTTGCCAAAGAGAGGAAAATAAACAACCTCCAGACTCAGACAGATCGAAACCTGAGCAAAAGGGTGCTGTGAAACACCAGGCTGAGAAACCACTCCTTCAGAGGCATTGCTTTGTGGGTTGGAGAGAACAGATGCATGCCTTCTACACAGATCGTACATGACCTAGAAGGAACAGTATCTAGGCCTCAGTCTCCTAAAGATGACTTAAGGATTCTCAGAAAAAAAATCAAAGAGGTAGTAGTGACAGGCAAGGCTGACTCATAAGATTAAAATAACTCATGTAAAACGTGCCTGAACACAGCAGAGGGAAGGATGTGGCAATTTTCTATGAAAGGCACTTAAAAAGGGCTTTGTGATGCAAGGCAGTAACAGTTAAAAAAAGAATAACTACGTTCAAGTGCCAAAAAGTACCTTTTAATGACCAAAAAATCCCCCCACAAACAATGGCTATCCATAAGGAAAAGACATTAGGTGTGACATCAGGGCAGTTCCCTCGCCTGCCATCTGCGGGATTAGCACTGTAAATGAGTAACGCAGCACAGGACCCCTCTGACTCAGACATCTGTCTCGAGGATTAGACACTTGAAGGCTGAATAACTCGCGCTCTTATCGCAGAGGCTCCTCCCGCAGGGCCAGCCCCAGCGGTCAGCTTTGAGCGCTGGCACTGAGGAGGTGCACTGGGAACTCTTCAAACAGGTGGAGGGCTATGCTCCGTAAAGGTCATCAAGTTGGCACCTTTCACCGGCATTATTTAAAAAGAAAAAAAAACAACACCACAACCAAACAAAAGCAATAAATAACCACAGGGACACAGACACAGCATTCTTTCCAAGACCGCTGGAGCACAGAGAAAACAAGCGGTATTAAGTGCCACAGTTAGGGCTGGCCTGGATTACAGGAGCCACAAGGAGAAAGAGGACAAATGGAGTTCATATTCCTGGAGCCCTTAGTTATTTCCAGCTCTTCACAACCTCCCCCGCCTGCCCCCAGCTGCTCGGCCAAGCGGGAGAAGGCCGGGCCAGGCCCTGCCAGGGGAGAACTAGCCGCTACTTAAAGATGACTCCAACCGGGGCCCAGGACGTCGCTTATTAGTGTTTATAACGTCTCCTAAACCACCCGGACCCCGCCCGCACGGCCGCGAAGGCCTGAGGAGGCAGCGAGGCCTCCGCCATCACCAGGGCCCAGCCTCACTCCCCTCACGGCCGGCCGGAGGCGCACCGCGCATGCGCCGGAGTCGGCGGGCGCGTGTCCTTTTTAAAGGACACGCCGCTCCCCCGCGAGGCGGAAGCGCCCTTTCTACGCACCGGAAGTGGCCTCAGCTGCCAGCACAAGGGCTCTTCCGGGAAGGGCTAGGTCGGCTTGTTTCCGTGTAGCAGCTGGTTTCCGGCGTTCTGGTTCGCCGGTGCTCTCCCTTGCTCTGCGTCCTTCTCCTGGAGGCCTTCCGCTTCCTTCCCCGCCCCGCGCCTTTCTTTCCCTAGCGCCGCGAACTCTATGGTGCCCCTGGGTGCGGCTCGGCAGGGGGCGCGCTGGGCGCGGGGCGGCGCTCTGTGCGCCGCCGACTTCCGGGCGCTCTATGGTGAGGCGGTCGGAGCGACGCTCTAGACGGTTCGGTGCGCTCTCGATGGCTCGGCGGCCTCAGGCCGGGCGGCTGAGCGGCGGCGGCGGCGCGGCGCTGCCCCCCTGAGGAGCCGGCAGGGGGGAAGGCGGGCGGCGTCCTCCGCCATGGAGCCCGAGACGCTGGAGGCGCGGATCAGTGAGTGCAGCCGGGACCTTCCCCCCCCTTCCCCTCCCCCTGACAGGGCCCGGCCCGGCCGCCCCGCCAGCGGGGCCCGGCG